>OY848920.1:1373590-1766090 GCA_963693285.1 Xestospongia muta | reverse complement strand
CTTATTCCTAATTCCAATTTTGGCACATGTGCCATCTTTAGGCTTTTCTTGTTACTTAATAGACGCGGAGCGTGAATACCACGAGCTGTCTCTTAGAATCGAGCGTCAGCGAGATGTTTCCAGTTGGGTTGGGTTCCTGATTTTGGTTGTTTATTAGAATTGGAACCCATCAACTGGATCTTTAATTGGAATATAAGGTGCGTTTAATTGTAATATTAGGTGCGCGGAAGAAATTAAAAACAGGAATAGGAATGTCTGTCTGAGTCTTCCGTAGATGATACTTTGAACCTTGACAGGAACAAACAAACCAAAGTAGAGCAGGAAAAAGAAAAGAACACCGAAGACGAACTGGATTTAGTGCTACTTGAGAACAGGTCATTGAGTAACAGCAAAAGGACCCATATATCCAAACTTGGAAAGCAAGAGAGGATACGCAGGCTGTAGACATTAAGAATGGAGTGTTGTGCCAGTTGTGGAAGCCTAAAAACAAAATCAGAAAAGCTGATATTTAAATAGTCTTACGTGAGAGGTACTGATGTGATATTCTCAAGAAGATGCCTATAATAGGCAAATTATTTAAAAGAATAGCAATGGATATAGTAGGACCGTTACCTAAGACCTCTAATGGATATCAGTACATTTTAGTTATCAGTGACTATGCTACAAGATTTCCAGAGGCATATCCTTTCAGAAGATTTACTGCCATAAGTGTAGCTGATAAACTTATGGAATTATTTCCAGAGTGGGAGTACCAAAGAAAATTTTGACAGATCAAGGCACAAACTTTACTTCAGAACTGCTAAAGGAATTGTACCAGATGTTGGGGATCAAAGCCATAACCACCACAGTCCATATCACCTGCAGACTGATGGTTTAGTAGAGAGGATGAACCAGACTCTGAAACTCATGTTAAAGAAAACTTCAAGATCCAATAGACGACAATGGGATAAGATACTACCCCTGGTACTATTTGCCTACAGGAAAATCCCTCAGCCACAAGATTTAGTCCCTTCGAACTCTTATATTCAAGAGATGTGAAAGGACCTATGGACATATTGAAGGATCAGTGGATTGCAACACAACCAGAAGAAAACGACATTTCCAGTTATGTTCTGACACTCTGTCAACATATGGAAGAAGCCCATGAGATAGCCCTGCAGAATTGGAAGAAGGCTCGAACAAAGCAGAAACAATGGTAAGATCAGCATGCTCGAGAGAAAAGCTACATACCTGGATATCAAGTTCTACTATTACTATCAGATAGCACGCAGAAGTTCAGAGCTCAGTGGCAGGGATCATACAGGATCAAAAAGGGAATTGGAAGTGTCAACTACGAATTAGAGAAACCTGAATGTAAAATGACCAAGGTATTCCATTGTAACATGCTTAAATGATGATACTCTAGGACAGAAACAAGTTACATGAGTATTGTGGAGGATAGTACTGAGTTGATAAGTCTTGAATGGCCAGAAGGGGAGCCATGAATAGGAGATCAACTAACAGGAAAAGAAAAACAAGAATTGGAGACACTCCTACAACAATATAAACAAGTTATTGATCCAAAGCCTGGATGTGCTAAAAGAACAGTGCATAAGATCATGGCAGATAGAATTGGCCCAACATGTCAATGACCCTATTGGATACCGCCAGCTCTGAAGAAAAATGTCTGCGATGAACTGCAAACCATTCTCAAGGATGGATTAATTGAGGAGTTGAGCAGTGAATGGTCATCACCAATTGTTGTGGTTAAAAAGAAGGATGGCAGTAATAGAATTTGTGTGGATTACAGGAAATTTAATGCAGTGACGAAATTTGATGCTTACCCCATGCCAAGAATAGACGAGATATTAGATGCTATATGGAATGCAAAGTATATATCTACTCTCGATCTAGCGAAAGGGTACTGGTAGATACCAATGGACAAACAGGATTGTGAGAAGACTGCGTTCAGCAGCCCTTTAAAATTATTTCAGTTCACCGTGATGGCTTTTGGCTTAAGCGGGCACCAGCATCTTTTCAACGAATGATGGACCAAACCTTAAGAGGACTTCATGACTTTGTTGGTGTGTATCTAGATGACATTATGATTTATAGCTTAACTTGGAAAGAACATCTAGTTCACTTACTGCAGGTACTGGAAAGATTATAAGATGCTGGATTAACTCTGAAACTAAAGAAGTATGAATTTGGAGCAGCAGAATGCACTTATCTTGGACATCATATTGGTTGAGGAGGTGTCAGACCTGAAGAGAGTAAAATCATGGCCATAGAAACAATTAAAGTGATCAGCAACAAAGAAGGAAGTTCAAGCATTCTTGGGAATGACTGGATATTATAGGAGATTCATAAGAGATTTTACCCAAATGGCTGAGCCACTAACTAACCTTACAAAGAAAGGACTACCAGAGACTATAGAGTGGAGTGTGGCATTTCAGAAACTGAAAACTACACTGTTATGCAGAACCCAGACCCTAATCTAACATTCTTTGTGCAGACAGATGCATCAAACATTGGAGTTGGAGCAGTACTGAGTCAAAGACACCCTTAGGAAATGACTACCCCATTGCATACTTCAGCAAGAAACTGCTGGACAGAAAACGAAAGTATGCAGCAGTGGATAAAGAATGTCTCATGATAAAACTAGGAGTACAAATTTTACAGTTTACTTGATTGGAAAGCCTTTTATAATACAGACTGACCACTGAGCACAAGTGTACAATATACTTATGTCACAACCATTTATTAACTAAGCAAAAATTTAAAAAAAGTGCTTTTATTGGAAAGTTAAAAATAATGACAAAAACTTACTAAAAATATAATTATAATTAATTATGTATAATAAAACTTGTATGTTTTGGATAACCATTCTGGCAATAACGTACATTAATTCCAGATAGGTTTCATTCCAATTGCACGTTGGACTTCAATTGATAATTCTTCTTTAGGAGGGCCAGCTTTTGTAGCAATAACATTTAAGGACATTAGCAGTCCATTTTCATCATTATGAGGTAAATAGCAGCGGCTAAAATCGTCATAGGATTCAGGTAAGAAATCTTTCCAGTCATACGTTGTCACGTTAGCGAAACCAACATCTTCTAGAAAATGTTTCATTAGCGTAAAATCGTATCCTATCGTATGAAAATCCAAATTATTCTTCTGTCCTCCATACAACAGACCAAGTAATTCTGACAGATCTCGTGTACGACTATATCTCTCAAAAACTGCTTCAATATTAGGTACAGCTAGTCGAATAGTACCGCCTACTTTCAATATTCTGTTGCATTCTTTAAAAACATCCAGTATTCCTTTTCGTGGAAAATGCTCCAAAACGTGACAAATATATATCTCGTCGACTGTTCCATCTTCAAAAATCTTTTTCATATCCGTAATATCACAGACATAGTCTAAATGAGGCTCTGGAGAGAGATCTACATGAACAAAACCATCTAGTTTTCGCTTTCCGCATCCTAAATGAACTTTAGTAGTGTCCATCTCTTCTAAGATTTTCGACTAAGGGGGCGTGTACTCAAGTACGAATTTATGTCACTGGGAACCGCCCTTAGACGCTAAAATAATTCATCGTTTGAGCTTGCGCTTAAGCCTAAGCTCAAACGATGAATTATTTAGGCATGGTAATTAGCTGTACTCACATACATTCTCTTTGTGTTTCTTGTAAGCTTATCGCTAAAATAAAAAACAGTTTTATAATAAGTATTGTTTGTAATAAATATGCAGGAAAAAGAACGTTATGATCTTTTAATCTACTTAATTAATTGAATTCATAACACTTAAGTGGTTATTTAAAACTGTCTATAATTATTTTATACAATGGCAAACTAGCAGCAATCAATACATGGAACATCAATTACAAAATACATCTAAAGGTCAAAAAAGAAAATAGACAAATAAAACATTCTTTAACTACAGGACCTCGTTGCCAAATGGCTTGAAGCTTCTTTGTTCCACATTGATGTTTGATGCTTTATTGAATAAAGTTATAATAACATGGACTGTCACATGTATATTCATGGCATGTTTGAGGGTTGATAACATAATGAGTATTAAGTTAATTCATTGATTAAAAACTCAAGTTTAGTAAATTGTTTAACAATTAATTTGGTGATGATTTTACGTTATATACAACTGTTTTGCTAATAGTCATTATATAAACAAAAACAAATGGCTTTATTTAAATACCCTGGTACCTGAAAAAAATTTATAGCTAAGGCTAAAGAAAATTAAATTCTTAAGCAAAATAATATTTTTGTAGCTGTCATGCAAACAGAGATACAAAGTCACTAATAGTATTAATGTCAACTTTTATTTTTTTTCTAAAATATTCATCCACATACTTGTTGTATACATATTCAGTTATAATTTTCACAGTTTCTCTGGTTACATCAGGTGTTGGGTCATTAATAACCCATGTGACAAAATTGAGTTCTTGAAATGTCTTTCCAACTCTTTCAATATCTCTATCAGTTCCTTGAGGTTCATATTTGTTTAGTACATCCATTATGACCACAACACTGACTCATTTATCATTGTGCTGCAGGTTTACTTGTGTATCAAAACCTGCACGGATTTCATCTAAAGTAATAAAATATAAAATAATTATTTGAAGTACATTATTGACAAATAGTTTCTTTAAAAACTCCTATGTACACGAAGTATATTACACTTTTTCTTGTTGGGTGGAGCTGGATAATTCAACAAGTGGAGATATAAAATGGAAGCTGCTAAATAAGTACAAAAGCCATAATTCAATATAATCTATTATTATAAAAAGTTAGAAAAAGTTATTAACTTAAAAATTTAACCTTATTATACAGTATAGGTGCTGTATAATTTAAACATAATTATACTGTATATATGCATGCATAATCTCAAAATATAGAATTTTTAATTTTTGATGGTATCTTCTTTATTGATCTGACTGAAATATGAGAACCTAATTTGTACCTAATGAAAATCATTACGCATATAATTAGTTCATTTAGACAGCAAATTCTTACATAATGACTGATTAAAAAACAAGAGGTGTTTGTTTACAGATAGCATGCAATATATATATGCTCAATTCCCATACAATAGGGTGATTACATCAATTATCAAAATATAAACAAAGCTTTAGTACTGTAGCTATCTATTAATGATTTTGATTTATTAAGTTTGAGAGTCAAAATGTTGGCTTAAATAAGCATTGTTTGCTGAATCAAAAATTATCTATATTATTCTAATGAGTCCATGGAGGTACTTAATTTCTTTTTTTAATTTAGTACATCATAATTAATATAGCAGTGACTTGTATAGGTTGTATGTGCTTGTATTGCTATGACCATAGATGAGTTTGTTGTCAAAATGATTGCTATAAATTAAGTATGTTTGTATTTGGGCTCCTGTATTATAGCGCAGATTAGTGTCAAGATTTTGCATCCAAGTTTGTGTGTCAGCAGTAAGTTATATATTTAGAGTTTCTTTAATCAAAAATTTATTTAAGTCTAAATTTATTTCATAACAATAAAATGAAAACAATACATAGTTCATAAAAAAGTAGCAATAATAAATGTGCCTTGAAACAAAAACAATCTTTGGCAAAAACAAAAGTTCTAACTGTTAGACAATAAGTTACATTGTAAACTTTAGTTTGTTTTGGCTACACATAACTATTATTCAAATAAATCTCTGACCAATTCAGAAACGAGTGTAAAACCAGCTCTATTAATTCCAAATTTAATGGGAGTTGGTTCATCTAATGAATTGATGACAGAGCCCCAAGTGTAAACGTAATTGTCAGCATTTTCTCCAGTTATTTTTTCAATCAGAAACTCAAGCTCAGTAAAATTACGAAACCATGAATCACTTTTGTTTGCATCTTTAAGAAGACATTTCTCAAATAAGTCACACCATTTCCTGACATCATCTTTAATATCACCTAACACGGTCATTAGATTGGACTTTTCAGGAATTGCATCCATGATGTTTTCAATATCAATACTTGTTTATGATCACTCTCTCTCTCTCTATCCCTCTTCCTCTATCTGTCTCTCTCTCTCTCTCTCTCTCTCTCTCTCTCTCTCTCTCTGCCTCTCTCTCTCACTCTCTCTTTCTCTTGTTCTCATTGGTGGTATGATAGTTAGTATTGGTGATAAATACATTGACATGTCAACAGCTACAATGATCAAGAAAATAGTTCAGTCAATGGAACAAGGATTGTAGAGAACTATACTTGTTGAAATAATAGTTCATAAACAAATGTTAGAGATTATGTCCAAAATAATGTATAAGACAATTAAGTATATGCTCTCACAAGACTCTTCTATCTAGTTTGTGTTATTCACAGATATGTGTATTATAAATAGAGAACTTGAAAGCTGTGTTACGTAAAACTCAGACATGGTTAACACGGGTACATGTGGTCATATATATAATATACCCTATTTCCATGGTAACAAATGATGGTTGTGTTGTTAACCTGTTATGACTGACTTTAAATAATACTATGTTTTGAACCACGCAAAATAATTTTTTGAAGTCAAACCAATTTTGCTATTAGTACACTAAAAATATTCACACAAAAGTACATTGGAGTTAATAATGTTATATCGTTAGCCATTGGCAATTAACTTCAATTCCAGAAGTATTAAAAGAGGTTAAATTTTTAAAGATAATTGTATCAACGAATAATAACAACAAAAGCCTAAAATTGTCAAAAATTATAGACTAAAAAATAGCTACATCATAACAATTATTAGTGAGAAATTCCAAAACAAAATATCAAGTTTCATTGTTTCTTCAATTTATCCAGATAGTTGTCATAGACATCACGATTACTTAAATGATCTATGACAACATCAGAAACAGGCTTGAAACCAGCTCTCTTACTTCCAAACTTAATGGGAGTTGGTTTATCTAATGAATTGATGACAGAGCCCCAAGTATAAATGTAATTATCAGCATTTCCAGTTATCTCATCAATCAGAAACTCAAGCTCACCAAAATTACGAAACCATGAATCATTTTTTTTTTCATCTTTTAGAAGACGTTTCCCAAAGTAGTCACGCCATTTACTGACATCATCTTTAATACCATCTAACACAAACATTAGATCAGACTTTTCAGGAATTGCTTTCATGATTTTATCAATATCAATACCTATTAACAAAAAGTTGGTAAAAAATAGTATATATACATCAGTAACAAACCAGGTGAAGGTGGAGGTGAAGGTAGATGTGAAGGTGGATGTGAAGGTGGAGGTGTAGGAATTGAAGGAACTGTACCTACATATATTGATTATAACAAATATCATGTAAGTAAATTATGTATTAACAAAATGCTAACTAACAGATGTAACTAGAATACATTTAAAGTTCCACATGACAACAAAAATCTCAAGCATTTTTGCATTATGTAACATTTCTGGATTATTTAATGTACAGTCATTTATTGACTATGCATTACTTACTATTACATAGGTCATATTACAGTCTGTACTAACCTTGAAGAAGCAGAACATCTCCTCCCATTGATTTATAAAAAGGAGCCTGAACTTTACCAGCTGTCTCTCTAATTACATCATCTCTTGTTGTGTTAAGAATAGCACCAATTGTTTTGGTACTTGCATCTAACTTGATGTTCTTGCAAAGACAGTGTGTCCAGATACCTCCGTCCCAAAACTTGCCTTTAGAAGCCTCCCTAACGTATGCAGCATGGGCAACTAGAGTGTAGTCAACCTCTGGTTGATAACGTGGTAAATTAGGGTTGGATTTTACAACGGTTTGAGGAGTATGAATTGTTCCAGAATTGGTATCTTCTTTCAGACAGCAGTCAAAAAGGAACAGACGATATCGATCCGCAAGACGGCACTTTTCATTTTTTGGTTGAAATAGAGCAATAAGTTCACTATCAATAAAGAAGTTTTCGGTCTTATCATCAGCACTAGGTAAGATAAAGAATCCCTGCTCATTATAGCTACCTCCATGACCTGCATAATAGACTACCACACCTTTGAACCCGAGAGGAAAGTTGTATTCAGTGACAATCTTCACAGCTTCTCTAACTTTATTTGGTGTTGGATCTTTAATAACCCATGTGGCAAAATTTAGGCCTTCAAATGTTTCTTTAATTCTCCTAATATCAATATCAGTTCCTTGAGGACCATGTTTGTTGACCACACCCATTATGACCACAAGACCGACTCGTTTATCATTACGCTGCATGTTCACTTGTGCATCAAAATCTGCACGAGTTTCAGCTAAATTAATAAAATATAACAATTGCAGTAAAAATACTCTAATGTTTTAATTACATACAAAATATTATTAGCAGGTATTAAAGACAATGATAATATTTAAATACTTGTTTGCCACTGCAAAAATAGTTTAGTTCATTTACATTGCATATAATACTGATAATACATGACACTGCAAACTATAGTTTTAGTTAACATCACATTGCTGTCATTACTAAATATACTTCTTAACAGTTCTATAGTTAATTGTAAGAACAATGAAAAATTCAGTTTAGCATCCATTTAAATAGTTCTATATAAAATCTTCATAGATAATGAGTCTTTTTGTGGCTAGTGAGGGCTGTACTATATAGTGTGGTAGCTTTGTAGTGGTGTTGCGTGTAACAGCTGTCACTATGTACACTTGAGAAGCCCTTTAAATGAACTTATGGTCAAACATACTATGTATTCATTACTTTTGGGGATACTACATGAGAGTTATTACAAAAATTAACATAGTAGTAATTTTGTAGCTAATAGTCAAATTCTTATTATTTTTGTATTGTATATATTTGTTTTGTATTGTTATAGCTTGAATGGACAGAGTGCTTCTCAAAGATGAACAATGACTCAACACTCATTCTACTGCAACAATCAACTTTGGGAAAGGCTACTGTAGCTCTACCTCCTTACTAACTCTATGTGCCTTTAATATAAAATCAATACAATTAAGTTCTAAAATTTAGGGTTTAAAGTACAGCACCAATTATCAGTTCTCTATTGGCACATAAAAGTTTATTTCTAGCTATCTACTGATGTATGCAAACAACTACCTGGCCATTAAGTCATAAAATTTTGGGTTAAATTGTAGACTCTGTACTACCTTCTTAAAATTTTAACAAACTTAACACTATTATGATAAGGTTTATCAATAAACACTTTGAAGTTACAAGGCAAAAATGTTTGTAATGAGTTAGCACTCTATCTGATTCTAATTATAATGGATACCAAGCAATAATAACTCATTACTGAGCAACTAGTTATCAATGGCTCAAACACAACTGAACAGGTAAGAAGCGGTGACCTAATAGGATTTGGCAACCAAGTTTTCAAGCTTAGGTTCTACAATTTCTTGGCACATCACAGAAGAAAGGGTTAGCTGAACAGAAATTTTGTAAGTGATCCTACTGGGAAGTGAAGATGACCAGATATTGAGAAAGAGACACCTAGAAATGGGTGTCGATGTGAAAAGTTCTAATTTTTCTTAAAATTTTAAAGAGGTAGTACACAGTTTACAATGTAACCAAATTTTCCATAATATGTAACATTTAAGACAAATAATTATTGTAACTTTTACTTACATATTCCTGCCATTTTGATGTCACAAGTCTTGAGGACTTTTAGACAGCTGACTCAGCTTCAGCTCCAGTAAAGTGAACTCGAGCGATGTAACTCTAATATATAGAAAAATTATAATATAATGTTTTGATTATACATCTAAGTCGACTAAGAAATAAAAGAAATACAATGATGAACCAAAGTAGATGTTATAATGTTGTACAGATATTTCACTTACCTTGCTAAAAAATAGATAATTGCGAACTGCTAAATAACTTTATTACGTCAACATCACGTGAGCTTATTATGATGTTATAATTATTCATAAATTATTAATTAGGCACGAATTTTTAATGAAATAGCTATAATTGCAAATTCAATAAATAACTACCAGAGATGGGTTCTTTTCTTGATTTGAGTTGATTGCACATGAATTTTAACAACTTTTTTAGGGCATTGTCCAGTTCCCATATTGGGTTTGAAAACGTACCGTATTTATTATAAATAGTTCTCCTTCTAATATAACAATCTTGATATTTTCATGTTACAATTGTCACAATAATTATGTTATAATAATTAGTATATTAAACCGTAATAGCTTTTAACATCCTTCCAGTCACTGGCCAGTTAAGTTTAGGTAACCCTTGATGTTTTTGTTCCTCAATTGGAGGTAAGTGGACAAGCTGTGGTACTGGTCTCATTGGTACTTTAGTGCCTTCCACTGATAGTAGCCCCAGATCCAATTGACGACTTACAAGCTAAATAAAGAAATAGAGCTAAAATAAGCCTCCATTCATCTATTTGTCTTTTTATCCATAATTAGTCATTAATAGTTTAACCCATTAGTTATTAATAATTTAATCCATTAGTTATTATTAATTTAACCCCATTGGGTAACATGTACTATTTGATGGATTTGGTAGGGAAGCATGCAACCAAGTCATTACCATTCAGTAAAAGAAACCATCTATTTGGCAGTGATATTATATGATATGTCTTATGGTTTCCACAATATTACATTGATACAATGTACTATTGTATTGTAATAATATTATACAATATTATATATTATATATTACCTTGCTTTGTGATGTGTTTTCAGAGGAGGCATGCAAACTAGACACTGAACTACCAGCTTTAATGGGAGTAGAGTGACGCCCAGGTATTGAAAATAACTTTTGAGCTCCTTCTAACTCTTGACGATGACAATTATAAACATTTTCCATTACTCCTAAGTTTCTTAGTTCTAGACTGTTGACCTCTTCTTGTAGTTTTGACTCATAATTTCTCAACATAGATATCTTTGTGTAGACATATGGAAAGTATTATTGTCAAGAGCCAGCTTGATTGTATAGTATGTAATAGTATTGTAATGAGGTACTACATAATATATGGTAGAACGCATAACAAGTAGGCATCATATTAAATGTATCTGTCATTAATAACAGTTCCAGGTTGTTTCGCATAATTTTTTTTTACTTTTTCCTATAATGATAGTCTCACATTGCCAATCTTTTCCTTTTAAGGGATGGGCCACTAATGTAAATTAAGCATATTCCTAGGTACTGGCTAGGCCCTAGTGTGGTTTCATGAATGTCATTGTATATCATAGTGTTTTATGTATAGTGTAAATCTGTACCTGCTTTTTTAGCCAAATGTTATCAGATATCTCTCCCTTGGCATCATCATCCATTGAACACAGTAATCTCTATTAAAATATACATGTTCATTCACTTGTAGTTATTGAAAAACTTTTACCTAATTCTAATGATAGCATCATAACTTACTAACTACCTAATTCTAATGATAGCATCATAACTTACTAACTAATTTTAATTCATTAAATCTTTAAAATAACAATTATGACAAGCTAAGTTAATGTAGTATTGAAAATTCAATGTTCTTGTTGTATATTGGTGGAATACTTATGATAACACACCTCTGATATTTTTTCTTTTTGTCGTTCTGAAAGTTCAGCTAATCTTTGATCAACTTGTGTTTTCGCTATTCCAATATCAATTTTTAATTTACCTACATAATAATATAATTCCATGATTGAGTATAATGTATGCGGTGTTAAAATGTGTTAACATAATACATAATCATGGTCGTTTGGTTATAATGTCTTATAGTTAGATATAGTTAGTTTTGCTCTATCAGCAGATAATTTCAGTTCAGTTTTAGTGAGTTTTACATATTTTTAAAATGAATTTAGTTAGTTATAGTTGTTAACAAAAATATAATTAGACTAAATTAAAAGGGTTTTACTTCTAGTTATAGTAAACTAAGACAATACTAAAACGTACTGTTATTGAATGGTAATATAAACTATCTGTGAGAGTTAACATAACTATTAATAATTATTAAGCATAATTATTTATAACTACTATTAGTAAAATGACCAATATTGTCAACAGTGTACTAGAAAGTCTTCACTAGTTTTAGAAAAGGATATACTTATAACATCTTATAGTTGAGTCGTATGCTTGTTTTCTCCTTATTTATATAAACATATCTGTATAAGATTTTCTACAGTTATAAATCCCAATACTGTGACTTGTAGATGTGTGTATATACCATATTCTGTTCAAGTTGAGAATAAACACTAACTTATTGTTATAAATCTGGCTAGGAATGAGTTAGAAAGAAATGGTTTGTACCATTCAAAAGGTCTTACAAGTTTGCATGCAAGTTTATAGTATCTTCAATGATTTTATGTATTACCTTCTAAATCTCGTTCAATTGCTTCCCAATTCTCCATGGTTTCTTTCATTGTGTGAATATACTGAGTATGACAATGCTGAGTCTCATCCTATAGAAAAAGAATACGTTAGACAGTGCGTATATACATGAATTTTTTGTTCTATCAAAATCCCCTTCAAATATTAAATTAGTAATGATTATTTTAATTATTGAACCATTAAAGACATAATTCATGCTGATATGTACATGTACAATGTAAAACAAACATAATTGTTAATGCTAAATGTTAAATTTGTCCTTATCAATGAACTATTAGATGGATAAAAAGACCTATGATACATATTAGGTGAGTTACCACATGTACAGACACAGAGAGAGATTAATATATGCATGTTTAACTATTGAATGGGTCACCTTGTATTTCAGTAGCTTCTCTAACTCTTCATAAGCTTCTCTTAATTTTTCATCTTCTTTCTTAATAGTTTCTTTTAGTTTTCTTAACTCATCATTAGCCATTCTTGACCAGTTTAATTTTTCTAACATGGCCTTCTCAACTTCCTCTCTCCCAACAGTCTCCGCCTCACTTAGCTTCTTCTCAAACTCTATAGCCTCTTGAACTAGAGTATTTAGATGATGAATTCTCTCTTGTTTGGTGGTATAGTTCTGTATAAATAATATCAAAAACATAATAACTAAATTAATGGTTCAAAGACTAAAAGTAGTTGACATACACATATATAAGGTAGTATAAGTCATATGCATATGGTAAGTACATTGACTAATATATAATATACTAAAAATAGATTCTTGTATTGCTAGCCACCTGTAAATGTACATGTAATTTATTCAATATTGAATATTTGAAAAGACAAATCCCTAGATATTACATTATAATATTTTTATTGAGGATATCTTATTACAGAGAGAGAGAGAGAGAGAGAGAGAGAGAGAGAGAGAGAGAGAGAGAGAGAGAGAGAGAGAGAGAGAGAGAGAGAGAGAGAGAGAGAGAGAGAGAGAGAGAGAGAGAGAGAGGAGACACCGAATGGTATGAACAAGTAACATTTGAAATGTCCATAACTTAAGATATAAAATGTTATATGGTCAATCTCAATTTGAAGTTTTTAGTGTTAATCACATGATTCAATGTTTTTTATGGGCTTGCAAACGCTTGTGATAATTAATGCTAATATAATGCCAATAAAAAGATCAATTAAGATATATTATCAGTCACTTGACTATGTCACAGCTACTATACATCAAAGAAGGTAAACATAAGAGCAATGATATTGTAGTCTTTTTCTAGTGTTTTAATACTAGGTTACTATGTACAGTTGACTTCTTGATTTCTGAGTCACAATATTGTGAAAATATGGTCGTGTTAAATGACTCATAACACTGACAAACCTTAAACGTGAGAGAATACTTTAAAGTCAAACAAGAACGACAAAGAATGAAAGATTTTAGATTAGGACATTAATATGTATGTATACTTTTTTTACTGCTTTTATGTAGTAGCTGTAGGACATACAGCTGTATGTATACATAGCAGCTGTGTCGAAAAGACACAATGATCGACCTACTTTTTGCTTCTGTTGGTAATTTTTATCTTTATATACTTCAGTCTCCTCAGAGTATACATCAATAACCTCCTGTTTACCTTGAATTCTAAAAACAAACATCGTTGTCATAGAAAATGTATTCATTGCAATACCTGTACGAAAAAAGTGCCTCTAATGCACTCTGCCTGTTTTGAGAGAAGTCTGGTGGAGGAGGTAACCCTCCATCTCCTCCGCCTTTAGCTTTCCCTCCTTTTTTCTTTCCACCTTTCTTCTTGCCCGGCATGTTTGGAGCCAGCTATATAGCTATGTTTATGCTGAGCAGTTGGGTGGGGCTCGCGGGAGTAGTTTTGCGCATGCTCAGTAAGTAAGTAGGCGTAGCTCGTTTGAGCTAAATAGTCCTTTCTGAAGATGGCGGAGGACCTCAGTGGAGCTACAGGCACTACTACAAGCGCCCCAGAAACAAAAAGGCTAGAATTCAAGAAGCAAACATTAGATGATGCTTATGCTGTGCCAGCCAACTTATTGGAGATCGAAGTCTGTAACCCGGAGACGCACGGCCTCGCCAGAAACCGTTACACTGATTACGAAGTCAAAATGAGAGTAAGAGGTTTTATATTTTACAAGTAAATTGTCGATATTTAGTCAATACAGATAATAAAAGAGAAGTAACTAAAAATGCATTGTGCTCATCATGCCAGAATAGGCTCATGAAGGTTAAATAATATAGTGTATTGGGTACATAAGGAAGACCCAAAGAATGCTTGCCTTCTATATTTTGATAGAATTAATGCGATTATCACTGTAATCATGATTTCTGAGTTCTATACTAACTATCTCATCCATCAGTACTGTGCTCTTAACATTTCGTCTTATAGTCTCAGACCTATACCACGTATAATCTCAAACCTGTGCTTTGAAGCACCAGACATTAACTGTAATGAAGCTTTATAAGACATGTGAACTTAGCAGTAAAGTTCAGTTAGCACAAGGGAGTGTCTCTTTATAATGGCTATACTTAGTAGTGTTCTCATATCCTGACCTGTTGTTATGTCTTCTTTAGACAAACATTCCTGTATTTAAAATAAAAGAATCATCGGTTAGAAGACGATATCGTGATTTTGAATGGTTAAAAAAGGAGTTAGAAAGAGATAGCAAGGTGGTCTAACAATACATATATATAAAAAATATATGTTTATTTACATAAATATTTACATAAAGTTAGTGTATATGTATCAGCCTTAAGCTCAGTGACTTCACAATACTCAATATAAGCATTTACAATTGTACTTTATCATGCTTACTTGAGTTTTTAGGAAGTTTCTTCCATGTATAATAGCTAAATGGTAGCCCTTTAAAATAGACAATAAATAGATACTGTACATCAACCCAAATCTAATTATAAGTGGTAAAATTTGTGACCAGGTACATGCAAGATTCTCTTTACCATGTACATCTGTCCTGGATTTATAGTAGTCATCTGTTAGTTACTCTGCTAATTTGTAGTCACTATGAGCTATGCATGTTTTGGGACATGTAAGACCATTTTGATAGCATATTTCATGTACATATACATGTACATGTTTCATAAAAGGAAATAATTGAATATAATACAGCTGTATGTACATAAAGTACGTTTCTTGTAGTAATATTCTCCCCCTCTCTCTCCCTCTCACTAGATTGTAGTACCTCCCTTACCTGGAAAAGCTATTAAAAGGCAGCTCCCATTTAGAGGGGATGATGGTATGTACATGTACATATAATGGAGATTACATACACTTATTATTTGCACATCAAGTGTTAACCAGTATTTGTTCATGATTAGCTCGAAGTTTCAAGCGTATATAGTTCTTTAATGAACATTTATGTTCATGTATAAACATACATCTCAAATTTTAGTAAAATACACAATATATTACTGACCTAATGTATACAATACCCACCTCAAGAATGAGACTAATGTTCATTAACATGTAGTACTATTCAGCATTATGATAGTTGGTTTGATTAATTGCTATTAAATGCCTCATCTATGTCCTATCATCTTGTACATTGTACAGGTACTGTACTAGTAAACACTATTCATAATAATGTTTGCTCCTAATATGTGTATATAATTGTGTTATAATTGTATAATTATTGTGAATGTATTTTAGGCCTGTTTGAAGATGAATTTATCGATGAGAGAAAAAAAGGATTAGAAGAGTTTCTTAATAAGTTAGTAGGATCTTTGTAAATAAGAACTTAACACACATCAATGTATAATACACACACATATACACTTTCTCAATCACTCATATCTCTCTCTCTCTCCCTCTCTCTCTCCCCCCCCCCCCCCCCCTCTCTCTCTCTCTCTCTCTCTCTCTCTCTCTCCCTCCCTCCCTCCCTCCCTCCCTCCCTCCCTCCCTCTCTCTCTCTCTCTCTCTCTCTCTCTCTCTCTCTCTCTCTCTCTCCCTCTCTCTCCCTCTCCCTCTCTCCCTCTCCCTCTCCCTCTCTCTCTCTCAGAGTTGCTGGCCATCCCTTAGCTCAAAATGAACGTTGTTTACATATGTTTCTTCAAGATCCTATTATTGATAGAAATTATGTTCCCGGCAAAGTTCGTGCTAATATTTAGCGATGAACACTGATAACTCCATCCACCAAATAATACACACACAAGACATTGCTAGTGGCATATTTCTGTACATGTGTACATGTAAAATTACATGTACAATCTTTATGGTTAATTTATTTTGTCGTGTTAACTAGTTGCTGTTTTATGATCTTTGATTTGTCTTTATAACAAGCTCTCTTGTTACTTTGTTTAAAGCAAATGTGATGTAATAGATAATTTTGCTATTTTCAATACATGTCTGCTGAATATTGTAGCAATTTCATTCTATTTATGATATAATTACTATTGTATACCAGTCTCACAAACCGGGCCATTTCATTTTAACAAGTTCATGTCCCTAATGTTAAGAAGGACTTTGAATGAGTATATAATAACTGATGGTATTTTAAATGTTAATTACACATGTCTAATCAAAAAGTATTTATTAATAAACTGTGTAAACTCAATATTGAATTAGTTATTCCAGACTGGAGTATGTCTGAGTCTCAATGCAAAATACATGTACATATAGTGTGGTATGTCGTAGTAATGGAGGAAAAAATGACATTGCAAATTATTTTAAAGAAATAATTAAATTTATAAATAATTGGGAAATTATGTATAAAGAAAATCTAATTTAATAACTATACAATTGGCAAAATTATGTTTTAAAAACTTAACAAAAAGAAATAAAAAGAAAAATTGAGAGATCTGCATTAAAGTTCCAAAGACATTCATTCCATGAATAGCCAGAGAGAGTTACCAAATAGTCCATCCAGTCCAAAGGATAGTCCAGTGAAGAATTTTGAGTCCACAAGTTGAGAACATAATCATAAAAAGAAAAATTAATAGAGATAAAGTAAATGAACTGTATCACTAAAGAGAAGATGGATTAATGGATAGAGAACCACTCATCTTTCACATCCATATAGATCACCAATCCAAGTAAAAGCTTCCAGGAGGTCCATCAAAATAGCATGAATCCAGGATATCATTGGAAGAATCCATTAGTCCAAGTTGAAGTTCTATAGGAAATAAAAAGAGAAATGAAATTAAAAAATAAAGTCTGAAATCATGAAAACTTTGGAAATCTCCGGAAATCTCATCAGTATACAGTAATTTCGAAATCTCGTACACAAGTGTTTCATAACCTTCGTTTAAGAAATGAGTGCATTAGAGGAGAGCTTTGGTAAGCTAAAGAACATCTTTACTTCAAGTGGCAGCAAGGACGATGAAGATGATCAGGAGATACATGAGACGTACGAAGCTGAAGAAAAAGGCTTCTTTAGTGAATCAGTGAAAACAGTACGTTATACATGTGATAGGACCACCTCGAATAACATATGAAGCTAGTCAGATGTATTTTGCTTGTGTTTCTTGGCTTGCTTTTAAGCAATGGGGCGTGGCTAAACCTCAGTCTTGAGTTATGCTGGAGTTAAGCTGTATTGATGCTGTGTCTGGACTTTAGAAACTTGTCAATATCATTACTCAGCACAACTAGAATTGCTTATGTAATTTATCTGCAAAAATGATTTTGTTTTAGTCAGATTGTTGATAGCCTTTTAGCACAAACACTTGTCTTTATTCCCTTCCCATGGACCAGTCATACTGGCATAACATCAGCAGAATGGACTAAATGCATAGTAATCTGACACACTGTTAAAGCATGTGCTGTTCCCTCAATTTAGACATACTTTTTTTCTGATAACTGGTTAAATGACCTCAGTTTTAAATTGAATAAAAAAGATCTAATATTATTTTTAAATGTTTAAAATAAAGGTAATTTATTCCTTGCCTTAAAAAGAGCCCCACCCATTGCAATAATATTACAGACGCAAATAATATCAATATGTTAAGTATCAATGTTGACCATCCTTTAGTTACATTATAGCAGTGTTTTGTAAAGATATTGCCAACAATATTAAGATGATATTTAAATGATTACTCTGTCATTTTATTTGTATATTTAGTTTCGTAGTGTAACTAAATTGAACTGGAAAGAACGTATTATTGGATTTATAATCTGTATAGTTATTGGAGCTATATTTGTTATTGTGGTGAGTGCACACACACACACATACACACAGTAACTGCTATAAGGATGTGACTTACTGACTTATAATACATATCATTAATTCTATTGACCAATATCAAATTGTTACATGTGACAATTACAAGTACTTTACTATAGTACATAATGTTAACACATCATACTATACTACAGATATTTTATGATTTGTTAGAAATTATTGCCCTCTCTACACTATAGGGCTGTGCAGTGGCTAAAGTAAGTCCTCCAGCTTTTGCTGTACTGTTCAGTATTGGAGTAATTGCAGCAGTTGTTAGGTGTGTGTTAGGATATTGCTCTGTGGTAGACTGTATGCTTTATTATTCTTTCATTCTCTCTCTCTCTCTCTCTCTCTCTCTCTCTCTAGTACATTCTTTCTAATGGGTCCTGTTGCACAGGCTAAGAAGATCATAGACTATAAAAATACTATAGAATTTATAGTGAGAATAGTAGCATTGGTGGTAATTGCAATAGCTATTGTTTTAGCAATCGTCTGTGGAGCACTGGTAAATATAGATGAAGAGATGTGTAGTTAGATAGATAAATGAATTGATAGAGATACATATAGGGGCAGCCTATCCAATGCAAGTTTCTTGTTTTATAGGGCTGGGCTGGATTAGCAGTATTTTTAGCTATCATCCAGATTGTTGCTCTCATTGTGTAAGTTACAATAAGTATATTTATTAATTTATTTAGTTTCCTCTACCTTTATGATAGGTATGCCGTCACCTTGATACCGTTTGTTACGTGAGTGAACAGCATTAATCCACATGCATTTATCTATCTGTCTATCTGTCTGTCCATTTATTATCCATTCATCCATCTTGATATCCTTATCTATCCATTCACTGTTATTGTTATTCATTCATATGTCCATTTATCGTCCATTCATCCATCTTGATATCCTTATCTATCCATCCACTGTTATTGTTATTCATTCATATGTCCATTTATCACCCATTCATCCATCTTGATATCATCTATCCATTTACTGTTATTGTTATTCATCCATCTGTCCATTTACCCCTCCAACGTTTCTTATATCTATAGGTCATTTATTGTCAAGAGTTTAAAGTCACTTTGCACGTGATGCAGCTAGTTAGTTGTATAGCTAGTATGATGTGACATTAGACTATAACAATACTACTATATAATATAGTTACCGAATACTATATGTACAGTATAATTATTAATATAATAACATATCTCTATATACTGTACAGTGTATGCTTGTGAAGAACTAATAAGAGATTTTAACTGCTATATTTTTAATAACACATCAAATTAAAGAAAAACTACAAAAATGCATGAAAATATAAAATTAAGTGTATATGAAAGAAATACAAACTTATTACATGACCTATCGATAGAATGTAAAGACTTGTACAAAAATCAATATAATACAAAAAACTATACAAAGAAAAATTAACCCAAAACTTTATAAAAGACTTAATTCACAATTACTCCAATGATTATCAGTTTAACGATATTGATTAATCATCAGAGGCTGGAGGGTGGGGCTTGAGGTCTACACTATCATCTCCAGCTTCATCAAAATGACGTTCATAACGTCCTTCTTCTTTAGGGTTGTTACTTGAAGGAGTGAACCCACGGGACTTAAAATGTTGTACGCACACACAGACCACTAACCCAACAATAAGACCTAATAAGATCCCCACGATAAACATAGTAAGTGTGGCAGCAACAACAACTCCGCTACGTACTCGACCGTTACAAGATTGAGTGACTGTATTATCATTGACAATGTAAACTGGATATACCTCCACTGGTGGCTTGGATGTAAATCTAATGTAAAATACATAAAATCACTGAATAACCTGTACTAATATTAGAGGATTAATATAGGATATGTAGCTGATAATTATAGGTATACTAGCACACATTATATGTAGCAATATGCAAGCAAATGTACATTACTTAAAGAGGAAAATCCTTTAATTTATACATAATAGATTAAGGGTTGGGTATTGTGATTTGGTTTTCATAAGCTTCATGTACATGTACATGTATACAGGAAAACCTCAGTTAATACAATATGGTAAGGATTACAAAAAGGGATGTCCTTTCAATTAAGACTACTAATTTTCTATCAATGCAATAAGGATTCTACTTTATTTACATGTAAATGAACTTTATTAAACATAATGTATGAGGCAATTACCAATAGCCTGTACTCTTCAATAGCATTAACATGGAATGTACACGGTAAACAACAGACTCTATTAATGAATGTTATTAACTCTTACATGATAGAGAAAGGTAGTTTGCTGTTGTTCTGCAGTCCTGATGTAAGCCTGTTATAAATTGCTTGTGCAGTGTAGTCCCAACGAACTGAAGCATTGGCTGAAAGATTTGTCATACGAAGTGAGACAAGTATGGCATTAGAAATACGTTTACTGTCAATCTTGTGTGTGTGAGAGAGAGAGAGAAAGAGACTCTAACACACATAACAATTGTGCATTCATTTATTCACTTATTATATATAAAAAAGTTATTAATTCTCTAAATTAATGAAAGTAAAACATACATGTATACAATGCATGTAAATATCCCACAGTAATCTAAACAATACTATACAAAGCTTGTAATTTATAGTCAATTACCTGTATAGAATTGATTTGAAGAGGAGATTTAAAGGGCATACCAATACTACTAGCATACTTCATGAAAGCACTACGAATATTAGATCGAAACTCTGTTTGGTTATTAAGAGTGACATTTGATGGAACTGTGAATCGTATCATGACGTAATCTGATGGATAGTAACAAGCTGAAGTGTCAAAGACATCAAGAGGTGGCTCAGCAGGTGTAAAACCAAACAAACTGGTAGTTACTGTAAAGTTTTGCTCCATAATTGTACCATTTAGAAGTTCTGTTCGAGCAAATCCACTAAACCTTGTCTGTACAATAACTGGATTGGTTGTATTACCAAATTCAGAAGTAACCTGTTGTTTTGGTCGAGTGAAGTACAAATTATACACACCATTTGTGATGTTAGTGCGATAATATTGTTCAAAATCACGTGGCGATATCCAAACATCGACCATCAAACCACGGACAGTAGTAACCCCTTCATAAGAGAAATTAAATTGATCATTAGCCAGAAATAGATTTTGTAAGCTTTGCAGATGCAACTGTCCTTCAGAATCAACATTTGAATCGTAGAATGTATTCTGCTCTGTGAGATTTTGAATGTAACAAGATTGGCTGTTCTGATCAATAATATACTGTGCCCCAATATTGAAATCATGTACAAGAGTGAATGGAACTGAATAATTGATAGAGTAGCCATCAATCCTGAACAACTGATGTGTGTAGTCATAGTATTCCTGTAAAAGTAAAAATTGTTATCACTTTATTAAACTATTAACACAGTATCTATTTCTAAGATAACAACTCAACAGTTTATATAGATTCCATTCATAATTATATGATTGTGTAATGTTATGTCATTGAATATTTGCACATGTACATTGTATGTGTATTAATAAGATCAAACATCAGTTAAATAACTCAAAACCAGTCGTAGTGTGGTCAGGCATTAGAATGCCCCATATGTATGAATATGCATTGACTTATAGTAAATTTGTAACATATCATTATAGTACATATACAATCAGATTAAGATCTACAATGTACATGTACATGTAATTTCCGTAGCAAAGTTAAAAACGTAAGTTGTCTTAACTAAATGTGTTTAGCGTTTAGGTAGATATATGTTACTTTACTTATATATATTGTGCAGTTTAATCTGGTTTGTCTTGTACTTTAACAATGAACTAAATAAGCTGCATATTATGTGTTAACAACCAGTCTTTGTAGTATAGTCATTGAAATCATGACAGTCAGTCTAGTACAGTTCATTGGCTATACAGGACTTGAAAGGTAACAAATTCAGTAAAGACTTGGATAAAAGTTTCTTAAAATGTCAATAAAAGTATGAGTAAAATTAATTTATTATGATTACAGTGACATATTTGATGTTGATGGTTGCATCATACAACAGTACCTTGTAATGACACATTATACATTACATGTAATCTTAGTTAATCTATTATAGCAACAGAAAACAACATTAGAACTTACTCTAAACGTAGACGCTCCCCGAGATCCTACATACTCAACACCAGCTGAAAAAAAATTAGGAAACTGAGGTACAGGTTGTCCAGGAACACGTCCTTTACAAACAAGATCAAATGGGATACTAAAAGCATCGTCAGGTACTGAACTTGGCCCAGAATTGAAAACAACAAATGAGTAATAATGTTCAAATGAAACCAATTCATTGCTTGTTGCATTCCATCGATTACCCATCAAAGAAATAGCCACCGGAATGTAGTTACTGGCATCAGGATAGGTAGCATTCCAAATAGTAGAATTAGTGAAGTAATAATCTAGGGTGTATGACCTATTCTCATTGCTTGTACATGTCTGCCAGTGGTAAGTAGGTATACCACGAGTGACATTATTGTCTTCAATTCCAATGAAAGTAGCGTTTGTGACATTAACAAGCGAAAAGAATAAAGATGGTGAACCAATATGAACAGTGTTATTGGGACCAGGTACTATACCAAATATTAAACGAACTTCTGGGTTAGTTTGAGCACTGTTTGCATTCAGTAAGGAGACGGTACAATCATCTCCGGTATCTGGATTCGGGTAGACAAATGCTTCTTTCAAATTATAGTCAATGATTGTGTTAATTTTACGACCTCTGCCTGTGAAATCCATGCGACCACGATTACCAGGTCCATCATAATATTCGACAGCATATACAGTATGATTACGTTCAACAATAGTAGCCTCCATTGCCAGGAAGAATTGATCTGGAAGTTGAGGGAGAGGTGGGTCAGCTGGAAAAAAATCACTTGGATCACATACTGGGATGACTTGATTCTGAACGACCATTGCTAGACTGACTAATATAACGAGATCAATTAGCAGGGTTGACCCCATGTTGAGGTGATTGGGATATCTATGATTTGAAGTGAAAGAGCAAAAGTTAAAAACTGAAAGACATAAAAATATATTGTTTTTCTTTAGCACTATCATATGTACAACACACATACATGTAATTGTACATGTACATGTACTTCATATTACATGTAGGTGTATCAAAAGTACAAATAAGTTGATGTCTTCTTTCAATAAGTTTGTTTATACTAACTAGTGTTGCTACATCAATGTATATACACATTATACAAGTAATAATAGGAGAGATATAAAAGATAGCAAACAAGTAGTGACAAGTATATTTAACTAAGTGATTTTAAAAGCCTGCAGTCTACTAGAGGAGATTTACTCATATTTCATACATTTATATAAAATTGTTAGTTTGTTGGGATGGCTCATTTTATGCTATTTTTAAAGCTTGCTAATCATAACTGCTTCACAATGTAGGGCATACTATTTTAGGTAATTTCTAAAATACATCATTTTTTTCTCTATATAATAACTATATATACAATAATACTATATGACAACAATCACATGCAGCATTATTGAGATTCAATATTCAATATTCTAATTTGAGGATCACTCACTATGCTTTGTTTGCAAACAACGAATTTCTTGAGCTCCACTTGCCTGCTATAACTTAGCACACCCCGAACGTTATTATCTGCTTTATAAGGTTACATCATAAAGTTACATGTGACTATCAAGTTAGTTAATTAAGCGAGGGCGTAGCCTTAGACTTCACGTGATCCATTGGAATGTAGGTGGAGTTATTTAGCTATAGCCATATTGTAGATAACCTTTTAGTACAAAAAGTTGTTTTTATTTCCATCCCATGGACTGGTCATACAGACCTAACATCAGGAGGATGGACCAAGACATGTTGTATTGTGATGTAATGTCATACCATGGTTTGTTCCCTCAATCTACATGCACTATTGTCTGACAAGTGGTTTAATTATTAAGTTTTAAATTGAATTGGACAAGATCCAATATTATTTTTAAATGTTTAAAATAAAGGTAATTTATTCTTTACCTTGAAAAGAGCTCCACCCATTGCAATTATATTACAGATGCAAATAATATTAATATGTTAATTATCAATGTTAACCATCCTTTTGTTACATTATAGCAGTGTTTTGTGAAGATATTGTCAACAATATTAAGATGATATTTAAATGATTACTCTGTCATTTTATTTGTATATTTAGGTTCATAGTGTAACTAAATTGAACTGGAAAGAACGTATCATTGGATTTATAATCTGTATAGTTATTGCAGCTGTATTTGTTATTGTGGTAAGTGAATTCTACACATACAAAGAAGCTGGTATAAGGATATAACTTTTATAATATATATAATGTCATCATATCTTAATAACTCTATTGACCAATAATATCAAATTGTTACATGTAACAATTTCAGCACCTTACTATAGTACATAATGTTAACACATCATACTATTCTACAGACATTTTATAATTTGTTAGAAATTATTGCCCTCTCTACACTCTATAGGGCTGTGCAGTGGCTGGAGTAAGTCCTCCAGCTTTTGCTGTACTGTTCAGTATTGGGGTAATTGCAGCAGTTGCTAGGTGTCTGTTAGGATATTGCTCTGTGTGTGTGTCTGTGATTACCAAATATTATGTACAGGTATAATAATTATTATAATATATGTCTCTATATACTGTGCAGTGTATACTTGTGAAGAACTAATAAGAGATTTTAACTGCTATATTTTTGATAACACATTGAATTAAAGGAAAATAAAAAAAAAGATGAAAGTGAATACAAAAATTAACACATTACAAAAAAATCTATACAAAGAAAAAATAATTCAAAACTAGAAAACTTAATTCACACATTATTATACCAATGATTATCATTTTAAAAATATTGATTAATCATCAGAGGCTGGAGGGTTGAGCACGAAGATCTATACTATCATCTCCAGCCTCATCAAAATGACGTTCATAACGTCCTTCTTCTTTAGGGTTACCACTTGAAGGAGTGAATCCATGGGACTTCAAATGTTGTACGCACACACAGACCACTAAGCCAACAATGAGACCTAATATAATACCCACAATTAACATAGTAAGTGCAATAGCAGCAACAACTCCACTACGTACTCGACCATTACAAGTTTGGGTGACTGTATTATTACAAGTTTGGGTGACTGTATTATTACAAGTTTGAACGACAGTATTATTACAAGTTTGAACGACTGTATTATTACAAGTTTGGACGACTGTATTATTACAAGTTTGGGCGACTGTGTTATTACAAGTTTGGGCGACTGTATTATTACAAGTTTGGGTGACTGTATTATTACTATATCCATCGACAATGTAAAGTGGATACGCCTCCACTGGTGGCTTCGATGTAAACCTAATGTAAAATACATAAAATCACTGAATAACATGTACTAATGTTAGAGGATTAGATATAGTATGTGTAGTTGATAATTATATGCATAGCAGCATATATTACACATACCAATATGCAAGTAAATGTAGATTACTGAAAGAGGAAAATCTTTTAATTTATACATAATAGATTAAGGGTTGGGTATTGTGATTTGGTTTTCATAAGCTTCATGTACATGTACATGTATACAGGAGAACCTCAGTTAATATTATATGGTAAGGATTACAAAAAGGGATGCCCCTTCAATTAAGACTACTAATTTCTATCAATGCAATAAGGATTCTACTTTATTTACATGTAAATGAACTTTATTAAACAGAATGTATGAGGCAATTACCAATAGCCTGTACTCTTCAATAGCATTAACATGGAATGTACACGGTAAACAACAGACTCTATCAATAAATGTTATTAACTCTTACATGATGGAGAAAGGTAGTTTGCTGTTGTTCTGCAGTCCTGATGTAAGCCTGTTATAAATTGATTGTGCAGTGTAGTCCCAGCGAACTGAAGCATTGGCTGAAAGATTTGTCATACGAAGTGAGACAAGTATGGCATTAGAAATACTTTTACTGTCAATCTTGTGAGAGGGAGAGAGAGAGAGAGAGAGAGAGAGAGAGAGAGAGAGAGAAAGAGAAAGAGAGAGAGAGACTAACACACATAACAGTTGTGCATTCATTTATTCATTTATATGTAAAAAGTCATTAACTCTCTAAGTTAATGAAAGTAATACATACATGCATATATATGGGTATACAATGTATGTAAATACTGTATAGCTGGAAACTTTCAAGGATGAAAAATTTTGCGGTTTTGTGTTGATCAGTGAAAGTTTTAATTGTGAAATTTAAGGGATGCATCTTTGGGAGTGGCCAATATAGCACATGCCATTATTAAAAATGTCATTGTTGAAGTACAGAAAAGCTATAGGGATCATGACTGTTACCAGGTTCCTGCTGGAATAACAGAATTTGTCCTATTGCAACATTCCAAATCTTCCTGTATATATGATACCCTCTTATAACAGCTGCTACAGAGTAACTGTCCATCATGTACACGCACGTATGGTGATTGACCCCGCCTTTAACCCAACCCCACCCTTTTACCCACACCACTAGTACATTCGTAAAAGTTTTATTCGCTAAATTATTTTTCTTATTCATTCGCAAAAGTATTGATCCTCAAAAGTTTCAAGGTATATGGTATCCCACAGTAATCTAAACAATACTATACAAAACTAATAATTTATAGTCAATTACCTGTATAGAATTGATTTGAAGAGGAGATTTAAAAGGCATACCAATACTACTAGCATACTTCATGAAAGCACTACGAATATTAGATCGAAACTCTGTCTGGTTATTAAGGGTGACATTTGATGGAACTATGAATCGTATCATGACGTAATCTGATGGATAGTAACAAGTTGAAGTGTCAAAGACATCAAGAGGTGGCTCAGCAGGTGTAAAACCAAACAAACTGGTAGTTTGTGTAAAGTTTTGCTCCATAATTGTACCATCTGGAAGTTCTATTCGAAAGATTCCACTAAACCTTGTCTGTACAATAACTGGTTCGGTTGTATTACCAAATTCAGAAGTAACCTGTTGTCCTGGTCGAGTGAAGTACAAATTATACACACCATTTGTGACGTTAATGTCATAATATTGTTCAAAATCACGTGGTGATATCCAAACATCGACCATCAAACCACGAACAGTGGTAACCCCTTCATAAGAGAAATTAAATTGATCATTAGCCAGAAATAGATTTTGTAAGCTTTGGAGATGCAACTGTCCTTCAGAATCAACATTTGAATCGTAGAATGTATTCTGCTCTGTGAGATTTTGAATGTAACAAGATTGGCTGTTCTGATCAATAATATACTGTGCCCCAATATTGAAATCATGTACAAGAGTGAACGGAGCTGAATCATAGCCATCAATTCTGAACAACTGATGTGTATAGTCATAGTATTCCTGTAAAAGTAAAGATTGTTATCACTTTATTAAACTATTAACACTATCTTTATTTCTAAGATAACAACTCAACAGTTTATATAAATCCATGCATTAATTATATGTGTGTGTAATGTTACATCTATGTATCAATATGCATTTACTTAATAAATTTGTAACATATCATTATAGTACATATACAGTCAGGTTAAGATCTATATTGTACATGTACATGTAAGTCCTGTAGACAAGTTAAAAATTAAGTTGCCTCAAATATAATGTGTTTAGGTAGATATATACTACATTGGTTATATATACTGTGCAGTTTAATGTGAAAGTTACTTAAAATGTCAATAAAAGTATGAGTACAATTAATATATTATGATTACAGTGAGATATTTGATGTTGATGGTTGCATCATACAACAGTACCTTGTAATGACACATTATACATTACATGTAATCTTAGTTAATCTATTATAACAACAGAAAACAACATTAGAACTTACTCTAAATGTAACCACTTCCTGAGATCCTACATACTCAACACCAGCTGAAAAAAAATTAGGAAACTGAGGTACAGGTTGTCCAGGAACACGTCCCTTACAAACAAGATCAAGTGGTATACTAAAAGCATCGTCAGGTACTGAACTTGGCCCAGAATTGAAAACAACAAATGAATAATAATGTTCGAAATTAACCGATGTATTGGTTGTTGTGTCCCATCGATTACCCATCAAAGTAATAGCCACCGGAATGTAATTACTGGCATCAGGATAGGTAGCATTCCAAATAGTAGAATTAGTGAAGTAATAATCTAGGGTGTATGACCTATTCTCATTGCTTGTACATGTCTGCCAGTGGTAAGTAGGTATACCACGAGTGACATTATTGTCTTCAATTCCAATGAAAGTAGCGTTTGTGACATTAACAAGGGAAAAGAAAAAAGATGGTGAACCAATATGAACAGTGTTATTGGGACCAGGTACTATACCAAATATGAAACGAACTTCTGGGTTAGTTTGAGCACTGTTTGCATTCAGTAAGGAGACAGTACAGTCATCTCCAGTACGTGGATTTGGGAAGACAAATGCTTCTTTCAAATTATAATCAATGATTGTGTTAATTTTACGACCTCTACCTGTGAAATCCATGCGACCACGATTACCAGGTCCATCATAATATTCGACAGCGTATACGGTATGATTACGTTCAACAATAGTAGCCTCCATTGCCAGGAAGAATTGATCTGGAAGTTGAGGGAGAGGTGGGTCAGCTGGAAAAAAATCACTTGGATTACATACTGGGATGACTTGATTCTGAACGACCGTTGCTAGACTGACTAATATAACGAGATCAATTAGCAGGGTTGACCCCATGTTGAGGTGATTGGGGTATCTATGATTTGAAGTGAAAGAGCAAAAGTTAGAATGATATAATGATATATTGTTTTTCTTTAGCACTACCTAATGCTACAAATTACATGTACAACACACATACATGTAATTGTACATGTACATGTACTTCATACTACATGTACATGTACATCATATTACATGTAGGTGTAGCAAAAGTACATATAAGTTGATGTTGTTCTTGAATAAGTTTGTTTATACTAACTAGTGTTGCTACATCAAAGTAGATACACATTATACAAGTAATACAAGTAATACAAGTAATACTAGGAGAGATATAAAAGATAACAAAAAAGTAGTGACAAGTATATTTAACTAAGTGATTTTAAAAGCCTGCAGTCTACTAGAGGAGATTTACTGATATTTCATTCATTTATATGAAATTGTTAGTTGTTTGAATGACTCATTTTATGCTATTTTTTAAAACTTGCTAATCATAACTGTTTCACAATGTAGGTCATGCTATTTTAAGTAATTTCTAAGACACATCATTTAATTTTTTTACTCCATATAATAACTATATATACAATTATACTATATGACAACAATCATATGCAGCATTATTGAGATTCAATATTCATTATTCTGATTTCCGAATCACTCACTATGCTTTGTTTGCAAACAGCGAATTTCTTGAGCTCCACTTGGGATGTGAACTGCCTGCTATAACTTAGCACAGCACGAGCTATAATATAATTATTATCTGCTTTATAAGGTTACATCATACGAGCTACATGTGACTATCAGGTTAGTTAATTAAGCGAAGGCGTAGCCTTAAATTTCACGTGATCCGTTGGAATGTAGGTGGAGTTGCGATCGTTGAATTTTCTTGGACAAGATTATTCATAGCCAAGATCTTTAAGTCATTTAAAGGCGTATTTTATGCTCAGAATTCATCTTTTTGCTACAGCTGAGTGCTCAAAGAGAGTAATAATCACAAGTAAGTCAAAATTTGTGTGTCAATGTAAGTTGAATAATTGAGTTTGGGAGGCGATCGCTGCGGGTGTGAATAACAGCCATGTGCAGTTTGAAGAAAGGGGTGTGGAGGATAGCCTTAAAAATGGGAGGGTGTGTATAAACAAGCCTTACAAAATCTGGCCTCCAAACGTGCTCTGTTTCCAAGGTAGAAGGTGTAGTCATAAGATTCATAGATGGCTTATGCGGTGAGTAAATTATATGTTTGTAGGATCTTATTGTGTCAATTGATGCACTAGTTTATGCGCAATTGTTTGTTTAGCTCGGTAGTTTACAAAAAGTGTCTTGGGAAGCCTTTCTGCTGTCATGATGGCTTTTTCTCCATTTAGGCGATGGATTTCGAACAGTTCAATGCCCAAAATCAACAGAACGGTCCAAGCAACGGTGAAACTCAGAAGCATCAACAGACGCGTATCTCTACCGCTAATCATCAACAAACGATGGCCAGTCCTCTACAAAGTCCTACAGTCGGTGTTCCTATGAAGAGTCCGACAAGCCAGCAGCACAAAAACGATCTTCCTCTGAGCCCCACGCTCCAGTACGGTGGCGCTCCATCAACTGCACAGATCCCAGTCCACGTAATCGCTCGTCAAAATCCTCACATACTGCAAACTGCAGGAGCTCTAGGCAGGCTCTCTCAAGGTCAGATAGCAGTGACTACTAGCTTTCAAATTCCTAACGGATCACCAACGCAACTGACGCCAACTTTAGTCCATCCTTCAATTTCACTGGCAGCTTCAACACAACCCATGACAGCTGGTGTTCAGCCATATCAACCTGTCATACAACCTCCCCCTCCTTCTCAACCTGCAAGGACCATGCCTCACTCACAGCAAGTTGATCCGGACTCACCAGAAGTCAAAGATCTGGAGACATTTGCAACCACATTTAAGACCAGACGTGTTAAACTTGGTTATACTCAGACAAATGTCGGACAAGCATTGGCAGAAGTTCATGGAACAGACTTTAGTCAAACAACTATTTGCAGGTTTGAGAACTTACAACTTAGCTACAAGAATGCTCAAAAGCTAAAGCCAATTTTAGAAAAGTGGCTGGAAGAAGCTGAGAAGCAAGGAGCTATTCATCACGAGGAAGAACAATCTCCTGAGCGTCGCCGAAAACGAAGAACCACTATTGGTATGAACGCCAAAGAACGACTCGAACAGCACTTTCAAGTTCAACCAAAGCCATCTTCATCTGATATAACTAAGATTGCTGATTCTCTTCAGCTGGACAAAGAGGTTGTACGTGTCTGGTTTTGTAATCGACGCCAGAGAGAGAAACGAGTACGTACGTCGTTGGGTGGTACACCAGAAAAAGAATAACTCTATTTCAGTAAGTACTCAGACAGTCAAGGCAGTGACACTTGTGTACGTGTTGCACGTTTCTACTTTTTCACTTCACAATCTCCACTCTTCAAAGTACTACAATTCTCTCATTCTCTCTATTTGTCTTAACACTGTTCTGTATTTCAGCTACTGTTTCTGACAAGAACAAAATTAAAATAATATTTTCGTTGTTTGCTTTCCCCCCCCGTCATTTCTTGATGTGGTTCTTCTCGCCTTTTTTTATGCTTACCTATATTCATTATAATTGTGTTTTTCATGGTCATGTTTATTTTGACTAAACTGAAAAGACACAGGCCCTTGTTAACTTGTAATAAATACATACAATATCGGAGTCCAATTTTTATATAGTTTTGGCCAACCATTACAATTTTTGTTTTGTCACTTCTATTTCATTACAGGTATAACTTAATTTGTCTTTTTTTTTCTCATTTTGTATTATCCATTCTTAATACTAGATATGTCTGTCAATTTTACATATAAACATTTAACTTTATGTTTTCTCATCTCCTTAAAGTGATGAGATTTAATAAATGTTATTATAATTGATTGTTAAAAAACACTTCCAATTAATTATTCAGTGTTAGATGGTTTACCAAAATGTAAAATACACAAGACAAAATATAATTACTCAAGAAAAGTTAGAAAATAAATAAAATTATTTATATTAAAATTAACATTGATACACATACATTAAATGCATTACCTCACAAACAACACCTCAGGACTTTGCTACACACACCAGTGTTTTCAAGAAGCTATCAAACACAGCTAAAGGCACAGTCAACTGTGGTAAGTCTGACTCAAGTTGGTGCAAATTCTCTAGGAGATCCACTGTAGTACTTGAATCTTTTATTGAAGTACTTATCAAATGATCAGCAGTCTATAAAATTAAATATTATATATATATATATATATATCCCAATTTTCTATTTGTTTATTTTAATTTATTGTTGAAAAAATAAACAAATTTAGTGAAAAGACAAATACTAATTAAATTGAACTGTTAGTGAGATCTAGAATAAGTATATGGTTTACATGATGACATCATAACATTAGACAACCATTTAATGAAAATAAAGTGTAATAAGAGAAAAGAACATGCAGTTAATACATCAAACGAATACTGTAAAGCATCAACATCTAAAGCATGTTCATGTTCTTTATGTTCATCTTTAAACATTATTAAAATCCATATACTTCAACAATATACATGTACATATAAAGTAACATTTGATGCTTCCAGCCAAAAAAAACTTTTATAATATCTTATTTCATTGTTAGAATAAGACATTACCAGTGAATCCTCTAAAACAATCTTACAAATATATGTTGTTGTTGAATGGTATTTCATTAACCTGTTTTAATACAGAATAGTGTCACATGTACTGAACAATATTGTGTAATACTGTTATAGTTAAACATGATCATTACAGTGAATTTAAAATATTCTTTCATCATTGCCCTTGTGACACACTGTACAATGATACAAAATGTATAATAAAATCTTCTAAACATACTAGTGAATACTAACTTAGACTTTAATATATTAATACATCTACATGTATTATATGTACGTATACACGTATTATATATACATGTACATGTAATATATGTGCATGTACATGTATTATATGTACGTGTACATGTATGTATCAGTAGGAGACTGGTACAAGTACAGCGATTAATTTGTCAATTCTTGGTATTATTCACATCAAGTTATTCAATCATAACTATACACATGGATGATTATGAAGTAGTGTATTCATGCAGAGGCGTTCAATGAAAAGGGATCTTTTGAAATTTTTCTCCCCACTTAATCTCTCTCTCTCTCTCTCTCTCTCTCTCTCTCTCTCTCTCTCTCTCTCTCTCTCTCTCTCTCTCTCTCTCTCTCTCTCTCTTCTCTCTCTCTCTCCATAGCTATAATATAACTCATTCTCTCTCCCTCTCCCTATAGCTACAATATAACTAATTCCATCTCTTTACAAAACTTTAATCTTTTCCTGTCTGAATAATGGTTTCAACCATTAGGCTTTACAATGTTACACATATTACAGAAATGTGTTCAACATAACTATCACTGGCACAGCAGCTGTTAGAGTATTAGCACAGCTATTCGCCTGGAAACTATTTCCCATACAGCACACAAACAAGTGTTGTTGTTTTATTGTTCAACTTCATTGTTGACTAGTTTATAATAAATGAAGTTAGATCATACATGTCCACATTAATACATATATACATATTTTACTACCAAATCCACAACACATTATATACATTGTATGGAGTACCTACCTATCTCTATACTATGTTGACTAAGGTTTCAATGTAGTCAGTAGAAACACAGTAGATAATGTACTTTAAAATGATATTAATGTTGCTTGATGTACAGCCCATTTTGTAATAGAATGTAATTCTTTCCTACACTACACAATGTACAAGGTTTGGTTAATGTACATGTACATGTATATAACATTAACAGGCTACTATATAATTGTACAGGTACTAATAACAGAATTGATCAATGAAGGAAGGACATCAGGTCAAAGGTGACTAGCCATTGAATAAAACCATTGATTGTTTATCCATTCATAATCTATTAATTGACTCATCTGTCCATTCTATAAATTATTCATCCATTATCTATTTGATACAACTGTTTATACATCTATTCATGAGGGAATACTGTACTATATACACAGACCCGCCTTCTGATTAACTGACCAATCAAATACTGTTGAATATGTAAACAAGACACCTAACACACCTCTTGATTGCATAGTTCCCACTTCTATCATCACATGATGCAATACGCCTAGGCAACCAATAATACCCCATCACATGGGAAATAGATAATGAGATTCATAGCCCTCAGGCGCTTATGAATATTAATGAATATAGTTAAACTATTTCTCATGTGCATATTAATATCATGTGTACAGGATATCATCTATTACATTATCATAGCTTATAAATTATTTATAAATAAATATACAGTCACAAATATTTCTCAAGGAATAAAAATTAGACTCGAGCAAACATCTTTCATTCAGACCGTCATCACTACAATGACTTACCTAACAATACAAATATTAGCTTGAGACTACAACCATTATTCTGAATATAGGAACTGTCCTTAATATATACGGCTCTTTTGTGACAGGCTCTATCTACAGTACAACCTCTGAACTAAGGACAGGCTTTCTATACTTACGGGACACTTGTTCTAGTCACATACTAATACTCAGTGTATTTTTAACCCTCTATATTAAAAAGTTTATATATTAAAGACAATTTCTGAATGAAAAGATCATCAATATAATCGTGTTAATGTACATGTACATGTAACTTTATTTTTAGTTAGGATAATGCAAATAAGGGAAACTTCTTACAAGTAAACAGGTTCTACTTTTTAGATGAGTTGGTTTGTTTTTTGTAACCACAATTAAATATAATATCCATAACTAACATTAAATCATATATACAAGTAAATTACTTTCAAAATGAAACAATGTTATGTAAATACGTTATTATTATTGAAAGTGAAAGGTAAAAAGTTTATTTATTAAAGTTAAAAACAATATAAAGAATCAAGTTACAATAAAATCTTCTAAAAGTAAGGGTATCTCACTAAAAAAGTTTTTTAGTGCTCTAGTTCATAAACATAGTTAAACACATTACTTAATTTCAATATTTAAAGATGTCTATATACCAAGAACAGTTTCTATGTTCCTTGTAATATCCACATGTGCATAGATAGAGTTTCTCTGTGTCTAAAACAAGCAATCAAACAAGACTTTTAACTATATACTATGGACAGTTTCAAGGTCTTAAAATGTCTGTCTACTATGCAGATATATTTTGATAAATTTAAAACCAGCGATCAATGCTGCAAGTAATTTCACAAATAGATTAATTATAATATTATATAAAGTTACTTCTACAATATCAAGACCTTAAAAAAAGCTCAGATCAATATAGGGTAGGAAGTAAATGTATACATGTGAGTAAAAGACAAAGCTGTAAGTCCTGCTGTGTAAAAAATATAAAGGACAAAAACAGTCCAAGTTTTGATGGTTAGACTGTTCCTCAGTTTGAGAAACTCTTAGGAGAGAGCCATTTCAAATTCTCTCATGTTATACTCTCCCACTGGTATAGCATTATGCATTGTTAAAAATATTATTGTTATAGCCAGTGTTTGGAGGCAGTGTATTTTATTAGCCACATGTTGAAAGCTAAACAGATCAGTGCTAGTGAAGTGTTCAGAATAAACATTTTATACCCTAACTGGCCAATTTGGACAGCAATCCATATAATAGTAGGATTCTCTAAACTAGTGGGACTATAAAGTAGTTCGTTTCAGTTTTTAACTGTGGTCTGTTGCATATCAAAACTATTGAATACAATAAGGGAAGTCATTTGTATCTTAGGGATAAACTAGATTCATAGTTTATATTGTACATGTACATATACATGTATACAGTGGAAGATACATGTACATATAAATGCTAAGTATGTCTGTATTTACATTAATGAGGATTCACTAAAATAACTGTCAATGCTAAAAGCATCCTTACTTTCTCTCTCTCTTTGTTTGTCTCTCTCTTTCTTTCCCTCTCTCTCTCTCTCACCTGAGTACTTGGTATTATATGATAGCTCAATACAGCTTTCCCTTGAGGATGTTTAGCCAGAGAATAAAAACTGTGTACATTGTGATCCTCTTGTAACAATAGCTGACAGTTATGAGGTGACAGACAGAACCCATTGTGCTAAAAATAAAGTAAGTATATAACTTGAGCTTTGAACTAACTGATATTGTGAAGTATTTAAGTACCATGTCACTACTTTAGTATAAAGCTCTCCAGTGTTCTTAATATTAATTAATTTGCTAACTGTGTTAAAATGGACTAGAACAAGTGTCTTGAATATAGAGGGTCTTTAATATAGGAGTATTAATAAATGGTTTAACTGTCTCATGTAATCACTCACTAAAAGGAACACTTTCATATACATTACACTTGTCCCAGTATCATGCTAACATTATTAAATATAGTGTGTTAACAAATGGTTCAACTGTCTTACTTAATCACTTACTAAAAGAACACTTTTATATACATTACACTTGTCCCAGTATCATGCTAACATTATTATAGGAGTATTAATAAATGGTTCAACTGTCTCATGTAATCTCTCACTAAAAGAACACTTTTATATACATTACACTTGTCCCAGTATCATGCTAACATTACTAAATATAGTGTGTTAATAAATGGTTCAACTGTCTTACTTAATCACTTACTAAAAGAACACTTTTATATACATTACACTTGTCCCAGTATCATGCTAACATTATTATAGGAGTGTTAATATGGTCTCTATAATAATAGCAATAGTGTATCCAATAGAAAGACTTACAGGTGATTACAAACATGAACCCTTTAAACTAACTGTCAGTTTGAAAGTGGGCTAATGGTTTCTTATATGCACATATAAACATGTACCAGCATATCAACAACAAATGAAAAGATAACTGAGAAGAATCCTTATGACTTGATGAGAAACAAAACATTATGTAAACATATAATTGGAAAGGAGTGTCCTCTTGTAAATGTGTTTATATATATATATATTCTTAAAGTCTATTGAGTTAGTTTGTGTCCTAAACTAATACTTGCATAATTCAACTTCTGTATGGAGGATACCGCCATTACATTGTACATGTGTTTTTGGATACAATCACTAATTATTGGTAATTTTAATAAAATTTGTGATAAAATGATGACACAGGCAAGCCAAAAAAAGAAGCCAAACACTTACAAAATGATAAAAATACGAGAATAAAAGATATCTGTAAGTTCTTCTAGAAATCTGTCCTAATGATTTTAAATGATTCCTTCTATATAGGTTTGCATAGAAATATAGTCCACAGTTACCATTTTTAGAGTTTAAGATCAAAGATCAATCCTAATGATATAACCTTGTGTCGCGTTACATTATCAGTTTATCGATTTACTGATGTACCAATAGCAGCTGCCACCTTTACACTAAACCTGTTTACCATTTTATATACAGAAGATACCCTATACTTTGGGTTCAACTTATACACCACAAAAATTCAAACCCATTACAAACTTTACTAGCTAAAGTTAAACTAAGATAGCATAATTCCCCTCAAGGCATATATTTAATTGACAGGTGCTTACCAATGAAAACTCCCGCCTACAGGTATATCCTATGAACAGTTGGTATGCTCTAGTCTAAACTCTATACTCATTAATATCCATTTGGGATGGACCTAAAGGAAGTCACTGGTATACAGGTTTGGGAAAGAATTCATTTTTTGAGGAGATATTCTTGAGAGCTCCAGTAACTGTGGTTTCCTTGAAATAGTCTAATGTATACAATTTGTAGACATAATGTACACAAGTATGTTAATATATATAATATAGTCTATGTGTAAACATTACTGTAATTATTGATATTATTATATGTACATTGTAAAGGAATTAAATCCATCAAATGGACTAATTTATATCATTGATAAAAAGTACATTGTTATACATTTAAAAATAGCATTGTTTCCATAATAACATAGAATGTAGCATTTCCATATGTATACTTCAATGTATACTTGTATTTGTGGTTCATTAGTGATAGAATGATAGAGTTCATTTATAAATTATTATAAGTAATAATTATATCAAATAGCATCGTTTCCATAACAACATAGGCTGTACTATCTCCACATGTACACCTTGGTTGATACATGTATGTAAATATAATTTATTAGTGATAGAATGATACAGTTCATTTATACATTATATATAAAAAAACAGTTTCCATAACAACATAGGCTACAGTATTTCCATATTAAACACTATAAGACTGGTGTGTGGTTAATACTGGTTACTAAGTTTACCAGCTGCATTACCCACATTGAAAAAATCTCAATCCAGGTATTAACATTGCTTATTAATAATAAATTATTATTATTACATTTTGAAACTAAAATGGTGAAAACTAGAGAACCCACAGATAATCATATCATATATACCATACATAACATGTACATGTAGACTGAGTACATGTACATGTAGACTGAGCAATATTAGGCCAAATAAACATCTCAATGAAAACAAAAACACAGAAACAAAATCATCAAATGATATTTCTAATGTTTTAATTCTTTAAAAGTCACTTACAGGATATACGTTTGATCTTCACCAACAATTCATAGCACAAAGATAAAACACTAAGTCTCCAGTCTCAACAATAACTCCCTCAAAACACAAATCTACCACAATCTTCTACTCTATTTAACTGAATCTTAATCTAGTACAAGAAATTTCGCAAACCACATTATTTATAACACTAAATTTCTAATTACACGAATTTCGGAGAGTAAAATCGAAACCGCGTACCATAATAATCCTAAATACGCATATATAAACGATATTACTATTCTAATATATTAGTAGTTATAAAGTATACTTTATGATAATTAAACTAGTTTCATAGGTCATACTGTATAAACTGTTTAGACAAACACGAGCGACCGCTAATAAATATTCATGAGCGGCGGCCGACATGCGTCGACCTCGACGATATGGGTGGTAGCGTACTAATTAATATGTATGTTAAAGGGGACAAGCTAATTCCATAGAAGAGAGTAAATATGATTGTCTCTATTAAGCAGCGATATATATTGACGAACTAATAAAACACTTGGTACAGAATATGAGATAAATTAATCTTAATACTGTTACAATGAGAACACACAATTACATACAATTACTTAAAATTGAGTGATATGTTATTTGCTGGGACAACAAAAATTGGGACAAGGAAGAAAGACCATTTGATAGTCTCTCACAATCTGAATTTCATGAGACATTAGGTCAATTCGAAAATACAAACAAGTACTATGACAGTGTATCTTGTAACATCGTTAGATGCCACTACATACGTTTATAGCAAGAAAAGGTTTATAAGTTATTATATAACATAATAAAACTGTGTATAAGGTCATATAAAATATAACCAGACTATAGTATTAATATGGGACTAGATCAACTGTATATATTACATCATTTGAGCATCTTTTATAAGAGGTTCCACTATAGTATATATTACAATATATATATCTTACCATATATTGTATTCTTGGTCCTAGTCTACCTAGTGGTAATCCATTTAATTCCTCAACTACATCTTGTGCTGTTTCACACACACCATGAGGAGCAAAGGCACCAGCAAATAGTGTCAGATGAAGGTCATTGTCATCAGAAGGTACAACCATATCTGGAGAATAAAGAGAAACATGTGATTAGAGAGATCACTAATAAATGTAAAAAGTAATATCTATATAGTGGACACTTTGTATAGAGGTGTCCTCAGTATAGAAGTGTCAGTATAAATGTGTCCTCAGAGGTGTCCTCAGTATAGAAGTGTCCTCATTATAGAGCAGTATAAAAGCATCCCAGTATAGACAAGACATGTCCTCAGTATAGAGGTTGAATAATACACTAAAGTACTCTTATTAACAGAGGACTAAAAGAAATGTCTTAAAGGTAGAGGAGGCCAGGCTCATATTGAGAGAACTAACTCAATTAATCAATTAAAGATATTTATTTTATAACATCATTGAAAGCTCCACACTTCTAATAAATATATGTTATATAATTGAGTATATAAATTATACCTTTAAAGGCCCAAGTATGGTACATGACATTAATTTGTTTAATAGCAGGGTCTACCCCATATTCAAACTGTGGTAAACTGTGTACTAACAAAACTATTAATAGATCATCCTCTGATAAAGACTTCACCTGTAATAGAGAGATAATAATTGATAATGAATTAATAATAGATTATTAATAACTCATTGTAAATGAACCAATGATCAATGGATCAATGATTGGATACAAGGATTAATAGATGGACAGATGGATGTCATTGAATGGATGAATGAAATTAATGAATGGATGAATAGTCGGAGAGATGGACAAATAGATGATCAATGGATGAATGGTTGAATGAAAAGATATATAAACAAACAAACCTCATTAACTAACATGTTGTGATAATGATGATTGAAGATCATGAGGTAAGTGATCATTAGATAACTTGATTACAGGAGTACTGGGTAATAGTATGATAACCACTGGATCAGTAAGGTAGTAATCTTCAGTACCATATACACCACTAGAGAAAATTAAAATGTAATACAGTTGAATAGAAGATAACAAAGACAAGTACATAGACATACAATCTCAGTACAATCAGTACAATACTACAATATATATTAAGTATATATCACTGTCTATATGACTTCAATCAAACTTACCACATAGGTATAGTGTATTATGGTAATATATCATTGTATAGTGACAGAGGGAGATAGTCTGGATCAGTGTGAGGATCTTGTAAGGAAATATGGAAAGCCCCTTCATTAAATGTACCTAATGGATGTTTATACTTTGTTCTTGATGACCACCAACAACTGTCACTATCTGAACGTGCTGTCATGATCAGAGAAACAAGGAAACAGAAAACAAGTAATTTTCAAAGTATTAAGAACTTACAATTACCAGGAAGATGCTGTGGGATCTGAGAAATAGTCTCACTCTTAGCAGCCATTTCTTCAAGTAGGTGTGTCTAAATACTTCCAGTGGTCATGAATAAGTTAATTAGTTTAGCTATTCAGTAATATTCACATTGAGTAACAAACTAGTAATTTAATTAATTAAAACAAGTACACAAAATTACAAAACTATGAAAAGAACAACATAAGTTGTATGAGTCAGACAAAATGAACAGATGTGTGTATAAATGGACAGATGTGTGTATAAATGGACAGATGTGTGTATAAATGGACAGATGTGTGTATAAATGGATAAATGTGTGTAAGTGAGCAAGTAAGTAAATAGTTTAACAAGATGATTCTAATTCTTTTAAATTCTCTTTCATCTTTTGCTCATGCTCTTCAAGATCAGATATTAATTTACCAATTTCATTAGCAACAGCTGAATTTGACCCCTGTCCAGTTTTGTATTTGTGAACATCATAGGCAGACTTCATCATTATAGCAAGATCTATTGGAATAAAAACTACATCTGCTATAGGCCTAACATCAAATAGTTTGTATCCACAATATAAGCCTTTTCGAACTTTTAATCCCATGTCTCTAATAATCTCATGTATATGACCACTTGAAGTGTTATGTTTTGCTGCAAGCGATTCTATATGATTACTGAATTTCCTTCCATTGGCCTCGACTTTCTCCATCTTTTCTCGATCAACATTGCATGCAGTTTGAGCATTTTTAAGAGTGTTGTTTGAAACTATATAATATACTAGCTCAGCACCTGCTACAGCTGCTCCTCCAGTTGCTGCCAAGATACCACCAGCAACAGTTAAACTTAAGCTAGCTCCAGCTGTCACAAAACTGAGCCCAAAACCAATAATGGTGAGTACAGATCCTGTTGTAGTAGCAGCAGTACCTCCAACCAAAACCTGTCTAGATTTGTCATAATTATCCTCAACCTCCTTTTTCATTTTCCTGAGATTATCTAGTGTAGTTTCTCTATATGATAATGAATCTTTAAGACTCTGTTTGAGATCAGTAACAGCTTTAAGGGCATCATCGAATTCAGGATCTTCTAACAATTGTGTGTAGATTGCTGCCATGCTGTACAATAAAGTAAATAATATATAATTTATAACTTAACAAAAACTATGGCAATAATGACAAATTAACATTTACATTAATTTAGGAATAAATGTAAGGATTAGCCAAACTCATTGTAACAGCAATCAACTTACACTTTTGAGGTTAAAAGCAAATTATTGTCTCCACTGCTATATCACTGTTAAAATATAGTAGATGTTTTATCTAATTTATAGCTATTTGGATTGATCATGATCACATGAGTTGTATGTTCCCCCAAGAAAAGTAATAGAAACATACATCGTTTCATACTATGGAATGCACTTTACCAATGAGGCAATGACTTCTCAAAAGGTGCATCTGTGTACTATGTAGGAATGTCCTATAATAAATTCTATTATAACAGTAGTCCTTACACACAATGACATAGCATAGCTATCTTTCTCTTTTATGATTAAAAGCAATCATCACAAGCCTCACTGTCTCAACTACTACATCATTGTTAAAATATATTGGATTTTATTAGATTTATAGTCACTTGGATTGAGTGCTAATTCTTAGTCACATGAGTTACATACTTCAACATGAAAAGCATTAAAAAACATACATACTTTTTTACTTACTATAATTACTATAATTACTATAGAATGTACTTTAACAAAATAACTTATCAAAAAATGTGTAGTAAGGATGTCTATTATAAATTCTATATTATTGTAACAGTCCTTACGCAAATTGAAATACCAAAGCTACAACAAATTACATGGTTTATAGGTAGGCATATTATATAGCATAAAAAACCATATATAAAGGACATATAACATATAACCAGCCTATAGTATTAATATGGGACTAGATCAACTGTATATATTACATCATTTGAGCATCTTTTATAAGAGGTTCCACTATAGTATATATTACAATATATATATCTTACCATATATTGTATTATTGATCCTAGTCTACTCAGTGGTAATCCATTTAATTCCTCAACTACATCTTGTGCTGTTTCACACACACCATAAGGAGCAAAGGCACCAGCAAATAGTGTCAGATGAAGGTCACTGTCATCAGAAGGTACAGCCATATCTGGAGAATAAAGAGAGACATGTAGAGAGATCACTAATAAATGTATAGAGAAACATCTATATAGTGGACACTTTGTATAGAGGTGTCCTCAGTATAGAGGTTGAATAATATACTAAAGTACTCTTATTAACAGAGGACTAAAAGAAATGTCTAAAAAGTAGAGGAGCCCAGATTCATACTGAAAGAACTAACATTAAAGACATTATTTTATAACATCATTGAAAGCTCCACACTTCTAATAAATATATGTTATATAATTGAGTATACAAATTATACCTTTAAAGGCCCAAGTATGGTACATGACATTAATTTGTTTAATAGCAGGGTCTACCCATATTTAAACTGTAGTAAACTATGTACTAACAAAACTATTAATAGATCATCCTCTGATAATGATTTCACCTGTAATAGAGAGATAATAATTGATAATGAATTAATAATAGATTAGTAATTGTAAATGAATCATGGATCAATGGATCAATGATTGGTTACAAGGATTAATAGATGGACAGATGGATGTCATTGAATGGATGAATGAAATTAATGAATGGATGAATGGTTGGGTTTAATGAACGAATGAATAGTTGGAGAGATGGACAAATAGGTGATCAATGGATGAATAATTGAATGAAAAGATTTATAAATAAACAAACCTCATTACCAAACATGTTGTGATAATGATGATTGAAGATCATGAGGTAAGTGATCATTAGATAACTTGATTACAGGAGTACTGGGTAATAGTATGATAACCACTGGATCAGTAAGGTAGTAATCTTCAGTACCATATACACCACTAGAGAAAGTTAAAATGTAATACAGTTGAATAGAAGACAACAAGGACAAGTATATAGACATACAATCTGGATAAACAGATGACTAGAAACAAACATACATTTATAATTATTATAGAACAAGTGTAGATAATGTTATGATATTGGAAGTATATGTACATATCTCAGTACAATACTACAATACCGTATATTGGGAAACATTCGCATTGCTAAATTTTTGCATATTTCACGAATTTAACTATATTGTAAAAATATCCCTTGCCAATTTCTTACAATTATGGGCGTGGCAAATGGTTGCGCAAAAAATTCGATTATGGGTGTGGCAAATAGTTAGTAAAACTAATAGAAACCACATGGCTCTCTTTAAATATTAGAAGAAGGAAGAACGTTTTCCTCTACCTGGTCCTTTGGGACAACTATCAACTAAAGTTCCGTCTTCTCCATTGGACATCCACACCTCTTTATAAACATGGTATCAGGAGTCTATTTCGAACGTCTCCATTGTCGAGTGCAGGCCTAAGAAAACGTGTTTAGGGTGTGGTCAAACGATAATAATTCCAAGTGGGTGGAAACATGTTGTAAATTCGCAAAATTTATATTCGCGAAAAGCCACAATTTCACCAATTCGCAAAAATATCCTGACGTGAAAGTTTCCCGATATACGGTATATATTAAGTATATATCATTGTCAATGGGACTTCAATCAAACTTACCACATAGGTATAGTGTAATATGGTAATATATCATTGTATAGTGATAGAGGGAGATAGTCAGGATCAGTGTGAGGATCTTGTAAGGAAATATGGAAAGCCCCTTCATTAAATGTACCTAATGGATGTTTATACTTTGTTCTTGATGACCACCAACAACTGTCACTATCTGAACGTGCTGTCATGATCAGAGAAACAAGGAAAGAGAAATCAAATAATTTTCAAAGTATTAAGAACTTACAATTACCAGGAAGATGCTGTGGGATCTGAGAAACAGTCTCACTCTTAGCAGCCATTTCTTCAAGTAGGTGTGTCTAAATACTTCCAGTGGTCATGAAAAAGTTAATTAGTTTAACAATTCAGTATATAATCATATTAAGTAACAAACTACCAATTTAATTAATTAAAACAAGTACACAAAATTACAAAACTATGAAAAGAACAACACAAAATGTATGAGTCAGACAGAATGAACAGATGTGTGTATAAATGGACAGTTGTGTGTACAAATGGATAGATGTGTGTATAAATGAACAGATATGTGTAAGTGAGCAAGTAAGTAAATAGTTCAACAAGATGATTCTAATTCTTCTAAATTCTCTTTCATCTTTTGTTCATGCTCTTCGAGATCAGATATTAATTTACCAATTTCATTAGCAACAGCTGAATTTGATCCCTGTCCAGTTTTGTATTTGTGAACATCATAGGCAGACTTCATCATTACAGCAAGATCTATTGGAATAAAAACTACATCAAGTGCAACAAATGCTGCCCGAGCAATCCCAGCAACTGATTTAAGTCCACTGAGAGTTGTGCGTGCACCAAGAGCAGCTTTTCCAACAGTTACAGCACGATATGCAACTCTACCTGCATCTGCCACACCATCAAATAGTTTGTATCCACAATATAAGCCTTTTCCAACTTTTAATCCCACGTCTCTAATAATCTCATATATATGACCACTTGAAGTGTTATGTTTTGCTGCAAGCGATTCTATATGATTACTGAACTTCCTTCCATTGGCCTCGACTTTCTCCATCTTTTCTCGATCAACATTGCATGCAGTTTGAGCATTTTTAAGAGTGTTGTTTGAAACTATATAATATACTAGCTCAGCACCTGCTACAGCTGCTCCTCCAGTTGCTGCCAAGATACCACCAGCAACAGTTAAACTTAAGCTAGCTCCAGCTGTCACAAAACTGAGGCCAAAACCAATAATGCTGAGTACAGATCCTGTTGTAGTAGCAGCAGTACCTCCAACCAAAACCTGTCTAGATTTGTCATAATTATCCTCAACCTCCTTTTTCATTTTCCTGAGATTATCTAGTGTAGTTTCTCTATATGATAATGAATCTTTAAGACTCTGTTTGAGATCAGTAACAGCTTTAAGGGCATCATCGAATTCAGGATCTTCTACCAATTGTCCGTAGATTGCTACAGCCATACTGTACAATAAAGTAAATATAATATAATTTATTACTTAACAAAAACTATGGCAATAATGACAAATTAACATTTACATTAATTTAGGAATAAATGTAAGGACTACCTAAACTCATTGTAACAGCAATCAACTTACACTTTTGAAGTTAAAAGCAAATTATTGTCTCCAATGCTATATCACTGTTAAAATATAGTAGATGTTTTATCTAATTTATAGCCATTTGGATTGATCATGATCACATGAGTTGTATGTTCCCCCAAGAAAAGTAATAGAAACATACATCGTTTCATACTATGGAATGCACTTTACCAATGAGGCAATGACTTCTCAAAAGGTGCATCTGTGTACTACATAGGAATGTCCTATAATAAATTCTATCATAACAGTAGTCCTTACATACAATGACATAGCATAGCTATCTTTCTCTTTTATGATTAAAAGCAATCATCACAAGCCTCACTGTCTCAACTACTACATTACTGTTAAAATATATTGGATTTTATTAGATTTATAGTCACTTGGATTGAGTGCTAATTCTTAGTCACATGAATTACATACTTCAACAAGAAAAGCATTAAAAAACATACATACTTTTTTACTTACTATAATTACTATAATTACTATAGAATGTACTTTAACAAAATAACTTATCAAAAAATGTGTAGTAAGGATGTCTATTATAAATTCTATATTATAGTAACAGTCCTTACGCAAATTGAAATACCAAAGCTACAACAAATTACATGGTTTATAGGTGGGCATATTATATAGTATAAAATAACCATATATAAAGGACATATAACATATAACCAGACTATAGTATTAATATGGGACTAGATCAACTGTATATATTACATCATTTGAGCATCTTTTATATAAGAGGTTCCACTATAATATATATTACAATATATATATCTTACCATGTATTGTATTATTGGTCCTAGTCTACCTAGTGGTAATCCATTTAATTCCTCAACTACATCTTGTGCTATTTCACACACACACCATGAGGAGCAAAGGCACCACCAATTAGAGTCAGATGAAGGTCACTGTCATCAGAAGGTACAGCAATATCTAGAGAATAAAGAGAGATATGTGGTTAGAGAGATCACTAATAAATGTATAGAGAAACATCTATATAGTGGACACTTTGTATAGACATGCCCTCAGTATAGAGGTTGAATAATATACTAAAGTACTCTTATTAACAGAGGACTAAAAGAAATGTCTAAAAAGTAGAGGAGCCCAGATTCATATTGAAAGAACTAACACAGACTAGCTAGAATATTATTACTTCTTGTTTTTGAACTTTTGACTCAATTAACAATAACTAATATTATAATCAATTTCAAAAATCAATAATTAATAATATTATAATAAATTAAACAAGAGTCAATGTGTTAGGAGGAAGACTTACAACAGGGAACAAAAATTATCTTATTCTAAAAATATAAAAGAACTTAATAAACATATTCATAGTGTGGTCAGCTTGTATATTAAATAATTAAAACAATTCCTAGTTACTATCAGATGATGAAGATTGAGCTAAAGACAAAACATTAGAATCTCTGTCTTCTGTTCTACGTCTTTTGTCTCCTATGACAAGAAGATATAAAATGAACTGCACCTTCATACTCAACTTTACCCTTTTGTTTCTTTTGTTTTTTTGGAGATATCCTTAATCTCTTCTTCAAGTTCCCTTTTCTTTTGTAAGATCTTCTATTAGCTGGTTCTTCACCACATTCACTTGACACATCATCATATGAATCTAAGTCATTGTCAGGTGATACACAATGAGATCTTTGTTTCTTAAGAGATATATCTCCATCAGACTTTGAATGGCTGGAATAAAACTCTTCTGATCTCTGCTGCTTTCCTGTAAAAATGAATAATATACTATAGGACTTTGTGGTTTAGCTTACTATCTTTAGTCCTCTTTCTCCCCAACGACCTTGAGTGCTTCTTTGATGAAGATTCACTTATATCTGATCTTTTGTGATGTCTTCCTCCAGTTGGTTCCTCATCATATTCGCTAGATATGTCATCTGACTCTGAGTCACTACTATCAGGTGATATACAAGGTTTCCTAATAGATGTACTTTCCATTATACTCTGAATGTTTGAAATAAACTTTTTCTGACCTTGGTTTCTTCTGTTTCTGCTGCTTACCTATGAAAAGTAATAATACAATAGGGCTTGTAGTTTACATATGTCCACTTGACATAATTATATAACTATATAATGTTTATGGGAAAATGAGATAGCACTGTATACCCAGAAGCTAAAGAGTTTTGCTATAGTTCAACAAAAGGTAGCCAGCTTGTTTTCAATGACCTATTTACACTTGTTTTCAAAGCAACTGATACATATATATGCTGAAATGTCATATGGTGAAGCTAGAATATTGAAGTTATTGGTTAATTCAAATGAGAAGGGACTAGCTTTTGGCTACTTGCAAAAGTAGAAGTCATCTTACCATATATTGTATTCTTTGTCCTAGTCTACAAAGTGGTAATCCATTTAATTCCTCAACTACATCTTGTGCTGTTTCACACACACCATGAGGAGCAAAGACACCAGCAAATAGTGTCAAATGAAGGTCACTGTCATCAGAAGGTACAGCGGTACAGCCATATCTGGAGAATAAAGAGAGACATGTAGATAGAGAGATCACTAATAAAGGTAAAAAGTAACATCTATATAGTGGATGCTTTGTATAGAGGTGTCCTCAGTATAGAGGTGTCAGTATAAATGCGTCCTCAGAGGTGTCCTCAGTATAGAAGTGTCCTCATTATAGAGCAGTATAAAAGTGTCTCAGTATAGACAAGACATGTCCTCAGTATAGAGGTTAAATAATATACTAAAGTACTCTTATTAACAGAGGACTAAAAGAAATGTCTAAAAAGTAGAGGAGGCCAGACTCATATTGAGAGAACTAACTCAATTAATCAATTAAAGACATTTATTTTATAACATCATTGAAAGCTCCACACTTCTAATAAATATATGTTATATAATTGAGTATATAAATTATACCTTTAAAGGTGCAGGTATGATACATGACATTAATTTGTTTAATAGCAGGGTCTATCCCATATTCAAACTGTGGTAAACTGTGTACTAACAAAACTACTAATAGATCATCCTCTGATAATGACTTCACCTGTAATAGAGAGATAATAATTGATAATAAATTAATAATAGATTAGTAATAACTAATTGTAAATGAACCATAGATCAATGGATCAATGATTGGATACAAGGATTAATAGATGGACAGATGGATGTCATTCAATGGATGAATGAAATTAATGAACGAATGAATAGTTGGAGAGATGGACAAATAGATGATCAATGGATGAATGGTTGGATGAAAAGATGTATAAATAAACAAACCTCATTACCAAACATGTTGTGATAATGATGATTGAAGATCATGAGGTAAGTGATCATTAGATAACTTGATTACAGGAGTACTGGGTAATAGTATGATAACCACTGGATCAGTAAGGTAGTAATCTTCAGTACCATATACACCACTAGAGAAAATTGAAATGTAATAGAGTTGAATAGAAGATAATAAGGACAAGTATATAGACATACAATCTGGATAAACAAATGACTAGATAAGAGGAACAAACATACATTTATAATTATTATAGAACAAGTGTAGATAATGTTATGATATTGGAAGTATATGTACATATCTCAGTACAATACTACAATATATATTAAGTATATATCACTGTCTATATGACCTCATTCAAACTTACCACATAGGTATAGTGTATTATGGTAATATATCATTGTATAGTGATAGAGGGAGATAGTCTGGATCAGTGTGAGGATCTTGTAAGGAAATATGGAAAGCCCCTTCATTAAAAGTACCTAATGGATGTTTACACTTTGTTCTTGATGACCACCAATAACTGTCACTATCTGAACGTGCTATCATGATCAGAGAAACAAGGAAACAGAAAACAAGTGATTTCCAAAGTATTAAGAACTTACAGTTTACACTAAGATGCTGAGACACCTGAGAAATAACCTCACTCTTTGCAGCCATTTCTTAAAGTGGGTGTGTCTAAATACTTCCAGTGGTCATGAATAAGTTAATTAGTTTGTCTCTTCAGTATATATTCATATTAAGTAACAAACTAGCAATTTAATTAATTAAAACAAGTACACAAAATTACAAAACTATGAAAAGAACACAAGATGTATGAGTCAGACAGAATGGACAGATGTGTGTATAAATGGACAGATGTGTGTATAAATGGACAGATGTGTGTATAAATGGACAGATGTGTGTATAAATGAACAGATGTGTGTATAAATGGACAGATGTGTATAAGTGAGCAAGTAAGTAAATAGTTCAATAAGATGATTCTAATTCTTTTAAATTATCTTTCATCTTTTGTTCATGTTCTTCAAGATCAGATATTAATTTACCAATTTCATTAGCAACAGCTGAATTTGATCCCTGTCCAGTTCTGTATTTGTGAACATCATAGGCAGACTTCATCATTACAGCAAGATCTATTGGAATAAAAACTACATCAAGTGCAACAAATGATACCCGAGCAATCCCAGTAACTGATCGAAGTCCAGTGAAAGTCATGCGTGCACCAAGAGCAGCAGTTTTTCCAACTTTTACAGCACGATATGCAACTCTACCTGCATCTGCCACACCATCAAATAGTTTGTATCCACAATATAAACCTTTTGTAACTTTTATTCCCACATTCACACCTCCTTGCCACATAAATTTAATAATCTCGTATACAACATCACTTGAAGTATTATGCTTCTTTGCAAGTGATTCTATACAACTAGTGAATTTCTTTCCATTGTTCTCAACTTTCTTCATCAAATCTCGATCAACATCACATGCATTTTGAGCCTGCTTAAGAGTGTTCCTTGAAACTGCATAATACCCTATCTCAGCACCAGCTATAATTACTCCTCCAGCAGCTGCCAAGAGACCACCAGCAATGGATAAACCTAAGCTAGCTCCTAATGTCACAAAACCGAGACCAAAACCAATAATGGTGAGTATAGATCCTGTTATAGTTGCAGTAGTACCACCAATACGAGCCTTTCTGGATTTGTCGTAACTCTCCTCAACCTCCTGTTTCATTTTCCTCAGATTAGCTAGTGTCGTTTTTCGACTTGATAATGCTTCTCTAAGACTCTGTTTGAGATCAGTACCAGCTTTAATGGCATCGTCAATCTCAGCATCCTCTAACAATGGTGTGTAGATTCCTGCGGCCATACTATATAATAAAGACAATATAATGTATAACTTAACAAAGCTATGGCAGTAACAAACTACCAAGAAGTTATCAACTTACTTTTTTATTGATAAGGCAAATTATCACAGGCCACACTGTCTATAATAAGTTTTTAAATGTTTAAATAGTGCTACCAATTATTATGACTACCTGTGCATGATGATTCTGAGAATTATTACACATCTTTTAAGACTAACTCAAATATTGGTGTACTATAGTGTTGGACATAGAATGTCATTATTACCTTCTGGGAAATGCGGCATCATGAATATAATTAATATGTGGCCTGACTTGCGAAAAGGGACCACTTCTGTCAAAATATTTGTGACCTGATTTGTCAACAAAAACACTGTTAAGACATATCAAAAAACAGTTTTGCATACATATAGAATAGTTATGAATATATAGCAACTGTATGTATACAAAACTGAGATGTTTGAGATGTTTTACCATATTTGCTGGTTGTTAGGCACATATGGTTATTAAGCGCATACTGTTTGTTAAGTGCACAAATTTATCTTGGTCAGAACACTTTTTATTAAGCGCTTAATGAATTATTAATAAGCAATAATAGAGAGAGCAGCTCCACGCAGAGTTTTGACAGCTACGACGAATGAGAATCAAAATTAAAGTCTGGTGGTTCAAGAAGAGGGCCAAACAGATTGTGCGATGACCACAAATTACGCTGTCAAACGAGAACTCAGTAGAAACACCAGCCATATCTAAAATGTGCTCGAGTGAGAGCCACACCCAGAAAATGACATCATCCACAAATGCTATTTGTTAAGCGCATATCCTTATTAAGCACATATTTTCTTCCTGTGGAGATACAAGTGCATGTGCTTAATAACCAGCAAATACGGTAACAGTGGTTTGTTTACAAAACAGATCACAAATATTTTGAAAGAAGTGGTCCCTTTTTGCAAATCAGGTCACATTATGGGATTAGATCAACTGTATAGATTATATCCTCAAATCTGAGCATCTTTTATGAGAGGTTCCACTACAGTATATATTATAATATATATATATATTACCATATATTGTATTCTTGGTCCTAGTCTACTCAGTGGTAATCCATTTAATTCCTCAACTACATCTTGTGCTGTTTCACACACACCATGAGGAGCAAAGGTACCAGCAATTAGTGTCAAATGAAGGTCACTGTCATCAGAAGGTACAGCCATATCTGGAGAATAAAGAGAGACATGTGATTAGAGAGATCACTAATAAATGTAAAAAGTAATATCTATATAGTGGACACTTTGTATAGAGGTGTCCTCAGTATAGATGTGTCAGTATAAATGTGTCCTCAGAGGTGTCCTCAGTATAGAAGTGTCCTCATTATAGAGCAGTATAAAAGCATCCCAGTATAGACAAGACATGTCCTCAGTATAGAGGTTGAATAATACACTAAAGTATACTTATTAACAGAGGACTAAATGAAGTGTCTTAAAGGTAGAGGAGGCTAGATTCATATTGAAAGAACTAACTCAATTAATCAATTAAAGACATTATTTTATAACATCATTGAAAGCTCCACACTTCTAATAAATATATGTTATATAATTGAGTATATAAATTATACCTTTAAAGGCCCAAGTATGGTACATGACATTAATTTGTTTAATAGCAGGGTCTACCCCATATTCAAACTGTGGTAAACTGTGTACTAACAAAACTACTAATAGATCATCCTCTGATAATGACTTCACCTGTAATAGAGAGATAATAATTGATAATGAATTAATAATAGATTATTAATAACTAACTGTAAATGAACCATGGATGAATGGATCAATGATTGGATACAAGGATTAATAGATGGACAGATGGATGTCATTGAATGGATGAATGAAATTAATGAATGGATGAATGGTTGGGATTAATGAACAAATGAATAGTCGGAGAAATGGACAAATAGATGATCAATGGATGAACAGTTGAATGAAAAGATGCATAAATAAACAAACCTCATTAACTAACATGTTGTGATAATGATGATTGAAGATCATGAGGTAAGTGATCATTAGATAACTTGATTACAGGAGTACTGGGTAATAGTATGATAACCACTGGATCAGTAAGGTAGTAATCTTCAGTACCATATATACCACTAGAGAAAATTGAAATGTAATACAGTTGAATAGAAGACAAGTACATAGATATACAATCTGGATAAACAAATGACTAGATAAGAGGAACAAACATACATTTATAATTATTATAGAACAAGTGTAGATAATGTTACAATATTGGAAGTATATGTACATATCTCAGTACAATACTACAATATATATTAAGTATATATCACTGTCTATATCACCTCAATCAAACTTACCACATTGGTATAGTGTAGTATGGTAATATATCATTGTATAGTGATAGAGGGAGATAGTCTGGATCAGTGTGAGGATCTTGTAAGGAAATATGGAAAGCCCCTTCATTAAAAGTACCTAATGGATGTTTACACTTTGTTCTTGATGACCACCAACAACTGTCACTATCTGAACGTGCTATCATGATCAGAGAAACAAAGAAACAGAAACCAGGTAATTTTCAAAATATTAAGAACTTACAATTACCAGGAAGATGCTGTGGGATCTGAGAAATAGTCTCACTCTTAGCAGCCATTTCTTCAAGTAGGTGTGTCTAAATACTTCCAGTAGTTATGAATAAGTTAATTAGTTTAGCTATTCAGTATATATTCACATTGAGTAACAAACTAGCAATTTAATTAATTAAAACAAGTACACAAAATTACAAAACTATGAAAAGAACACAAGATGTATGAGTCAGACAGAATGAACAGATGTGTGTATAAATGGACAGATGTGTGTATAAAAGGACAGATGTGTGTATAAATGGACAGATGTGTGTATAAATGGACAGATGTGTGTATAAATGGACAGATGTGTGTATAAATGGATAGATGTGTGTAAGTGAGCAAGTCAATAAAATAGTTCAACAAGGTGATTCTAATTCTTCTAAATTCTTTTTCATCTTTTTTTCATGTTCTTCGAGATCAGATATTAATTTACCAATATCATTAGCAACAGCTGAATTTGACCCCTGTCCAGTTTTGTATTTGTGAACATCATAGGCAGACTTCATCATTACAGCAAGATCTATTGGAATAAAAACTACCTCAAGTGCAACAAATGTTACCCGAGCAATCCCAGCAACTGATTTAAGTCCACTGAGAGTTGTGCGTGCACCAAGAGCAGCTTTTCCAACAGTTACAGCATTATATGCAACTCTACCTGCATCTGTCACACCATCAAATAGTTTGCATAGACAATATAAGCCTTTTCCAACTTTTAATCCCACGTTTCTAATAATCTCATATATTTGACCACTTGAAGTGTTATGTTTTGCTGCAAGCGATTCTATATAATTACTGAATTTTCTTCCATTGGCCTCGACTTTCTCCATCCTTTCTCGATCAACATTGCATGCAGTTTGAGCATTTTTAAAAGTGTTGTTTGAAACTATATAATATACTAGCTCAGCACCAGCTACAGCTACTCCTCCAGTTGCTGCCAATATACCACCAGCAACAGTTAAACTTAAGCTAGCTCCAGCTGTCACAAAACTGAGCCCAAAACCAATAATGCTGAGTACAGATCCTGTTGTAGTAGCAGCAGTACCTCCAACACAAACCTGTCTAGATTTGACATAATTATCCTCAACCTCCTTTTTCATTATCCTGAGATTATCTAGTGTAGTTTTTCTACATGATAATGAATCTTTAAGACTCTGTTTGAGATCAGTACCAGCTTTAAGGGCATCATCGAATTCAGGATCTTCTATCAATTGTGTGTAGATTGCTACAGCCATACTGTACAATAAAGTATATACAATATACTCATATAACTTAACAAAACTATGGCAATAATGACAAATTAACATTTACATTAATTTAGGAATAAATGTAAGGACTACCCAAACTCATTGTAACAGCAATCAACTTACACTTTTGAGGTTAAAAGCAAATTATTGTCTCCACTGCTACATCACTGTTAAAATATAGTAGATGTTTTATCTAATTTATAGTCGCTTGGATTGAATGCTGATTCATGATCACATGAGTTATATGTTCCCCCAAGAAAAGTAATAGAAACATACACCATTCCATACTATGGAATGCACTTTACCAATGAGGCAATGACTTCTCAAAAGGTGCATCTGTGTACTATGTAGGAATGTACTATAATAAATTCTATCATAACAGTCCTTACACACAATGACACAGCATAGCTATCATTCTCTTTTATGATTAAAAGCAATCATCACAAGCCTCATTGTCTCCACTACTACATACTGTTAAAATATATTGGATTTTATTACATTTATAGTCACTTGGATTGAGTGCTGATTCTTAGTCAAAGTGGACACTTTGAATAGAGGTATCCTCAGTTTAGAGCAGTATAGAAGTGTCTCAGTATAGACATGTTCTCAGTATAGAGGTTGAATAATATACTAGTATACTTATTAACAGAGGACTAAATGAAGTGTCTTAAAGGTAGAGGAGCCCAGATTCATACTGAAAGAACTAACTCAATTAATCAATTAAAGACATTTATTTTATAACATCATTGAAAGCTCCATACTTCTAATGAATATATGTTATACAATTGAGTATACAAACTATACCTTTAAAGGCCCAGGTATGGTACATGACATTAATTTGTTTAATAGCAGGGTCTACCCCATATTCAAACTGTGGTAAACTGTGTACTAACAAAACTACTAATAGATCATCCTCTGATAAAGACTTCACCTGTAATAGAGAGATAATAATTGATAATGAATTAATAATAGATTAGTAATTGTAAATGAACCATGGATCAATGGATCAATGATTGGATACAAGGATTAATAGATGGACTGATGGATGTCATTGAATGGATGAATGAAATTAATCAATGGATGAATAGTTAGAGAGATGGACAATTAGGTGATCAATGGATGAATGGTTGAATGAAAAGATATATAAACAAACAAACCTCATTAACTAACATGTTATGATAATGATGATTGAAGATCATGAGGTAAGTGATCATTAGATAACTTGATTACAGGAGTACTGGGTAATAGTATGATAACCACTGGATCAGTAAGGTAGTAATCTTCAGTACCATATACACCACTAGAGAAAATTGAAATGTAATACAGTTAAATAGAAGATAACAAAGACAAGTATATAGACATACAATCTGGATAAACAGATGACTAGATAACAGGAACAAACATACATTTATAATTATTATAGAACAAGTGTAGATAATGTTATGATATTAGAAGTATATGTACATATCTCAGTACAATACCACAATATATATTAAGTATATATCACTGTCTATATGACTTCATCACATTGGTATAGTGTAGTATGGTAATATATCATTGTATAGTGATAGAGGGAGATAGTCTGGATCAGTGTGAGGATCTTGTAAGGAAATATGGAAAGCCCCTTCATTAAATGTACCTAATGGATGTTTACACTTTGTTCTTGATGACCACCAACAACTGTCACTATCTGAACGTACTATTGTAATCAGAGAAACAAAGAAACAAAAAACAAGTGATTTTCAAAGTATTAGGAACTTACAGTTTACACTAAGATGCTGAGACACCTGAGAAATAACCTCACTCTTTGCAGCCATTTCTTAAAGTGGGTGTGTCTAAATATTCCAGTGCTATGAATAAACAATAAGCTTATTTATACATTTATGCAGTAAGTGAATCAAACAGCTTTAAAACAAGTAATTTCAATCCGATTCCACAGTAAGGGACACAGACTAGCTAGAATATTATTACTTCTTATTTTTCAACATTTGACTCAATTAACAATAACTAATATTATAATCAATTTCAAAAATCAATAATTAATGATATAATAAATTAAACAAGAGTCAATGTGTTAGGAGGAAGACTTACAACAGGGAAAAAAATCATCTTATTCTAAAAATATAAAAGAACTTAATAAAGATATGCATAGTGTGGTCAGCTTGTATATTAAAAAATTAAAACAATTCCTAGCTACTATCCGATGATGAAGATTGAGCTAAAGACAAATCATATTAATTAGAATCTCTACCTTCTTTTCTATGTCTTTTGTTTCCTATGACAAGAAGATATAAAATGAACTGCATCTTCATATTCAATTTTACCTTTTTGTTTCTTTTGTTTTTTTGGAGATATCCTTAATCTCTTCTTCAAGTTCCCTTTTCTTTTGTAAGATCTTCTATTAGCTGGATCCTCATCACTTTCCCTTGATACACCATATGAATCTAAGTCACTGTCAGGTGATACATGATAAGATCTTTGTTTCTTATGAGATATATCTCCATCAGACTTTGAATGGCTAGAATGAAATTCTTCTGATCTCTGCTGCTTTCCTGTGAAAATGAATAATATAATAGGACAGTGTGGTTTAGCTTACTATCTTTAGTCCTCTTTCTCCCCAACAACCTTGAGTGCTTCTTTGATGAAGATTCACTTATATCTGATCTTTTGTGATGTCTTCCTCCAGTTGGTTCCTCATCATATTCACTAGATAGATGATATGACTCTGAGTCACTACTATCAGGTGATATACAAGGTTTCCTAAAAGATGTACTTTCCATCATACTCTGAATGTTTGAAATAAAGTTTTCTGACCTTGGTTTCTTCTGTTTCTGCTGCTTACTTGAAGACATAGTTATTCTCTTCTGTAAGTTCCCTTTTCTCTTATAAGATCTCCCTTTAGCTCGTTCTTCACCACATTCACTTGACACATCACGTGACCCTAAGTCATTGTCAGGTGATACATGATGAAATCTTTGTTTTTTAGGTGATATATCTCCATCAGACTCTGAATGGCTGGAGTAAAATTCTTCTGATCTCTGCTGTTTTCCTGTAAAAATGAATAATATTATAGGACTTTGTGGTTTAGCTTACTATCTTTAGTCCTCTTTCTCCCCAATGACCTTGAGTGCTTCTTTGATGAAGATTCACTTATATTTGATCTTTTGTGATGTCTTCCTCCAGTTGGTTCCTCATCATATTCACTAGATACATGATATGACTCTGAGTCACTACTATCAGGTGATCTACAAGGTTTCCTAAAAAATATACTTTTCATCATACTTTGAATGTTTGAAATAAAGTTTTTCTGACCTTGGTTGCTTCTGTTTCTGCTGCTTACCTATGAAAATTAATAATACAATAATAGGGCTTGTAGTTTATAAATATGTCCACTTGACATAATTATAACTATATAATGTTTAATGGAAAATGAGATAGCACTGTATACACAGAAGCTAAAAAGTTTTGCTATAGTTCAACGAAAGGTAGCCAGCTTGTTTTCAATGACCTATTTATAGTTGTTTTCAAAGCAACTATGATACATATATATGCTGAAAGGTGATATGATGAAGCTGGAATATTGAAGGTATTGGTTAATTCAAATGAGAAGGGAATAGCTTTTGTCTACTTGTAAAAGTAAAAGTGGATGGTTTTGTACAACAAAAAAACAGATTTTTGCATATGGCCATAACTATAGCAAACCATTAGCTATCCTTTATTGAGCTTCAGGGAAATTGTCAAATAAAAATAATGATATTCATCATGCACAAAATAGTTCTCAGATTAAAGGGGTCTATACTGTAAATCTGATGCAAATTATATACTAACATACTGATATACTTTAAGCTAATGTAATATACAACTGTGAAACCTTTGTATCATGATGTTTAGCAGTTTTTTGTCAAATGAATTTTTAAACATTTTTGGCTTTGAAAATATATAAACATACTTAATGTGTGTAGTGTAAAAGTATTATCATAGTACATACACTATATCAATGGTAAGAAATTATACTTTTTAGGGTTTTGTGGGATACCACAACTTAGTAATACCATTAATTTATAGAATGCATTGAATGTACTTACTTTTAGTAGTCTTTTGTGTGTATTCTTTTTCCTTTAAGGATTGGAATATCTTGTTAGCTAGAGCATTGTTCTCAACGAGTGGTCCCTGAATAACATTTATTATTGTACGCCATGTAACAGGACTAGCTTGACCATCCATTTCTATCCATTTCTCAAGGACATCATTCAGTCTTTTTTTATCATTTGTGTTGACTTGAGCAATACTTTGAAGATCATTATTCTCTAGTCCAAGAGCAGTACCAATTAAATACCATGATGCAGATATACAAGCTAGCTGATTTAAAATATCAATTTTCTTACACTTCTCAACTGTATAATGGAAGGAATATAAATATGTTTATTCTAAGTACACTTACAAAATATAGAATCATTCATATCATCATCTCCTATAGTTGCTTGCTCTCTAAAATCTTTATCATGACCTGTGAATAATGAGGTATAACATATGTTATAAGGTCTAACAACTATCCACAGAGTAAATAAATCAGCATATAATTTTTTCTACACATAACAAATCAATCCCAAATAACATCATAGTGAAGCATGTATTTCTGTCTAACATGTAGAACATTACATACCAGGAATGCAAGTAATCCATGAAAGATGTGGAGACACTTTTGAATCTTCCACAAACTCATCACACTGCTTACAGAAAAGCCTAGAATCATCTTTTACAATAGTAGCGATGTGAAAATGTCTGTCCTTTAGTTTTTTACCACAAGGACTATAGAAAGCAATCTCAAATTTAACTTCTTTTTCAATCATTGGTAGGTGTAACCTCTGCTTCTGCTTGTTTGCTGTGTCTGTAATAGCAATTTCAATGGCTTCTTTCAATTTAGGTGGATCTTTACAATCCTTACAGTGGATTTCAAACCAATGAAAAGATTCCAATAAAGCTAATGTGCACTTAGATCTGTTATCTCGTAAAACAACAAAGTTTGAGTAAAACTTATTGGTAGATTTTTCATGAAGTTCCCACATAAAGCCATTACAATCATCCTTCTTGGATTTATTTGAGAGAAGATTGACAATCATGGCACAGAAAAAGCCTACTGGAGTACCATTTTCGAAATAGAATAGCAAAGGTTTGTCATTTTTGAATTTACGTCGAATTCCTTTCAAAGGATCAGTTAATGGTAACAAGGCTGGCATAAAAATTGCATCATGTAGAATTAAATGAGGTAACTTTGATGCCAGTGATAAGTGAATGAAGATTTTAAACAGATGGGATTCAAAACCAGTGAATTTACTAGATATTTGTTTAAACATCTTAAGCCGATCATTTGATAAAACTTCACTAGATATAATACCAAATTTAGCCATTTGTTGCAAATCATATCGTCCACAACCAACATTATCTCTTCTACGTACTTTGTAAACAAGAATCGTCAGTTCATTGACAACTTGAATCAGACTATAAGGGTCAATAAATACTAGATCTGTCACTTCTGGTGGATAATAGAGAATAGTGTTGAGTAGGTGAAGATATTTCAAAGCACTCTCAATTTCAGCATTTTCCAAACCCAATTGAATACCAATGGATGTGCACTCTTCCAATTTAAGTATACCACAACAACTATCACTTGTATCATCACTAGTATTCCTTGCTGCTGCTTTGTAACGTAGGGATATTTCAAATGCATACCATCTCAATGGAATCTTAACTTTAAATGCTTGCTTTTTTATTTCAGTACGAATTTTGGTAATTGCTTCATCTTCAACATCTTCTTGTGATGCTTTACGGCCATCAATTTTAAAAAGAATTTTCCTTAAAGCTGCATTTTCATAATGTAAATTAGTCTTGGCAGATTCAAAAATTTCAGTAAGTTGAGCCTCTTTCTCTTCAATAGTTTCCTTTCCCTGCTTATCTTCATGTGTAGCAATAGCAATCACTCCTAACATTTTTGGAAGCTCAATTGCATCAGAAAGATAGTCATCCCTTCTAGCCATATCATCTTGTTGATTATTGAAGCTAACCATGCTTGTTAGACGCCTTAAAAGAGTTTTTATGGATATAGAGTGCTTGCTAACTATAATTGTACCATCTTCATCTTGAAATTTAGTACAGGATTGACTAGAAAGCTTTTCTTTTAGACTAATAACTACCATAAGCACAGACACACATGGTATGAAAGCTTGCAGGATTTGTTGAAATTGGATTTGACCACCAGAATCAATAAAATAGAACCATTCTTTATACATTTGCAATTTACCAGTCCTCCCAGATGCTTTATTAACAAGATCTGTCAACTGTTCTGCTGAATCTTCTTGTGCATTAATTTCTGATATTTCAGACATGCTAGTGCTAGCAGGTATATCAACATTGGAATACTCAGAAGTTTTATCTTCAGCTTTTTTGCTCTCGTCATCTTTTTTGTTCAAAGAGCTGGGCATTAATTCTGTTTCTTGATGATGCTCTAGGTCTTCACTACTACTACCTTCATTGGAGCTGTCATTGTATATGTCCATACTGGCCTTCACATCAACCTGCTGTCTGCTAACATTCTCCCTTTCATACTTTTCTTTTATATACTTGATTTCTTCTGCGAACATTTCAATTATTTTTTCATCACTGACTAGTTCCCACTTCCCATTATTTTTTCCAAACTGTTGAAATGCTATTTGTGTACGCTCAGCAATACCAGTACTATAAGGTTTATCCTTATCATAGACTTGAGAGAGAATAAGACATTTCACTGAGGTTTTGCCAACTCGAGCAGGACCTTGTATAAGGACTTTTGAAATTGTAGCTTCGACATAATCATCCTTTTTGATAGCTTCATGAAGAAAATGACTGTCTATAAAAAATATAAAAATATATAAATGACTGCTATATAAGTGAATTTTGATATACCGTTAATTTTATACATTGTTTGCATGACATGTAGTGTTATGTACATGGAGATATGCAAAAAAGAAGGTACATATCAAGTATAAAAATATCCATAATTGTCATTAGTACAGCACACACAGATGAAACAGATGGATTGTAAATACACTTGATACATCTTTGCTTTCAATCAATGGCAAAACTTGTATGGAAAGTCATCCACTAGCTTACAGATAAGTATCATGATAAGTTATGATGCTAAAACTAGCTGTTTGTGTATTGTGTATGTTTATATGTCCAACACTGCATGCAGTGCCTTCAGTATGCAATAAATTCAATCTAATAGTCAATAGTAAAACTTGACATAGCAATGATTTTTTAGAACTAGCAACTGACTCATTGTAGTTCATGAAAAGTTTCAAAATCCATTTCAATTACTATTCTGATAAGTAAATTCAGAGATTTGCAAAAAAGCCTTTAGAAAAATATTTAAGAAATAATTGTTAAATTATTGGACTATAGCCAAAAAGTGTGATGAAATTTTTTATAAATGTTTTTATAGTCCACATAAGTACAACATGCACAAGACAATTAGTGGGATGAGTATAGTGTTGTCTGAACTCAGTCCATTCTATAGTTCATATTCGATGAATTGTTCATAGCAGCTGTCATGAGTTTATATAAATTATTATGGTTTAAATTATGTACTAAGACATCATAAGAGTATATAATTGAAATAATTTAGTTACAGTGTACTAAACTAACCTATTTTGTCAACAACAACTAGATCTTTCTGTTCATCAGGAGGAGAAATTAAAATGTCTGTGGAATAAACAAGATTAAAAATGATGAACAAGATCCTAACAATAACATTGTCTTCAAAGTTATTCATCATCCTTAAAAGTTACATACGGCTGCACATATACTCATTATAGAAAATAAAAAAATAAAACGGCCACATCTTTCCAACAATTAAGAATTATCCAAAGATTGCTACTGTAAAAAAACAAATACTGTAACACTTGCCCAAGAACAGCAGGATGAAGCATATCTTATATACTGTCTCATGATAATTATGTTATGTCGATGCTAATATGGTCAAATTAGAAATATATGACAACAGTTACACATCAAATATAACTAGATTAATAAACTTGGCACATACTTTTAATTACTTTTAAATCTAATTAATACTCACCTCTAAACCAAGGTAGCTGACGTGACTTATCAGCATCTGTTATATGAAAGCTATCTTGACAAATGCACTTTAGTTTGTCTTCACTTAAATGACAAAAATGTTCTGAAGCTTTTTTAAGGCAATCAGGTATCGTGCAGTAAAAATATTCATCAACACCTTTCACATTAGCCATATATTGGAATTTACTTATCACTTCATTGATTCCTGTGTGGATAATATCTCGTAAAGTAAAACATTCTGTAGAAGAGCCAGAATAATATACTGCAATCCAATAAATACCATCAACTAAAAGCACATCACCAGAATCAGTTTGTAAAGTGATGACATTACGATAACGTGGAGTGGAACGTGAAGGACGTTTAAGTTGAAATCTTAGCTGATCTTTACAATGTAAAAGGTTCACAACTAATGCAGGAAATACACCTCGAGGATGAGGTTTCATATCCCATGACAGAATTAAAGGATCGACATATTCCTTAAAAAGAGATGCTATAGACTTATATTCAGTGGATGGTCTAGTAGGAAGGACAGTTGGTAGAAAGTATTTTCTTTTCTCAGGGAGAGAGGATATTATAAATAAACTTGTCATTAACTTCAGAAAATCTTGTGGTGTAAACTCAGGATAGAATCCTTGTGATAAATGTGAATTGGGTGATGTCAACAAGTCTTCTTTAAATGTTCCTTCAACTTTTAGTTCTTCATGAGCAGCATAACTATGTATAGGGATACCTTCTTCTTTCAAATGATCAACAACACCAGGAAAAGAGATACTGATTAAATCAGAGAGTCTATTGAAAAGTGGTTGTGGATGAAGGAACACTACATTAGGTAAGATTTTAGGAAAATACAGAAAGATGGTCAGATCATGGTAGTAGTTTAGAGCTGCTTTAATATCATTAGCACTCATTTGTAAGGTCATACCAATCTCTAAACAATTAGACAGACTTACAATGTTGGATTTAGAAGACTTTTGGAGCTCAAGTTGAAACAAAAACCATCTAATAGGGATTTCTGCCTCAATGTAATATTGGCAGATTTTTTTCCGAATTCTAGTAGCCATTTTCATCTCATCATCACCTCTGCCAATAGTATAGACTGGAAAAATTATTTCATTTCCAGCTCTGTGATGCATAATTGTGATTTGCTGATATTTATCTAAGGCTGATGAGAGAATTGCATTTTTCTTTTGGAGAGACTCATTAGGTTCTAGAATTTTATCCAAGAATGTCCCTAGTACTATGCAGTAAGATTCTTGAACATGTGTGATGTGGATGTTTGGTGACTTTGGAAAATCTACTGACAATACTGAACAAAATGATGATTCAATAAGTTGCAAATTTGTAATCTGTTTTTCTACTGGCTCACCAATTTGCTTTCCCTCAATACTGAAGAAGAACTTGGCTTTGTCGTTAAGCTTTTCGTCTAACTTGTGTGTAAGAATATTGACAGAGTGATATCGTAACAAAATCGGAGCAATGTCTAAAAATGCAGCCTGACCACCAGTATCAACACCATATATCCAATGAGATTGATAAAGCTCTTCAGATTTCTGTGCATGTGGTAAAAGCTTAATAATTTCCTGAGTTACTGTAGGTTTAAGAAAAGAAGAGCTCTGATCAACAGTTTGATGACCGGTTATAGTTGATGTTTCAAAGTCGTCACTGTCTGATGTTTCTTCTGTTGAGTGATCAACTAACTCCTCTAATGATTCCTTTGATTTGTGAGGTCGGACACTATGTTTAACTCCTTGAGCAATTATTTCTTTAAGAGACTCGTGGTCTATTTTTCTCCACATGGAATCATCACCTACAGTGGCAGATATGATCCTTGCTTCTTTTACTGCAACTACTGGAGTACTGCTATGGCAATCTGGAGGATCTTCATTAAAAAGTAGATTAAGAAATGATGATTTCCCAGTTCCAGGAGCACCTGAGACAGAGAACTTGCTCCACTTAACAGTAACATAACCTTCATTCATAACTTTATCCAGTAACTTATCATTGGCATCTATAAGCATGTAACAAAAAAGTATAAAACTATGTCATCTAGTAATTATAACATTCACTATTTAAGAAAAAGAACTTTCTATTATTTGCAGTAGCATATAATTTTGTTTTTATATAGTAACACAAAGAAGCTTACATACCAATAATTAAGGCAATGCAGCTCACAAATTTCATTGTTAGCGACTATAAAGGTAGGTTCACAAAACTATACTTGTATATGCATCACATTGTATACTTGGCATCACGTCATGTAGCATAGCATCAATGCTATTCATATAAACAAGAGGATGCATGTGAACAAAACTCTGCCCTCATCATTATAAACTCTATTATTAGCACAAAATGGAAACTGAAGTGTTACTTGTTTTGCTTTACGAACGATGAAAGTGACAGAAATGAAGAAGAACAAATGTGGGTACGTCCTGTATTTACTCAACGGCTGTATATTATTTCTGTTTACAGTTTGTTCAGTTATCTGGCTTGACATTTCCTTCCATGCATTTTCTCTTGCTCTTGCACCCTTGTAGCTTTTGCTAGAGACTTTCCACAAGCAAGGGAAACAATGAACAGTCTCAATAAGTTTCTTGTCTGTCAAAACACGTGGTTATTGAAATTTGATTGGATGAATGCATTGCTTGAAATGTCAAGATAGAACTTGATTCTATCCTCGCGTTGCAACATGTCACATTTGTGTAATGTGCACGTGCACGTACTGTGTTCATAAATTGATGTAAGTATGTGACGTGACACAAGGCTTTGCATCGTTATGTGAACCAGCATTAACAGATAAAATGTATACAGGTTGTTCATAATAGGTTACCTGTTTTAGGTCCAGGATTAATCTCAATATCTCCTGATAAAATAAGAAGAAGTAATAGAAATAATCCTAAAGTAAATGTTAGATCTTTAATCCTCCTGATTGTAGTGAGTCCATCAATTGTACTGTTGTCAGCATTCGGAGATACTTTAGAGCAAGTACTATATGATATCTGATGACAGGCCCACAATCCAATGCTCGCTCTCCATTGGCATATATCGATCATTTCTATAATGAGAGAATAATGTGTGTAGGTGATGGGCTCATCTTTATTAATATCTACAGCGATTGCATGAAGTGCATTTAAAGCACCCACAATGCTTGAAATAAAACCCTCATGCTTCATGGTCATATTAGCCCTTAATAAGGTAACTTAAGAGTTCTCTAATGAATGCTCCGAATTATTTCTTGTATTATACAAAGAAGCCAATAGTATTGCAAAGGAGGAAAGAGCATGCAACTGCATGGTATAATATTTGACAAAAACACCTTGCACATTTGGCCTTTACAAGCTATGGACTCTATACATATACACTGTACTAAACAGTATTTATAGATTAAGTTGAGAGGGGCGAAACTATCCCCAAGGTAACAGTTAATATAGATGTATAATATAAGTAAACTATCAAAATCATAAAAATTGTCCCAACATTTTTTGATAGTGCTATTGTTATAAAGAAGTGCTCTTTGACAAATCTGAAACTACACAGAGAGTTGCAACAAGTTGTGGTAATGTTTAAAAATAATTTCTCAAGTTATAAAAGCTTTCAAGGCTTGATCAGTCACACTCAATTCAAAATGCATGTGCTAGCATTAATAAAATTCATTGGTTGTAATGTAGACTGACAATTACTTTATATAGGCTAATTTCATTTGTTGGTTTCAAAAGTTGCATGCAACAATAATATAAAAGAGGCGAGTGGACATACAAACATAGGATTAAGCCTGAGCCAAAACAATCATCGGACTAATATGGCATACATAGCAAGCAAGGTGAAACAACATTCTCTGTATCTACACAGGCTCAATAATTGGTGAACAATAGGCCTAATTCAATGCACTATATTTTGGATTCAGAGGGGAGTGACCCAAAAAATCATTTGGTTTAATTTACTTTTGAAGAATTTTTTTTCTTTTTAGTTCCAAGTATATTCATCTGGAACTATATATGAAATAACTGGAGTTGTCACTAACAGTAGTGGATACACTGTTGATAATAATTTGGGTGTACCCAAAAAGAGGGTGTAACTATATGTAGAATAAAATAACATATCCATATATGGACTCATGCATGCTGCAATGAAGGTAGTGAACAATATTTGAATAGTTATTGCCAGGTGCTTAATTTATCTTTTGAACCACATGCATATCATCATTAAAATATAATTTCATTCATTGGTTTCAAGCCATATATAACAATACAATAAAACAAGGCAAGCAGACACACTATATACATACCACATGGGTCAAAACAATCATAGCGTGTCGGGTGGAAAGACATTCTCTGTATTTATATAGGCCCAAATAATTGGTGAACAACAGACTTAATTCAATAAACTGTATTTTGGATTCAGAAGGGATAACCCAATAATCTTTAAACTTAATTTATTTTTGAAGTAACAAAGTTGTATCTTTTTAGATCCAAGAACGTTTAACTGGAGCTTTCGGTAAGCAGTAGTGAGTACAGAGTACAGTCAAGAAAGATTTGGGGTGGTTCTTGGTTCAGAAGCGGCTAAAGACAGGAATGTTTCCACTTTCCACGTGAGTAGTATATTATATATTGATAGCAACGTAAAATAAACAATAGGCGGAGTAACAATTAATAATTACACGTGAAACAAATATCTAGTGTAATCATTGTTCTATTTTAATTGACTATATTTTAATACAACTCAAGTAGATCCATGTAGTAGTTGGTGGATTTTCAATATTAACACATGTCCTACAAAATAGAAGGTAAACTACTCACATATTATATATTATATATTAATCTTGGTCTGTATATTGTTGTTGTCATTTCTAGTATAACCATTTAATATGCTTACTAGTGAAACCATCTACAGCAGTCAAACTTATTTCCTGTTTCCTGCACATATCTTTTGTCTATGAATTTCCTATTCATTGCAAAAGAGGAAGGTGTAATGTATGTGATATCATTTTTGTCTCACTATACACTCCTATAAATGACTGTTTACTTTGACTAAAAATCTTTTAAACATTTACACATAATGTATATTTCTGTCATAATATAATTCCCATGGGGAGTTATATTATGACAAGAACAATAAGTGTAGAACACTCCTCATAGATAACAGTATATAATGTTTACATGTAATGTAGTAATATGCATTTTATATACACAATATAAACCATACTGAGCTTTATTTAATATACTCTTACATATAATATATTTGCTTCATTATATACGTGTGAAGGAGCAGAGAGATTTTCTTTGTTTCTTATTTTAATTATATAGACTCAAAACAACTATAATCTATTAAATGGAGTCAGTATGATATACATATGCGTATCCTATAGTATATACTGCATTTTAGTGGTTAACAATAACTTCAAACAATGTAATGAATGCATCCTGTGATACCAATACACACATTATACAACAGCTATACACATCCTAATACAATGTACTACAGTACTCTTTGAATGCTATTTCCTCATCTCCCTTAAGTTAAAAATTATGCCATATATTGACTATTGTTGTTTTAAGGCTAGTTTGAAACAAGATAAAATAGATATGCTAGTCTTTCTCAATAAAGTATAAACTAAAAATCCAATAATCAATAAACTTATTAATGTAAAGTATTAAATCACTATTATTGGAACGAATATTTTGATCATGTTTGTAAGAGTTTTGATTATGACCACCACAATATAATGTATATACATAATAATATTGGCATATTAATCAAAAAAATTATTGTGATTATGATGTTATTTTTAACAATATAGTCTCTAATCTTATGTTGAAATGACACAATCAATAAGTTATCTTATTTTTCTCGAGAAAAAACTAATACGTAGCAAAAACAGGATTGATCCGCTGTAACTTTGACTTAAAAGCAATGATATTACACAGATAGCGCTGTTTGTAAACTCTCGAAAGAAAGACTATTTCGCTACAAAAACAATAAAATCAACTAACTGTTACTTTCAACCTCCTATAATGGCACTGGTGTTCGAAATTCTTGGGCGCATGCGCAATTATAGTGTAAGACTATCTATATTATTATGTATGCCTACGAGTACATCATTTTTATGCAACATTTGAAGATTAAATAAATAGGCTTTGAAAATATGAACAGATTTATGAAGATATAACACATTCTCACATCAAACAGCTTTAATTTTGCATATATGATATTTTGCATTAACAAAGTTAGTGAAGCTGTTTGTTTATTATATGTGAGTTTTACTTCATAAAGTCATTGAGTGATAAAACAATAAAGAAGTACAAACTGTTCTCCAAGAATTTATAAGTAAAGGACAAAAATTAAATACAAATTTTCACGAATAGTATGTATACTGTATGTATACTTGCATGTGTATGACCACTCTCTCTCTCCCTCTCTCTTCCTCACACATAGTGTATACTACTGTCATAATATACCTCCCATAGGGAGTTACATTATGACAAGAACAATAAGTGTAAAACACCCCTCATAGATAACAGTATATAATATTTGGACTGTAAAATTTACCATGTTATTTTAACAACTATAAGCTGAATCGTTGGTGCAAATTCCATGTAGATAGCATGTAAAACAGCAAAGTTATTTACTTGTCTGGGTGGCTATTCTTAACTCGGACATACTATAATTTATACTTTACGTGCATAGGTGGATTACTATGGAATTTAGATTTATGTGAATTACTCATAGTAAAACTTGTTGCTTTGTAAATGTACAACATACCAACAAATTAAATTCTATAGTAATCCATATAAAGTACAAATTAGTTGTTAGAATGACATATTAATTTTTACAGTGTACATGTAATGTAGTAATATGCATTTTTATATACATAATATAAAACATACTAAGCTTTTCTTAATATATTCTTACATATAATATATCTGCTTTGTTATATATATGTGTGAAGGAGTGGAAAGGTTTTCCTTGCAGGATATACATGCATGTGTATCCTATAGTACTATGTAATGAATACATGCTGTGATACCAGTACACACAGTATACAACAGCTACACATCCTAATACAATGTACTATAGTACTTTTTGCATGCTATTTTCTCATGCCCTTTTAGTTAAAAATTATGCCATATATTGACTATTGCTGTTTTAAGGGTACTTTGAAACAAGATAAAATGGCTATACTAGTCTTTTTAAATAAAAATATAAACAAAAATCCAATAATCAATGAACTTGTTAATGTAAAGTATTAAATCACTATTATTGAAACAAAATATTTTATCATGTTGGCAAGAGTTTTTCATGATCATGATCACCACAATATTATGTATATACATAATAATATTGGCATATTAATCAATAAAATTATTGTGATTATGATATTACTTTTAACAATATAGTCTCTAATTTTATGTTGAAATGACACAAACAATAAGTTACCTTAATGTTCTCGAGAAAAAAATAATTCGTAGCAAGAACAGGATTGATCCGCTGTAACTTTGACTTAAAAGCAATGATATTGCACAGATAGCGCTGTTTGTAAACTCTCAAAAGAAATACTCTTTCGCTACCAATAAAGTCATCTAACTGTAATTTTCAACCTCGTATACTGGTACTGGTGTTGAAATTCTTGGGCGCATGCGCAATATGTAGTGTAGTAAGACCATTTATAATCATTGTGCATGCGTAAGACTATTTCATTTTTCATGCTACGTTTGAAGATTAAATAAATAGGTTTTAAAAATATAAACGGATGTATGAAGATATAACACATTCTCACATCAAACAGCTTCACTTATTTGTTAATGCAAAATATCATCGTATCCCAAATTAAAGTTAATCTAATGATTGATCTTAAATATATAGCCATAGTAAGAATTCATATATATGTATGACGACTGGTTTGCTATTTTTTCTTTTTAAATTTAAAATTACAAAGATAGAAAGAGATGGCTCGGACTAGCTGATCTAGGAACTCAATATTATACTTAAAGCTATACCAAAATAAATTGTGTCACATTGTGATTCACTTCATCATTGTGTTTTTCATTATTATTGAAGTAGTATTGACTACTGTTTATGACAAATAAAATTAACTCAGTAGACAGGACAGTTACATCAGGATACAATAGACATAACAGTTACATTAGAACAAAGCAGTGTTGTTTTATGACTTGATAATCTATCTCTAAGACTCTGTTTGAGATCAGTAACAGCTTTAAAGACATAATCAAACTCAGGATCCTCTATCACTGGTGTGTAGATTCCTCAAATCATACTACATAATAAAATTAACAAAATATAATATATAACTTAACAAATTATGGCAACGACAAATTAACATTTACATTTAGGATAAAATGTAATGACTACCCAAAACTCATTGCAATGGCAATTAACTGACTCCTTTGTGGTCAGAAGCAAATTGTTATTTTATCAAATCAAATTTTATATATAGTAACAGTCCTTACACACAATGACACAGCAAAGCTATGACAAATTACATGGTTTATAGGTAGGATTAATATAAAATATAAAACTACATGTAAAGGTCATATACTATATAACCAGCCTATAGTGTTAATATGATAGTAGATCAACTGTCTAAATTATATCCTCAAATTTGAGCATCTTTTATAAGAGGTTCCATTATAGCATATATTACAATATATATATCTTACCATATATTGTATTCTTGGTCCTAATCTACCTAGTGGTAATCCATTTAATTCCTCAATTACATCTTGTGCTATTTCACACACACCGTGAGGAGCAAAGTGTCAGATGAAGGTCACTGTCATCAGAAGGTACAGCCATATCTGGAGAATAAAAATGAGACAATTGATCATATGTGATCACTAGTGATTGTATAGAGAAACATCTCTATAGTAGACACTTTGAATAGACATGTCCTCAGTATAGATGTGAAATAATATACTAAATTACTCTTATTAACAGAGTAACAAAAGAAGAGTCTAAAAAATAGAGAAGACAGTGAGAGAACTAACTCTGTCTGTAATCAATTAAAGACATTTATTTTATAATATCATTGAAAGCTCAATAGTTCTAATGAATATATGTTATAAAATTGAGTATACAAACTATACCTTTAAAGGCCCAGGTATGGTACATGAGATAAATTTGTTTAATACCAAGGTCTATATTCAAACTGTGGTAAATTGTGTACTAACAAAACTACTAATAGATCATCCTCTGATAAAGACTTCACCTGTAATAGAGAGATAATAAATGATAATGAATTAATAATATATTAGTAATTACTAACTGTAAATGAACCATGGATCAATGGATCAATGATTGGATATAAGGATTAATAGATGGACAAATAGATGTCATTGAATGGATGAATGAAATTAATGGATGGATGAATAGTTGGGATTAATGAGCAAATGAATAGTCAGAGAGATGGACAAATAGGTGATCAATGAATGAACAGTTGAATGAAAAGATGCATAAATAAACAAACCTCATTAACTAACATGTTGTGATAATGATGATTGAAGATCATGAGGTAAGTGATCATTAGATAACTTGATTACAGGAGTACTGGGTAATAATATGATAACCACTGGATCAGTAAGATAGTAATCTTCAGTACCATATATACCACTAGAGAAAATTGAAATGTAATACAGTTAAATAGAAGATAACAAAGACAAGTATATAGACATACAATCTAGATAAACAGATGACTAGATAAGAGGAACAAATATACATTTATAATTATTATAGAACAAGTATAGATAATGTTATGATATTGGAAGTATATGTATATATCTCAGTACAATACTACAATATATATTAAGTATATATCACTGTCTATATCACCTCAATCAAACTTACCACATTGGTATAGTGTAATATGGTAACATATCATTGTATAGTGATAGAGGGAGATAGTCTGGATCAGTGTGAGGATCTTGTAAGGAAATATGGAAAGCCCCTTCATTAAATGTACCTAATGGATGTTTACACTTTGTTCTTGATGACCACCAACAACTGTCACTATCTGAACGTGCTATCATGATCAGAGAAACAAGGAAAGAGAAAACAAGTGATTTCCAAAGTATTAAGAACTTACAATTACTAGGAAGATGCTGTGGGATCTGAGAAATAGTCTCACTCTTAGCAGCCATTTCTTCAAGTAGGTGTGTCTAAATACCTCCAGTGGTCATGAATAAGTTAATTAGTTTGTCTCTTCAGTATATATTCATATTAAGTAACAAACTAGCAATTTAATTAATTAAAACAAGTACACAAAATTACAAAAGTATGAAAAGAACAACACAAGATGTATGAGTCGACAGAATGAACAGATGTGTGTATAAATGGACAGATGTGTGTATAAATGGACAAATGTGTATAAGTGAGCAAGTAAGTAAATAGTTCAATAAGATGATTCTAATTCTTTTAAATTATCTTTCATCTTTTGTTCATGTTCTTCAAGACGAGATATTAATTTACCAATTTCATTAGCAACAGCTGAATTTGATCCCTGTCCAGTTCTGTATCTGTGAACATCATAGGCAGACTTCATCATTACAGCAAGATCTATTAGAATAAAAACTACATCAAGTGCAACAAATGATACCCGAGCAATCCCAGCCACTGATCGAAGTCCAGTGAAAGTCATGCGTGCACCAAGAGCAGCAGTTTTTCCAACAGTTACAGCACGATATGCAACTCTACCTACATCTGCCACACCATCAAATAGTTTGTATCCACAATATAAACCTTTTGTAACTTTTATTCCTACATTCACACCTTCTTGTCACATAGATTTAATAATCTTGTATACAACATCACTTGAAGTATTATGCTTCTTTGCAAGTGATTCTATACAACTAGTGAATTTCTTTCCATTGTTCTCAACTACCTTCATCAAATCTCGATCAACATCACATGCATTTTGAGCCTGCTTAAGAGTGTTCCTTGAAACTGCATAATACCCTATCTCAGCACCAGCTATAATTACTCCTCCAGCAGCTGCCAAGAGACCACCAGCAATGGATAAACCTAAGCTAGCTCCTAATGTCACAAAACTGAGACCAAAACCAATAATGGCGAGTGTAGATCCTGTTACAGTTGCAGTAGTACCACCAATACGAGCCTTTCTGGATTTGTCGTAACTCTTCTCAACCTCCTGTTTCATTTTCGTGAGATTAGCTAGTGTCGTTTTTCGACTTGATAATGCTTCTCTAAGACTCTGTTTGAGATTAGTACCAGCTTTAATGGCATCGTCAATCTCAGGATCCTCTAACAATGGTGTGTAGATTCCTGCAGCCATACTATATAATAAAGACAATATAATGTATAACTTAACAAAGCTATGGCAGTAACAAGCTACCAAGAAGTTATCAACTTACTTTTTTATTGATAGGGCAAATTGTCACAGGCCTCACTGTCTATAATAAGTTTTTAAATGTTTAAATAGTGCTATCAATTATTATGACTACCTGTGCATGATGATTCTGAGAATTATTACACATCTTTTAAGACTAACTCAAATATTGGTGTACTATAGTGTTGGACATAGAATGTCATTATTACCTTCTGGGAAATGCGGCATCATGAATATAATTAAGATCAACTGTATAGATTATATCCTCAAATCTGACCATCTTTCATGAGAGGTTCCACTACAGTATATATTATAATATATATATATATTACCATATATTGTATTATTGGTCCTACTCTACCCAGTGGTAATCCATTTAATTCCTCAACTACATCTTGTGCTGTTTCACACACACCACGAGGAGCAAAGGCACCAGCAATTAGTGTCAAATGAAGGTCACTGTCATCAGAAGGTACAGCCATATCTGGAGAATAAAGAGAGACATGTAGATAGAGAGATCACTAATAAATGTAAAAAGTAATATCTATATAGTGGACACTTTGTATAGAGGTGTCCTCAGTATAGAGGTGTTAGTATTAATCTGTCCTCAGAGGTGTCCTCAGTATAGAAGTGACCTCATTATAGAGCAGTATAAAAGCATCCCAGTATAGACAAGACATGTCCTCAGTATAGAGGTTGAATAATACACTAAAGTATACTTATTAACAAAGGACTAAATGAAGTGTCTTAAAGGTAGAGGAGGCCAAACTCATATTGAAAGAACTAACTCAATTAATCAATTAAAGACATTATTTTATAACATCATTGAAAGCTCCATACTTCTAATGAATATATGTTATACAATCGAGTATACAAACTATACCTTTAAAGGCCCAAGTATGGTACATGACATTAATTTATTTAATAGCAGGGTCTACCCCATATTCAAACTGTGGTAAACTGTGTACTAACAAAACTACTAATAGATCATCTTCTGATAATAACTTCACCTGTAATAGAGAGATATTAATTGATAATGAATTAATAATAGATTATTAATAACTAATTGTAAATGAACCATGGATGAATGGATCAATGATTGGATACAAGGATTAATAGACGGACAGATGGATGTCATTCAATGGATGAATGAAATTAATGGATGGATGAATGGTTGGGATTAATGAACAAATGAATAGTCGGAGAGATGGACAAATAGGTGATCAATGGATGAACAGTTGAATGAAAAGATTTATAAATAAACAAACCTCATTAACTAACATGTTGTGATAATGATGATTAAAAATCATGAGGTAAGTGATCATTAGATAACTTGATTACAGGAGTACTGGGTAATAGTATGATAACCACTGGATCAGTAAGGTAGTAATCTTCAGTACCATATATACCACTAGAGAAAATTGAAATGTAATATAGTTGGATAGAAGACAAGTATATAGATATACAATCTGGATAAACAGATGACTAGATAACAGGAACAAACATACATTTATAATTATTATAGAACAAGTATAGATAATGTTATGATATTGGAAGTATATGTACATATCTCAGTACAATACTACAATATATATTAAGTATATATCACTGTCTATATGACTTCAATCAAACTTACCACATAGGTATAGTGTAGTATGGTAATATATCATTGTATAGTGATAGAGGGAGATAGTCTGGATCAGTGTGAGGATCTTGTAAAGAAATATGGAAAGCCCCTTCATTAAATGTACCTAATGGATGTTTATACTTTGTTCTTGATGACCACCACCAACTGTCACTATCTGAACGTGCTATCATGATCAGAGAAACAAAGAAACAGAAACCAAGTAATTTTCAAAGTATTAAGAACTTACAATTACCAGGAAGATGCTGTGGGATCTGAGAAATAGTCTCACTCTTAGCAGCCATTTCTTCAAGTAGGTGTGTCTAAATACCTCCAGTGGTCATGAATAAGTTAATTAGTTTGTCTCTTCAGTATATATTCATATTAAGTAACAAACTAGCAATTTAATTAATTAAAACAAGTACACAAAATTACAAAAGTATGAAAAGAACAACACAAGATGTATGAGTCGACAGAATGAACAGATGTGTGTATAAATGGACAGATGTGTGTATAAATGGACAGATGTGTGTATAAATGAACAGATGTGTGTATAAATGGACAGATGTGTATAAGTAAGCAAGTAAGTAAATAGTTCAATAAGATGATTCTAATTCTTTTAAATTATCTTTCATCTTTTGTTCATGTTCTTCAAGACGAGATATTAATTTACCAATTTCATTAGCAACAGCTGAATTTGATCCCTGTCCAGCTCTGTATCTGTGAACATCATAGGCAGACTTCATCATTACAGCAAGATCTATTGGAATAAAAACTACATCAAGTGCAACAAATGATACCCGAGCAATCCCAGCCACTGATCGAAGTCCAGTGAAAGTCATGCGTGCACCAAGAGCAGCAGTTTTTCCAACAGTTACAGCACGATATGCAACTCTACCTACATCTGCCACACCATCAAATAGTTTGTATCCACAATATAAACCTTTTGTAACTTTTATTCCTACATTCACACCTTCTTGCCACATAGATTTAATAATCTCGTATACAACATCACTTGAAGTATTATGCTTCTTTGCAAGTGATTCTATACAACTAGTGAATTTCTTTCCATTGTTCTCAACTACCTTCATCAAATCTCGATCAACATCACATGCATTTTGAGCCTGCTTAAGAGTGTTCCTTGAAACTGCATAATACCCTATCTCAGCACCAGCTATAATTACTCCTCCAGCAGCTGCCAAGACACCACCAGCAATGGATAAACCTAAGCTAGCTCCTAATGTCACAAAACTGAGACCAAAACCAATAATGGCGAGTGTAGATCCTGTTACAGTTGCAGTAGTACCACCAATACGAGCCTTTCTGGATTTGTCGTAACTCTTCTCAACCTCCTGTTTCATTTTCGTGAGATTAGCTAGTGTCGTTTTTCGACTTGATAATGCTTCTCTAAGACTCTGTTTGAGATCAGTACCAGCTTTAATGGCATCGTCAATCTCAGGATCCTCTAACAATGGTGTGTAGATTCCTGCAGCCATACTATATAATAAAGACAATATAATGTATAACTTAACAAAGCTATGGCAGTAACAAGCTACCAAGAAGTTATCAACTTACTTTTTTATTGATAGGGCAAATTGTCACAGGCCTCACTGTCTATAATAAGTTTTTAAATGAAGACTCTGATTCTCAGTTGGCTCCAAAATGATGAAGTAATAAAAACATACACCATTTCATACTATATCATTGTTAAAAATGACTTCTCAAAAGGTGCATCTGTGTACTATGTAGGAATGTCCTATAATAAATTCTATTATAACAGTCCTTACACACAATGACACAGCATAGCTATAATTCTCTTTTATGGTTAAATGGACAAATAGGTGATCAATGGATGAATGGTTGGATGTAAAGATATATAAACAAACAAACCTCATTAACTAACATGTTGTGATAATGATGATTGAAGATCATGAGGTAAGTGATCATTAAATAACTTGATTACAGGAGTACTGGGTAATAGTATGATAACCATTGGATCAGTAAGGTAGTAATCTTCAGTACCATATACACCACTAGAGAAATTAAAATATAGAACAATTGAATAGAAGATAACAAGGACAAATATATAGACATACAATCTGGATAAACAGATGAGTAGATAACAGGAACAAACATGCATCTATAATAATATTATTATAGAACAAGTATAGATAACGTTATGACATTGGAAGTATATGTACATATCTCAATACAATACTACAATTTATTATTAGACTAGTTGAGTATTGAAAAAATACTCAAATCTGATTGGTCAATTAGCGGGCAATATTCTCCCATATTGACAAAAGGTTATTGCCCTTCTCTTATCTTATCTAATCTTTACATACAATTCAAACTTGCAGAGGCATGCCTTTTGCACAATTTATTTGCGTACATGAATTTAACTGATTAGTTTAGATAGCAACCATCTGCGTCTATAGCAACCACTTAACCATAGCAGCTGGAAAGTGAGTGGGCTAGCTCAGCCTCAGTAACTGACTAACTATGTTCAGTGTATTGTGTAGGATGCTTTCTGAGAGTGATGAGTTCCATTATCTCCAAGACTTAGTTAGGGGTACAAAGGAATGGGATAATGCTACCTATAAGCCATTGAAGAAGAAAGCGACCTACATCAATTCATAGAAAATCAAGCAAACCTGAACACTCGAAAAAAGACAGTTTCGGATATGAAAATATGGGAACAATTCTGTTTGAGTCGAGGAGAAATAGGAGTATGGCTGAAATTCCAACTAATGAATTGGACTGTTTGCTCGGAGTTTTTTTCAAGGAAATTGTCAAAAAAAGTGGAGAACCATACGAGCCCGATCCCTTACTTAATTTCATCGAAGCTTCAACCGACATCTAAGCCAGAATGGTGCTCAATTCAATATATTTACTGACAAAGAGTTCGTAATGTCCAAAGCAACACTTACAGCAATTCATTCACCGACTGCACAATTCAAATCTCAATAAACCATCAATCTACATGTACTGATGGCTCAATCGAACCCCAACGTAAACGAAGATGCTTATTTATTGATGACAGTGACTCAGATTGATCGAATTATATTATCTTTAATTATAATTCAGTGATGAATTGTTAATAATAATTTTTAGTCTAAATAATAAATAAATTATTGCATTCGTTTTAGTCAGGCAATATGGGAAAATATTCAGTTCTCGACTTCTGTATTGGCCCTCCCTTTGGTTGGGCCAATACTGCCAGTCTCGAGCTGAATATTTTCCCGTATTGCCCTCCTACTCATGCAATAATATATATATATATTAAGTATATATCACTGTCTATATGACTTCAATCAAACTTACCACATAGATATAGTGTAATATGGTAATATATCATTGTATAGTGATAGAGGGAGATAGTCTGGATCAGTGTGAGGATCTTGTAAAGAAATATGGAAAGAGCCTTTAATTAAAAGTACTTAATGGATGTTTACATTTTGTTTCTTGATGACCACCAACAACTGTCACTATCTGAATGTATTCTTGTAATGAGAAAAACATAATAAAAGTAAATAATTTTGAATTTACAATTACCAGTAAGATGCTGTGAAACCTGAGAAACAGTCTCATTCTTAATAGCCATTTCTTCAAGTAGGTGTGTCTAAATATTTCCAGTGGTCATAAATAAGTTAATTAGTTTAGCTATTAAGTATATAATCACATAACAAACTAGCAATTTAATTAAAAACAAGTACACAAAATTACAAAACTATGAAAAGAACAACACAAGCTGTATAACAAAAATTGCCTTGAGTCAGAGAATGTACAGATGTGTATTCAAATAGACAGATGTGTGTGATATCTTAGTGGACGGATGGATTGTAAAAGGTAACAAACAACTAAAAAATGAGCAAGTAAGTAAATATTTCAATAAGAAGATGATTCTAATTCTTCTAAATTCTTTTTCATCTTTTGTTCATGCTCTTCAAGATCAGATATTAATTTACCAATTTCCTTAGCAACAGCTGAATTTGACCCCTGTCCTGTTCTGTACTTGTGAACATCATAGGCAGACTTTGCCATTGCAATAATATTTATTGGAATCAAAACTAGATCAAACGCAGCAAATGTTGATCGAACAATCCCAGTCACTGTTCGAAGTCCAGTGAGAGTCATCCGTGCACCAAGAGCAGCAGTTTTTCCAACAGTTACAACCCGATATACAACTCTACCTGCATCTAAGGTACTATCAATTAGTTTGTATCCACAATATAAACCTTTTGTAACTTTTATTCCCACATTCACACTTCCTTGCCATGTAAATTTAATAATCTCATATACAACATCACTTGAAGTTTTATGCTTCTTTGCAAGTGATTCTATACAAATAGTGAATTTCTTTCCATTGTTCTCAACTACCTTCATCAAATTTCGATCAACATCACATGCATTTTGAGCATGCTTAAGATTGTTCCTTTGAAACTGCTTCATACCCAACTTCAGCACCGGCTAAAGTTATTCCTCCAGCTGCTGCTAAGACACTACCAGCAATAGTTGAACCTAAGCTAGCTCCTAATGTCACAAAGCTGAGACCAAAACCAATAAGGACGAGTGTAGATCTTGTTGTAGTAGCAACAGTACCACCAATACGAGCCTTCCTGGACTTGTCGTAACTATCTTCGACCTCCTGTTTCATTGTCCTCAGATTAGCTAGTGTAGTTTTTCAACTTGATAATGAATCTCTAAGACTTTGTTTGAGATCAGTACCAGCTTTAAGGGCATCATTAAAATCAGGATCTTCTACCAATTGTCCGTAGATTGCTACAGCCATACTGTACAATAAAGTAAATACAATATACTTTATAACTTAAAAAAGTCATTGCAATAATGACAAATTAACATTTACATTAATTTAGAAATAAATGTAAGGATTAGCCAAAACTCATTGTAACAGCAATCAACTTACTCTTTTGAGATTAAAAGCAAATCAATGTCTTCACTACTATACCACTGTTAAAATAATAGTGGATGTTTTATCTAATTTATAGTCACTTGAATTAAATGCTGATTTATGATCACATGAGTTGTATATTCCCCCAAGAAAAGTATTAAAACACACTTTTTAGTTATTATAATTACTATATTATATACACCTCAATATATAACCAGCTTAAGGTATTAATGTGGGAGTAGATCAACTGTGTAGATTATTTCCTCAAATTTGAGTGTCTTTTATAAGCGGTATATATATATTACAATATATATATCTTACCATTAATTGTATTATTGGTCCTATTCTACCTAGTGGTATTCCATTTAATTCCTCAACTACATCTTGTGCTGTTTCACACATACCATGAAGAGCAAAGCACAGGCAAATAGTGTCAAATGAAGGTCACTGTCATTAGCCATATCTGAAGAATAAAGAGAGACATTTGATCATATGTGATCACTAGTGATTGTATAGAGAAACATCTCTATAGTGGACACTTTGAATAGAGGTATCCTCAGTTTAGAGCAGTATAGAAGTGTCCCAGTATAGACATGTCCTCAGTATAGAGGTTGAATAATATACTAAAGTACTCTTACTAACAGAGGACTAAAAGAAATGTCTTAAAAGTAGAGGAGGTCAGTCTATACTAAAAGAACTAACTCTGTCTGTAATCAATTAAAGACATTATTTTATAACATCATTGAAAGCTCCATACTTTTAATGAATGTATAATATACAATTGAGTATACAAACTATACCTTTAAAGGCCCAGGTATGATACCTGTAATAATTGATAATGAATTAATAATAGATTAGTAATAACTCATTGTAAATGAACCATGGATCAATGGATCAATGATTGGATACAAGGATTAATAGATGGACAGATGGATGTCATTGAATGGATGAATGAAATTAATGGATGGATGAATGGTTGGGTTTAATGAATGAATGAATAGTTGAGATGGACAATATTAGATGATCAATGAATGAATGGTTGGATGAAAAGATGTATAAAGAAACAAACCTCATTACTAGTATAGTAGTACGGTACAAACCTTAAGTATATAGACATACAATATAGAGTGTACTGTTGTAATAAGGGAAACAAAGAAACAAAAGAAAAGTTATTTTCAAATTATTAGGAACTTACAATTTACACTAAAATGCTGAGTAACCTGAGAAGTAACCTCACTCTTTGCAACCACTTCTTAAAGTGGGTGTATCTAAATATTCCAGTGCTATGAATAAACAATAAGTTTACTAGTTTAATATGACTATTTATACATTTATGCAGTAAAGTCAATTAAACAGCTTTAAAATGAGTAAATTCAGACTAGGTAGAATATTATTATTTCTTGTTTTTGAACATTTGACTCAATTAACTAATATTATAATCAATCTCAAAAATCAATAATTAATATTTAATAAATTAAACAAGAGTTGATATGTAAGGAGGAAGACTTAACAACAGGAAATAAAAATTATCTTATTCTAAAAGTTTATAAATATAAAGTTAATATAAAGGTGTGCTTGATGTTGTCAGATATTGTCCTTTTAATCCATTCACATCACTTAAATAGGACCCTAGTGTACAAGAGATATATTATTACTATGTCAATAATAGATGTCATCACTAGATGTTACATGTAAAACCATGGGGTTGCACATTTGGTTTAAATCAAAATTAAAAACTGAAATCTCCTCATCTTAAAGGTCATAATATTATTAAGATTAGTACTATCATGATCTGCTAACTACTTACAGATCAATACTAATAAAAACACCTTAAAAGTGAAATCATTAAGACATGTCTAGAACAATATCATTTATTATAGTAATCATATAAAATGTAGCATACATTTATTGGTCTATTCAGTGATTTCATTTAACTGTTGCTGTAAGTAATGACTTTCTTCTATAGAAACATGTGATGCTTGCATGACTTGCTATGGCCAACTCCTTTCTAACTCTTCCATCAGAAAACTTAAGCAATTAAGACAAGTGAGTGATGTAATTTTTTTAACACTTATCCATTAATATAACTACAAGTGGTCTTAGTGATGTTTACTTAAGAAGATATATTATTCAAAATTAATCTCATTAAGAAATTGTTTAGTAAGTACATAGTCACATACAGTTTATGTGTAATAAACCAATTCATAGATCATGCCAGGACTTCTGGAAATGACCATAATTAGTAAATTGTGAATGAACTTAATATTTCCAGTCATATAATCACATACCCAAACCTACTTTGTTTAGAGAACAGAAGGTCGTCCCTCTAATATATTATTGGATTACAGTTATAAAGTCCTAAATGTTATAATGTAGACATTATGGAATAATTATATATGGTATGTATATTTATATCATAGTAGACTCTACATCATGGTAATGAACTCTGCTGGGATTTACAAGTTGTTGATTGCAAATGAGATGGTATATACAATCTAGTTAATATTACTATTATTATACTACTAATAATTAGGTCAGTTACATCAAGGAGATGTAATGTAAAGGCATATTTGATGTTATCAGTACTATTCTTGATAATAATAATTATTATAGTTGCTATAAAATAACCTAGGTTATATAGACAATGTAAGTGTATCATTCAGATTTTGAAATTTTAGATTTTATAGTGTTAGTTAAAATAAATATCTTTTTTAGAGTAAATGAAAATCATTCAGGTACTTGACTGGAACATACATTGAAAAAGAAATTTATTACAGCTTTAATTATGATAATTGCATAATATACTATATGTACTGGTCTGTTTATTAACTGTGAATGATGAGTTTATCTTCAATAGAAAGTGATGATGCTTAATACGTACACATGATTTCCTATGCCAACTCTTTTATTAATCCTTCTATCAAAAAACAATTAAGACAAATGCATAATGTAATCTTTATTACACTTATCATCAATGTATTTGCAAATGTTTTTTATTGATGTATAATTGATAAGATGCATTTAGACCTCATTATAAATTTCTCTGGTATAAATACAGTACAAAGTCCATTGTGACATATATTGACCCATTTCATTTGTAATACTAACAAGTATGTTAACTGAGTATAATCTAATGTCCCAGTACTGATCAAAGCCATTGGTATAGTTGATAAGTCAACTGTGTTTTCCTACAATAATCAAAGGTATAATAATATTCATTTGTTCATTTATGTCTTCATAAAAGGTTCATTACATGTAGCCCCAAGTGACAAACAATTGTTCTACAAAGATTTATAATAAAGGACAGAAACTAAATTTTAATTATCTGGTATGGTACACATACTGTATGTGTACAAGTTTATGACCATTCACTCCTCTCTCTCTCTCTCTCTCTTACACACACACAAACACCCACTATATATAGCTCTCCTGATCTCATACCATTGGTGGTAAATACATTGACATGTCAACAGTTACAGAGAATAGTTCAGTCAATGGAACAAAAAGTGTATACAAGTACATTATAATTGTTGTTTATAGACACTAACACATATAAAGTATTTGTTTTGAGTATCTGCTTTTTAAAATGACTGCAAATTTATATATACATTTTTGGTAAATCTGTGTAATGTTCACATTCATGTATAGTATGATAACGCAATGAAAAGCAATGAATTACTACTACATATAATGATGTGGCTTGTTAATTACAGAAACTCAGGTATTACAATATTAATTTATAAGACAAAATTGATTAATAAATGTATAGATGAATATGACAGATATGTAGTTAAAGGTTTCACACAATATACACACTGTTGCAGCAGGTGAATTGATACTTCCACATGTCACCAAATTTTTAAACTTATCTGTTTTCACCTTTTTATAACAGCAATGTAAGTTATAGTATAGTTACAATGTAATGAACATATATTATGAAAACCAAACCTTTAATTTTCTTTCCAACGAGAGGCAAGAATGAAAAGATGACAACAGCAAATATATTAAAAATGTTGTAATATTTAAGTCTGTGACTCTAACCAAACTAAAATATAATTAAAAAAATTATAGCAAGAGAGCTTTAAAGAACTATACACAAGATTGAGACCACACCTGCATGGTTGACACAACATGTTGCTTACACTATGTAGGCTGTTGTCAGTATCTTTGTTAAGTATCATCAGTATATTCCCATTTATACTACAATTCATAAAATAAGTGTTGAGACAAACCTAATGTATACTTTATATTAAGCTTTTGTTAAGTCCACAGCCCATAACTGGATGGCCAGCAACAGCTTGTGGCTACTTGATCCGTGTGGCAACAGTCAGCACGTTTGTGCTTTCATAGCTGCTGGAGACAATACAGTCAAGGTCAGCTTTAGAAAGCCCTCAGTGAAACTTTCAATGATTACTGGTTCAGCTATTGTCAAGAATTCGAAAATTATTTTTAATTTTCAAAGGATATAACATAATAATAATTGACATATCAATGAATTTGTTAAATCCATTCTAATTAGGCACGTGGACAAAATTTTCCTTTATAATAAACTATATGCATATGTGTTATTAAAGTCTACATTACATGTTGCATGTATATAGGTTCAGAAAGACAAGAAATATTTTTCCGTGAAGGTGCTTCTGTAATCATTTATTTATTCTATAGGTTTACAAATGAGAACATAAAAATGATTATAAAAGATTTAGAGCTTACCAACTTCCAGCCACAAAGCAATGGTAAAATGCCTAATAAGGCCACTGAAGCATACTCGATTAGTCTTTTGATAAGCTCTATATGACAACCATTGAAATGAAACTTTCAATTCTTAAACTTACTATTTTCATCATTACTAGGTATTTTCCGATCAATAGCAAGTAGTAATAAAATAACATGTGCAATTACAAATGGAGTCCACCAACCTGTAGATAAATACAATAAATGAACATATAAATTTATTACAAATATGTTGAATTCATATAGATATGCTCACTATTATTTCCAAGGCATATGTTATATAACAAATCACTCCTAGGGCAATCGTAACCATTGTAAGTATATCTACTTTAATAACTGTAAAAACTGATGGTTCATTTAATCAATATTGTGGTTTTACATGTGGAAAAAGTAAGCATCATATAATTGACTGTTCGTTTAGCTCATTATTTCAACTAATAATGATTTAAGACACTGGGCCAGGGATGTTACTGAAGAGTTAACACATACACTTCAGTGCATTATGTTGGTTTTCATACAACCAAACATCCCTGAATTAGTTAAAATAACTAAACTTATGTTAAGATACTATCACCATGCAACCTCTACCAATTATAAATATCTGTTACAGTTAAATCTATACATTAATGCTTACTGTTATCATGTATTATACACCAAAAAATGGCTGCAATTACTGTCACTTCAAAGGTAAACCATACTATTACAAATAGGTATTCTTCAAGAAAATGCCACCTATCTGTTGAGGGATTATAAACATCTGTTACAGTTAAAAACATATATTACTACTTACTATTTTTTCCAAAACTACGTATTAAATACCAGAAAAACATTGCTGTTAAGTTCACTCCGAATCCAATGGTGATTATCATCAGTAATTGCCTATAAGCTGCATTTATATACAAAACTTAAAATTACATTCATATTAACTTCAACCACAAATATTAATTTAAGCCTATCTTAATGATAGTCATGACCATTTTAATAACTGAATGTGTTATCTCACATACATTATATATGTCAAGTGATATAAAGTATGGCCCATCTTTGGGGACTGTTGGATATATACCAAAATACTATTCATAATTGCTAAGACTCCATCCTCAGGATTATCAATATCATTTCATCTATATATATACAATACACTCTTGTGGACAATACTCTATATAATAATATTACTTGTATTACAGCTATTGTCAATTGTGATTTATAAGTCACTGCCTGTCATGTCTAATTTTTTGAGATGTTTCACAATGTCAACCATAGTTGTAATATATTAGTGGATCAAATAATACACATGTTGTTTGCAAGAAATTTACTATATTGTGTTTCTGTGACCATCATAGTTTAATGAGGTATAACAAAATTGAAGAAATGTAACCTGTCGATAAATACAATAATTGAACATGCTTACTATTTTCTCCAGAACCATATAGTAAATACAGGAAAAGTAGTGCAGTTAAGAACACTCCTACCCCAAGGATAATTAAATTCAGCATACGACCTGTAATATATATAAAGTTTAAATTACATTCACATTAACTTTAGAGTATCTTAAAGATAATCATGACCATTTTAAGGATTGAACGTGTTATCTAACATACTTAATGTATGTCCCTTTTAGTAAGTAAGCGTCGTTATTATTCTTTATAGGTTTTGAACTATCAGAAGCATGTTTGAAAGCAAAGCAACGAGTCTATTCAGTGCATGATATGAAACGGATGCTATCCTTTCTAAATTATCTTTAATATAATTAAATTCAATTACTGACTTTTTGATGGCATTTCCTCCATCTGGTTGGGTTTTTAATAACTAATACAAAAAGTAAAACATGACAAACTAAATTCCTAATGGATCACATTAAAGTAGTTAATAAAAATCATTAAAAGCTAAACATAAGTTATATTTGAAACAGAGTTAAAACCATTGTTAGCATGTTATACAATGGTCAATGTAAAACAATATCATTTTGTCACATATTGTTTTTGGTATGTAAAGCCTCCCACTACTGGTTCCTTGCTATGTCTTACTTGATAAATCATAATGAGTCTAAGTCATTGGCTAGAACCATAGCAAACCATAGCAATTCACTATCCTTTATTGACCTGAAGGAAGTTGTCATATGAAAATAATAATATTCATCACAAACACTTCTTAGATTAAAGGGGCTATATATACTGAAAGTCCAATGGAATTTGTATACTGATACACTTTAAAGAAATGTAAATATACAACTATGAAGCCTTTGTATCATAGTATTTAGCATTTTTTGTCAAATGTTTTTTTTAAAAAAAACATTTTGACTTTAAAAATATATAAACATACTTAATATGTGTAGTGTAAAAGTAAATACATAGACAATTATCATAGTATCATGTATTTCTGTCTAACATGTAATTATTACATACCAGGAATGCAAGTAATCCATGAAAGATGTGGACACACTTTTGAATTTTCTACAAACTCATTACACTGCTTACAGAAAAGCCTAGAATCATCTTCTACAATAGTAGCAATGTGAAAATGTCCGTCCTTTGTTTTTTTACCACAAGGACTATAGAAAGCAATCTCAAATTTAACTTCTTTTTCAATCATTGGTAGGTGTAACCTCTGCTTCTGCTTTCTTGCTGTGTCCATAATAGCACTTTCAATGGCTTTTTTCACTTTAAGTGAATCTTTACAATCTTTACAGTGGATTTCAAACCAATCAAAAGACTCCAATAAAGCTAATGTACACTTGGATTTGTCGTCTTGCAAAACAACAAAGTTCGAGTAAAACATTTTAGTAGATGTTTCATGAAGTTTCCACTGAAAGCTATTACAGTCATCCTTCTTGGATTCATTTGAAAGAAGATTAATAATCATGGCACAGAAAAAGCCTACTGGAGTACCATTTTCGAAATAAAACAGAAAAGGTTTGTCATTTTTGAATTTACATGGAATTCCTTTCAAAGGATCAGTTAATGGTAACAAGGCTGGCATAAAAATGGAATCATGTGGTATTTTATGAGGTAACTTTGATGCTAGTGATAAATGAGTGAAGATTTTAAACAGATGAGATTCAAAACCAGAGAATTTACTAGATATTTTTTTAAACATCTTAAGCCGATCATTTGATAAAGCTTCACTAGATATAATACCAAAATTAGCCATTTGTTGCAAATCATATGATCCATCTTTATCATTATCATCATCATCATCTTTATCTTTATGATTATCATCTTCTTTACGTACTTTCCAGACAAGAATCACCAGTTCATTGACAACTTGAATCAGACTATAAGGGTCAATAAATACTAGATCTGTCACTTTTGATGGATAATAGAGAATAGTGTTGAGTAGGTGGAAATATTTCAAAGCATTCTCAATTTCATCACTTTTTAAACCTAACTTGATACCAATAGATCTGCACTCTTCCAATTTAAGAATACCACAACAACTATCACTTGTATCATCACTTGTATTCCTTGCTGCTGCTTTGGAACGTAAGAATATTTCAAATGCATACCATCTCAATGGAATCTTAACTTTAAATGCTCGATTTCTTAATTCATTACGAATTTTGGTAATTGCTTTACCTTCAACATTTTCTTGTAATGCTTTACGGCCATCAACTTTAAAAAGAATTTTCCTTGAAGATGCATTTTTATAATGTAAATAAAACTTGGCAGATTGAAATATTTCAGTAAGTTGAGCCTCCTTCTCTTCAATAGTTTCTTCTCCCTGCTCATCTTCATATGTAGCAACAGCTATCACTCTTAACATTTTTGGAAGTTTGATTGGATCAGAAGATTTTTGTTGATTATTGAAGCTAACCATGCTTATTAGACGCCTTAAAAGAGTTTTAATGGATATGGAGTGTTTGCTAACTATAATTGTACCATCTTCATCTCGAAATTTAGTACAGGATTGACTAGAAAGCCTTTCTTTTAGACTAATAACTAACATAAGCACGGACACATATGGTATGAAAGCTTGCAGGATTTGTTGAAATTGGATTTGACCACCAGAATCAATAAAATAGAGCCATTCTTTATACATCTGCAATTTGTCAGTCCTCCCAGATGCTTTATTAAGAAGATCTGTCAACTGTTCTGCTAAATCTTCTTGTGTATTAGTTTCTAATACTTCAGGTATGCTAGTTATAGCAGGTACATCCATGCTAGTGATAGCAGGCATATCAGTGCTAGTGGTAGCAGGTGAATCAAGTTTGGATTGTTCAAAATGTTTATCTTGAGTTTTTCTGCTCATGTCATCCTTCTTGTTTAGAGAACTGGGCATTAACTCTGTTTCTTGATGATGCTTTATGTCTTCACTACTACTTTCATTGGGGTTGCCATGATCTATGTCCATACTGTCCTTCACATCAACCTGCTGTCTGCTAACATTTTCACTTTTATCATTTTCTATTATATACTTGATTTCCTCTGCAAACATTTGAATTATGTTTTCATCACTGACAAGTTCCCACTTCCCTTTATTTTTTCCAAACTGTTGAAATGCTGTTTGTGTAAGCTCAGCAAGACCAGTACTATAAGGTTTATCCTTATCATAGACTTGAGAGAGAATAAGACATTTCACTGAGGTTTTGCCAACTAGAGCAGGACCTTGTACAAGGACTTTGGAAATTGTAACTTCGACAAAACCACCTTTTTTGATAGCTTCATGAAGAAAGCGACTGTCTATAAAAAATATAAAAATATACAAATTAATGCTACATAAGTGAATTTTGATATACCGTTAATTTTATATATTGTGTTTGGATGACGTGTAGTGTTATGTACATGGAGATATGCAAAAAAGAGGGTACATATCAGGTATAAAAATATCCATAATCATCATTAATGCAGCACACACAGATGAAACCAATGGATTGTGAATACATTTGATACATCTTTGCTTTCAATCAATGGCAAGACTTGTATGGAAAGTCATCTACTAGCTTACAGATAAGTATCCTGATAAGTTATGATGTTAAAACTAGCTGTTTGTGTATGTTCATATACCCACTGTTGCATGCAGCGCTTTCAGTATACAATCTTAGCAAGCTATTAGTCAAACTTAACACAGCAATGATTTTTTATAACTAGCAACTGGCTCATTGTTGTTCTAGAAAATTTTCAAAATCCATTTCAATAACTATTCAGATGAGTGAATTTAGAGATTTGCAAAGAGCTTTTAGAAAAATATTTAAGAATTTAAGAAGAGATAGTTGCTAAATTATTGGACTATAGCCACAAAGTGTGTCAAAAGTTTTTAAAAATATTTTCATATTTCACATAAGTACAATACACAGAAGACAATTAGTGGGATGAGTATAGTGTTGTCTGAAGTCAGTCCATTCTGTAGACCATATTCAATGAACTGCGCTAAGAAGCTGTCGTGGGTTTATTAACCTCGTTAACCTCGTTAACCTCGCTGTGCGTGGGCGCAAAGCGAGGGTACTGTAGTCTGTCAGTGTGTGTGTGTGTGTGTGTGTGTGTTTGTGTGTGTGTCTGCACTGCCTGTTTTTTTGAACTGCTATAACTTGGCAAGCGAAGCATTAGCAGCTATCAACGTTTAGCAACGAATAGAGAAACGTGTGGACTTTACAACAGTAGTATCAAGAACATCGTCAAAGAAAACGAGAGCTTAAAACTCGCAAAAGAATTTCGAAGTGGCTATCCGTCCAGCAACCGGACCGACTTGGCAAGGCTATTCGTCCGACAATCTTCAACTGCGCATGCGCGTGACCTTTATACCCCGACCAGCTGTAAAAAATGGCTACTAAGACTAAGATTCATGTCGGTGACTTGTTTAATTCTTATGAGGAACTAGAGGCTAAAGTCACTTCTTATCAAAAAGATAACTTCGTACAATTAGCAAGACGAGACTCTAGGACCTTAGATGTTGCTCGAAAAAGGGTTCCTAAGTGCGTGGAGAGAGCTTACTCAGCTTTAGTGTACTACTCTATCCATTATATCTGTGTCTTTGGTGGGAAGAAGTATAAGAATGAAGGGACTGGACAGAGATCACAGCAAAGGTTTGTGCTTTTTGAATGATGATATATAATCAAACTGATTTCCAGAACAATTAAACAAGTTTGTCAAGCTGGCATTAAAGTCATACTGAGTGATAATGCACAGAGTCTCGTTGTAAAGAAGTAGTGGAAGACCACAATCATGAAGTTGATAAGATAAATGAGTTACATACATAGCTCAGTGATGTTGTAGTTGTAATTTATAATTATAATCAATTACGATTACTTGTGATTAAGTACAGTTGTATACAGTGGGACCTCTCAGTGTAATCAGGACCTCTGAAATAGGGACACCTCTATAATCAGGACACTTTATGTTGACCCAATGGTGTCCGCGATAGATCAAGGTTCCATTGTAGTTATATACTATAGTATTGTGTAATACTGTACAGTATCTAGTAATACTTAAGGAGTGTTTGCAATGATTATTTCAACAATATAGGATATCTATAATCACCTTCCTCAACAAAGGAGACTTGAAATTGGTGAGAAGAATGACATTGAGGAGTTACTGAAACTAAAAGTAAACAAGAAGCTGCTTCAACAGCATATGAGTGCAAGTACTGGAAAAGTTGTCACATTAAAGGATATCAGTAATGTTCAAACCGGTCTACGATCTAAATCTGATAAAAATGACTTAAATGCACTAATTACCAAGCTAAAATCTATTGAAGGTTAGTTATACAATACATTGTGATAGTCAGTTGCTACCTGCATGTGTACACTGTACATTGACCATAATATTTTTCCTCTGGTAGGTTCAACAGTGGAAGTGTTTAAAGCAGATGAGAATATGTTTACAGGGATATTTTTCCAGGACTACCAGATGAAGCTAAATTTTGCTTCTTATCCAGAAGTTTTAATGATAGACGCCACTTATAAGTTAAATGATTTACGAATGCCACTGTATCTCATGATGATAGTTGACGGTAATGGGCAGAGTGAGATTATTGCTACTTTTCTAACTGTATTTGAGACGGAGGATGCAATTACAAAGATGGTAGAAACGTTCAAGTCACACAATTGTAACTGGATTCAAACGAAAGTGGTTATATCAGATAAAGATTTTACTGAGCGTATGGTTTTCAAAAAAGAGTTTCCTGCTGCTTCTTTAATCATTTGCCTTTTCCATACACTGAGAACACTGAGACGGGAAGTAACATGTGACAAACTTGGTATTCTTCCTGGAGAGCGTGGCCATGCTCTTGAGCTTTTAACAAAGCTCGCGTATTCCTCTTCAACACAGGAGTATGATAATCATTACAGAGATTTAAAGGAGTCAGGACTTAAGTCAGTTATTCTTTATTATGATGTCAATTGGCATCCTATTCGCTCTGAATGGGTGGAATGTTACAAAGGTGCTAATTTTACACTTGGTGAAAATACCAATAATCTTTTAGAAAGCATTAATGCAAAGGTGAAAAGTGTTTGTTCTAAATATGCCAGTCTCTCCACATTTGTTGACCAATTCTTTGCTGTCTTGTCTAGCCTACGAAATGAGAGAGATCACTCCACTTTAATGACTTTAGCAAAAAAATCTGTAACAAAATTTTCACCTAATTCACCAGAAGAAAAGTATGCTCAAATCCTCACACCTTATGCTACTAGTTACGTTTACAAGCAGCTAGACTTACGAAAGAAGGTAAAACTTGGTAATGATAATGGAGTTAGCTGTGAAGTATCTTCATCTACTGGCAGAAAGTTAAATGTTACGAATGATAGTTGCCAGTGTTCTTTCTGGATGAGCATGCACTTACCATGTCGGCACATGTTAGCAGTAAGGGAATCTCGTCAACTATCACTGTATAGTCCGAGTTTTGTTGCTCAGAGATGGACTAGAAATTACATGCACCAAACCTTTAGAAACAAGAAAGAGGATGCTTGTGATTCATCAGTTGAAGTAAGCAGATCATTTAAAGCATATAATTAATGATGAACATTATGCATTATTACGATAATTATAGGTATCTGTAATTCAATCTCAAAAAGGAAAAATAACACTTTCACAGCATCAAAAATTTCATAGGGCTCATAAATTAGCACAAGAATTGGCATCCCTTGCTTCAGAAGTAGGCATGGCAGAATTTCAGAGACGGTTTGATGCTATGAAATCATTGAAGGATAGTTGGATTAAGGGAAAGTAGCAGTTGTCATTGAAGCTGACGAAGACAGTTCATCAGGTAAATCTATATTTGTTGTTACTTTGTTCACTGATTAATTTTTTACTATAGATGAAACTTCAGATGTACATGTAGAGCACAGCAAAGATACACTCATACTACAACGTATGCATCATACTAACTATGATATGTCAGATACAATACAAGGTATACAATTGCATTAATCATATCTACTGTAAGTATTTTTAACAGAGAAATCCCATGACAGTGTTAATAAGTGTAGTACTAGAGGAGAGGTCGGTACTTTAGACAAGAGACCAAATTGTGGTACTGCAGAGAGTGCAGAGAGTGATACTAATCCTACTAACCAAGGAATCAGTGGCATTACTACTACCAGGGAAAGCATTGTTTCAAACCAGGGATCAAGTGATAGTCAAGTTTACACTAGTGCAGGAGAATTAAGTAAGTTTAAATTTTGTATAGCAGGTATAATAATAATTATTATAGGGGTAGAGAAACTGGTCCTTCCACCTGTACTGAAAAAACGTGGACGCCCTAAAAGAGCAGAAAAGACTGTTATTGGGTTACCTTCTCGCAAGAAATTTAAAGGAAGTCAGATTAGGAAACCAGTTGCTTTTTTGAAAAAAATACCCAATAACAAAGATGAAGGTAGGAAAACAATTACTTTACAAAATAATAAACTTTTAAAACTTAGTTATTCTATCATGGTTCGTTGATCATCAGGTGAAAGATACTGCATTGACAAGAAAGAGACTAATAGAAGAAGATGAGGTAGAGATGAGACCTGAACGGATTCCTGCCTTTTGTCTGGATGATAATGTCTTTGTGCCTAGTGTGCAGAAATATTTTAGTCCTGATGCATGGATAGCATTGATGAATGTTCTAGAAACTGTGAAAAAGAATGCTGTATGGTATTGTGGAGCATGTGATGATGAAAAACAAAACTCAATTGTTTGCGAATCGTGTCTTAACTGGTTTCATTTCACTTGTGTATCAATCAAGAGAAATCCAAAACAAACTGAATGGTTTTGTCGAAGTTGTCACTAGTAATTATTATTTTGATTAAACCTTTTCACAATTTGTTGGACTATTACACGCTATGCAGTCTGTATAGTTGCTGTGAAAACGTTTATAAATCGCACCGTTCACGTAGCCATTTTTCACGGGGTACAAAGGTCACGCGCATGCGCAGTTGAAGGTTGCGGGACGAATAGCCTTGCCAAGTCGGTCCGGTTGCCGGACGGATAGCCACTTCGAAAGAATTTTCAGGCTGCAGAGGTCAAGTGCCGTTTCTCGAAAAGTAAAAAACTTAATGTGGAGATTTTTTAGGATGCTGTAGAGAATCTTAGAGGAATATGGATTAGCAAGACAGAAGGCCGTTGGTCGAAGCAATCGTTAGAAAAGTTCCGAAAAGTGTTTTGTGGACTTGGAGCGAAGTAACGCATTCAGGAAACGTCTCAAAGCACTGAAAAAACTGCTACTAATAGATAATATATCGATTTATATTTGTACTACGGGACGTTTCCAAAGAACGCTTCATTTTCAAGTTACAATATATTTTGTATATGAAATATTGAAACATTTTAAAGCGTCATGTAAAGGCTCAGAGAAACAGTCATCACGAATTTAGCACTTAATCTTGGTTGGCAATTGAATGATACTATTACGTACTCAGTTACAGCTTCACAGACATGTCAATCAGAGTGCAAAGTACCCAGTAAACGACAAAGCCTTTTCCCTTTGATTGAAGAGAAATGCTGAGTCATCAAACAACAGTGTGTAATGTGCATCACGTGATCCCATCAATAATTTGACCACACCTTGTCCAATCTTAAATGTACATCTACATGCACTCTGCAGTATACACTGGGCACAGCAGTGAGGTTAAGCACTTTAGTGCATTTTATTAATTATGATTTAAAGTATGATATTAAGATGTCATAAGTGTATGTAATTGAAATAACTCTGATTAACTCATTACTGTGTACTAACCTATTTTGTCAACTATAACTAGATCTTCTGGACTGTCTAAAAAGAAAAGATTACTTTAAAGTATGATACTAAGACGTCATAAGTGTACGTAATTGAAATAACTCATTACAGTGTACTAACCTGTTTTGTCAACTATAACTGGATCTTCTGGTCTGTCTACAAAGAAGAGTTAAGATTACTTTAAAGTATGATACTAAGGCGTCATAAGAGTATGTAATTGAAATAACTCATTACAGTGTACTAACCTATTTTGTCAATTATAACTGGACCTTCTGGAATGTCTACAAAGAAAAGTTAAGATTACTTTAAAGTATGATACTAAGACGTCATAAGAGTATGTAATTGAAATAATTTAGTTACAGTGTACTAGACTAGCCTATTTTTTCAACAACAACTGGATCTTTCTGTTCATCAGGAGGAAAAATTAAAATGTCTGTGGAATAAACAAGATTAAAATGATGAACAAGATCTTAACAATAAGATTGTCTTCAAGGTTATTCATCACCCTTAAAAGTTGCATACGACTGCACATATACTCATTACAGAAAATAAAAAATAAAACGGCCATATCTTTCCAACATTTAAGAATTATCCAAAGATTGCTACTGTAAAAAAACAAATACTGTAACACTTGCCCAAGAACAGCAGGATGAAGCATATCTCATATATTGTCTCATGATAATTATGTTGTATCGATGCTAATATGGTCAATTTTGAAATATATGACAACTGTTACACATCAAATATAACTAGATTAATGAACTTGAAATATGCATATTTTTTTAAATTACTTTTTGAGTCTAATTAAAACTCACCTCTAAACCAAGGTAGCTGACGTGACTCATCAGCATCTGTTATATGAAAGCTATCTTGACAAATGCACTTTAGTTTGTCTTCACTTAAATGACAAAAATGTTCTGAAGCTTTTTTAGGGCAATCACGTATTGTACAGTAAAAATATTCAGTGATACTTTTCACATTAGCCATATATTGGAATTTACTTATCACTTCATTGATTCCTGTGTGGATAATATCTCGTAAAGTGAAGCATTCTGTAGAAGAGCCAGAATAATATACTGCCATCCAATAAATACCATCAACTAAAAGCACATCACCAGAATCAGTTTGTAAAGTGATCATATTACGATAACGTGGAGTGGAACGTGAAGGATGTTTAAGTTGAAATCTTAGCTGATCTTCACGATGTAAAAGGTTCACGACTAATGCAGGGAATACACCTCGAGGAAGAGGTTTCATATCCCATGACAGAATTAAAGGATCTACATATTTCTTAAAAAAAGATGGTATAGACTTATTTTCAGTGGATGGTTTAGTAGGAAGGACAGTTGGTAGAAAGTATTTTCCTTTCTCAGGTAGAGAGGCTATTATAAATAAACTTGTCATTAACTTGAGAAAATCTTGTGGTGTAAACTCAGGATAGAATCCATATGATAAATGTGAATTGGGTGATGTCAACAACTCTTCTTTAAATGTTCCTTCATCTTTTAGTTCTTCATGAGTAGCATAACTATATATAGGGATACCTTCTTCCTCCAAGCAATCAACAACACCAGGAAAAGAGATACTGATTAAATCAGAGAGTTTATTGAAAAGTGGTTGTGGATGAAGGAACACTACATTAGGTAAGATTTTAGGAAAGTACAGAAAGATGGTCAGATCATGGTAGTAGTTTAGAGCTGCTTTGATGTCACTAGCACTCATTTGTAAGGTCATACCAATCTCTAAACAATTAGACAGACTTACAATGTTGGATTTAGAAGACTTTTGGAGCTCAAGTTGAAACAAAAACCATCTAATAGGGATTTCTGCCTCAATGTAATATTGGCAGATTTTCTTCCGAATTCTAGTAGCCATTTTCATCTCATCATCACCTCTGCCAATAGTATTGACTGGAAAAATTATTTCATTTCCATATCTGCGATGCATAATTGTGATTTGCCGATATTTCTCTAAAGCTGCCGAGAGAATTGCATTTTTCTTTTGGAGAGACTCATAAGATTCTAGCATTGTATCCAAGAATGTCCCTAGTACTATGTAGAAGGGTTTTTGAAGATGTTTTATACAAATGTTTGGTAATTCAGGAAAATCAACTGACAATACTGAACGAAATGATGACTCAAGAAGTTGTAAATTTGTGATCTGTTTTTCTACTGGCTCGCCAATTAGTTTTCCCTCGACACTATAGAAGAACTTAGCTTTGTCCTCGAGCCTCTCAGTTAGTTTGTGTGTAAGAATATTAACAGAGTGATATCGTAACAATGTTGGAGCAATGTCTATAAATGCAGCCTGACCACCAGTATCAACACCATATATCCAATGAGATCGATAAAGCTCTTCAGACTTCTCTACACAGGCTAAGAGGTCAACGATTTCCTGAATTATAGTAGGTTTCGGTAAAGAGTTCTGATCAACTGTTTGATCATGTCCTGCTGTGGTTGATGATTCAGAATCGTCACTGTCTGGTGTTTCTTCTTGTTGATCTGTTGGGTGATCAACTGATTCCTCTAATGACTGGTTTATTGGTTTGTTTTCTGATGAGCCAGGTTTCTCTACTTCATCTGGTTTGAGAGGTCGAATGCTATGTTTAACTCCTTGAGTAATTATTTCTTTAAGAGACTCATGGTCTACTTTATTCCACATGGAATCATCACCCACAATGGCAGATATGATCCTTGGTTCTTTTACTGCAATTACTGGAGTACTGTTATGGCAATCTGGAGGATCTTCATTATAAAGTAGGTTTAAAAAGGATGACTTGCCAGTTCCAGGTGCACCTGAGACAGAAAACCTGGACCATTTAGCAGTGATGTAGCCCTCCTTCATAGCTTTGTCCAGTAACTTCTTGTTAGTACCTAATATATAATAAAAATAAAATTTCAAACTTTGATTTAAGTAAACAATGTTAACAAAGATTACATAACACATTATAATGATTAGACTTCTAAATGTGGTAGCTATAAATCATAGATATTTTGAATTTCCAATTCAATTCTTTAGTACTAGCTAGAATATAGTCAGCTCTTGTTGTCCAGTTTAACAAGTACAAGTACATAACTCTTTGTGTACATGTACAATAGATAACAGAGTAAAGGAAAGAGATAGGACTTGTGGGTGTGGTTACAATAGGACATAAATTTACATAGCTATCATAAAAATGGACACATGTACAGTTGACTGGAGTCATAACTTCAGTAACAATTACAAACAACATGTTTACAGTAGTATGGTATGTAATGTTTGAACTTTCATTGTCATATATGAAGTTCACAAAAGCTTATACAATAGTGTTCACATTAAGGTGACCTGTGTACTTGGTTTATATTAATCACTTTTTATTAAATCAGTGGGTGTAATGTTGTGATAATTGTTGTGATAATAAACCACAAGTATATTGATTAATAATTTATATTAGCACAGTAAAGTTATAAGGTCTTGTGGTTAGGAATCATTGAAACAACTTGAAAACTTTCATGTGTTGTCCTAGATATATTGACAAGTGAGTATGAGAAGCAAAAACAACTATTTGTTGAGTATATTATCAGTAATGGTCCTGGTAGAGATACACACTAAACTTTTCTCTAGTGACAATGGTGAGAATCCATACCAGGAATACTTAGTATTAAGGGACATATATGCACTGAGCTCCAAAATGACCCCCTGAATAAACCATCCCAGTACGTAATAAGTATCAAGGGATACTTGGTATTAATGGTTACATACACATGTACTGGACTACTATAAGGACCATCCCAGGATATACAAAGTATCAATAACATAGATACATATACACTGGGTTCCAAAATGAACCCATAAGTGAACTATCTTAGCATGAAATAAGTCATAAAGGATACTCAGTATTAAATAATACATAGGAATGAACTAGGCTCCTGACACTCATCACCCCAGGATGTACTAAGTATCTGGTGATACCACCATTTAGGGATATGTATACACTGACCTCATGAATAGACCATTCCATGATGTATTAGAGTAGTTAGTAAGTATGAATACTTAGCACTAAGTAATGTGTATATCTCTTGAATTGGGATCATATCAAGATGCACCAGTAATACTTAATATTGAGGAACATACATGTACTAAACACAGCCAGTATCAATTTAAGGATATTCAGTGGTGACATTGGTCCAGTCTTAGGGACTACTTAGTATCCTGGGATATATAGGATTGTTAGTTAATACAAAGGACAAGATGTGGTAGTATTGGACATCACTCTTATTTGAAACTAAAGATCAGAACAAGTGAACGAAAACTGTTCGTTTAAAAGTAATTATAGGACTGTCTGGTATGTCAAGTAAACTAAGTAATATACATCCTCTCACATGAACATTAGTTTCTAATCTAATACTAATAGTCTTATAGGACCTATGTTATTACTCACATTGTTTACTATGAAAATATAAAACTATCAGCTAGTCCTGGGAAGAAGCTATAATTATAATACTACAGTAAATGTCCAGTGTAACAGTTAACATAATGTATTGACATATTATATAGAAATTAAATTACCTGAATCAGATATTTCAGTGTCAGGATTACGATTAGATCGAAGTCTGCCAAACACTTCTACATGAACAAACAAATTATAGATAATATCAATAATAATGATGAATTAATTAATAATGACCTAATGTTTGGATATACTAACTACAAGTTAATACAGTTATTAGTTACGTTGTTGCTCTACTTAACAGTAACAAAACCTTCCTTCATAGCTTTATCCAGTAACTTATCATTGGCATCTATAAGCATGTAACAAGGAAATACAAAACTATATCATCTAGTAATTACAACATTCACTATTTAAGAAAAATAACTTTCTATTAATTGTAGTAGCATATAATTTTCTTTTTATAGAGTAACACAAAGAAGATTAAATACCAATAATTAAGGCAATGCAGCTCACAAATTTCATTGTTAGCGACTATAAAGGTAGGTTCACAAAACTATACTTGTATATGCATCACATTGCATGCTTGGCATCACGTCATGTAGCATAGCATCAATGCTATTCATATAAACAAGAGAATGCATGTGAACAAAACTCTGCATGCCCTCATCAGTATAAACTTTATTATTAGCACAAAATGGAAACTGAAGTGTTGCTTGTTTTGCTTTACGAACGATGAAAGTGACAGAAATGAAGAAGAACAAATATGGGTACATCCTGTATTTACTCAACGGCTGTATATTATTTCTGTTTACAGTTTGTTCAGTTATCTGGCTTGACATTTCCTTCCATGCATTTTCTCTTGCTCTTGCACCCTTGTACCTTTTCTAGATACTTTTTCACAAGCAAGGGAAACAATGAACAGTCTCAATAAGTTTCTTGTCTGTCAAAACACGTGGTTATTGAAATTTGATTGGATGAATGCATTGTTTGCAATGTCAAGATAGAACGTGATTCTATCCTCGCGTTGCAACATGTCACATTTGTGTGATATGCACGTGTATGTACTGTGTTCATAAATTGATGTAAGTACATGACGTGATGCAAGGCTTTGCATCGTTATGTGAACCAGCCTTAACAGATAAAATGTATAAAGGTTGTTCTTAATAGGTTACCTGTTTTAGGTCCAGGATTGAGTTCAATATCTCCTGATAAAATAAGGAGAAGTAATAGAAAGAGTCCTAAAGTAAATGTTAGATCTTTAATCCTCCTGATTGTAGTGAGTCCATCAATTATACTGTTGTCAGCATTTGGAGATATTTTAGTGCAAGTACTGTATGATATCTGATGACAGGCCCATAATCCAATGCTCGCTCTCCATTGGCAGATATCGATCATTTCTATAATGAGAGAATAATGTGTGTAGGTGATGGGCTCATCTTTATTAATATCTACAGCGATTGCATGAAGTGCATTTAAAGCACTCACAATGCTTGAAATAAAGCCCTCATGCTTCATGGTCATATTACCCCTTAATAAGGAAACTTAAGAGTTCTCTAATAAATTCTCCGAATTATTTCCTGTATATACAAAGAAGCCAATAGTATTGCAAAGGAGGAAGGAGCATGCAACTGCATGGCATAGTATTTGACAAAAACACCTTACACATTTGACCTTTACAAGGCTATGGACTCTGTACATATACACTGTACTAAACAATATTTATAGATTAAGTTGAGAGGGGCGAAACTATCCCCAAGGTAACAGTTAATATAGGAGTATAATATAAGTAAACCATCAAAATCATAAAAATTGTCCCAACATTTTTTTATAGTACTATTGTTATAAAGAAGTGCTCTTTGCCAAATCTGAAACTACATGGAGAGTTGCAACAAGTTGTGGTAATATTTAAAGATAATTTCTTAAGTTATAAAAGCTTTTAAGGCTTGATCAGTCACACTCAATTCAAAATGCATGTGCTAGTATTAATAAAATTCATTGGTTGTAATGTAGACTGACAATTACTTTATATAGGCTAATTTCATTTGTTGGTTTCAAAAGTTGCATGCAACAATACAATAAAAGAGGCGAGTGGACATACAAACATAGGATTAAGCCTGAGCCAAAACAATCATTGGACTAATATGGCATACATAGCAAGAAAGGTGAAAAGACGTTCTCTGTATCTACACAGGCTCAATAATTGGTGAACAATAGGCCTAATTCAATGCACTATATTTTGGATTCAGAGAGGAATGACCCAAAAATAATAAGGTTTAATTTACTTTCGAACAATTTTTTTTCTTTTTAGTTCCAAGTATATTCATCTGGAACTATATATGAAATAACTGGAGTTGTCGCTAGCAGTAGTGATATACACTGTTGATAAAGATTTGGGTGTACCCAAAAGAGGGTGTAACTATATGTAGAATAAAATAAGATATCCATATATGGACTCATGCATGCTGCAATGAAGGAAGTGAACAATATTTGAATAGTTAATGCCAGGTGCTTAATTTGTCTTTTGAAACACATGCATATCATCATTAAAATATAATTTCATTCATTGGTTTCAAGCCATATACAACAATATAATAAAACGAGGCAAGCAGACACACTATATACATACCACATGGGTCAAAACAATCATAGCGTGTCAGGTGGAAAGACATTCTCTGTATCTACATAGGCTCAAATAATTGGTGAACAACAGACCTAATTCAATAAACTGTATTTTGGATTCAGAGGGGGATGACCCAATAATCTTAATTTACTTTTGAAGTAACAAAGTTGTACCTTTTTAGATCCAAGAATGTTTAACTGGAGCTTTCGGTAAGCAGTAGTGAGTACAGAGTACAGTCAAGAAAAGTTTGAATGTATCCAAAAGGGGGTGTAACTACAATAACTGATGATATCCATATATGGACTCATGCATGCTCCAATGAATGATATTAACACTAATTGAATAGGAAATTTTAGATGTATGAATAATGTATATTTTAAAGTATTTGTATATAACATCATTATATACATGTATAGTATAAGCAAATAAACCCAAAATGTGGATAAGTGAGTATTTCGTGCATCTAATAAATGACAACTACTTTTGAAGCACTGATAATTATAAAAATACAAAAGCTCAAAAGACTAATATTTTATTATCCTAGATAGATTTAATATACAAAAATGCAAACATATTTCAACTTTCCTTTATTATAATTCTTAATAACTACTATGATGGTTGTGTCTGAATTAGCAATCACCTTGACTGAAGATAGATATATTTTGTTGGCTTGATCATATCATTAACGGTTATGCCTGAAATATATCTATATTTTTGTCAATATGTGTTAAAACAAAAACTGTAACCTTAGCCATTACTAACACTGTCAGTGAATCTCCTATAATAATAAGTTATGCAAATTATGTTAATCCGTATTCTGTTTGAAGATATATGAAGTCAAAATTGAATATAATGACATAATATTTTGTCACAGTTGTGACTCAATATTATGTAACGTCAGTTAATGAATTACATAGTTGGTTGAGATGTGATACAGTGTAATTGTAAAAACAAGTTAACACCAATTTATTATTAATAGAGTGTAATATATGACAATATGGTCTACAACAGACTTCAACTACACAACTACATTGTACATATTTTCTGTCACATTTGTCAACATATAATTTCAACAAGATTATTACACAGTGTATCAATAGCTCAGTGGGAGGGATTGAAAGAGAAATATAAGAGAGGAGGAACAAAACAAGAAATGAAATAGTCAAATGAAAGGGAACAGTGTCATTGTATGAATATAAGAGATATCACTATATATTTTATAATAGGCACCAAACATAATAATTATATGTCCTTTGGAGAAGTCATTTGTTTAAGTACACGAACTGTGTAACTCCAAAATAATCAGTAACATTTGGCAAGAATGCAATTTTATTTAGCTAATCAATTTTAACAGTGGATCTTCAGTACCCTATACACTACTATATGGAAGTAAATTGGTGAGAAATTTTCATTAAACACACTAATCTATTATATACTCAAAATAGATCTTTTAATGGCCAATTATGCTGAAAATAAAATCATAAAAGTTGGAACCTAGTTATATTTACAATACAAACACAAATAAAACTGACCTAGAAATGCCTAGAAATGGCGCTCGTGCCAAAAATGGAATTAGGAATAAGAAATTGAACTCATCAATTGGGTTATTAATTGGAATTTTTTAATACACGAAGGTGCGTGAAGATATAGGAAATAGGAATTGCATGGAATCTCGTCGGCTTCCAAACAAACAAATAAACAACGATAGTCTTACTTCCCTTAGTAGGATTAGGTCACGCCCATTCAGAAATCCAATACGTCACCGTGCGTCTCATATTTAAGCTAAGTGCGCAAGTTATTGGTTATGCGTACACTAATTGTTGCTTCCGAAAATTAATCAACACTGCTAATAAAAAAGATAAATCACTAAAATAGAAAACTAAAAGTCAAAGTTTATCAAAACGTTTTAGGAGTTATTATATTCTTACATCTACAATTGATGTTTAACGAGGAATGCCAAGATAGTCACGTATTTCATTTGCTTTTTTGTTGTTGTTAATAAGAGGCCCCTTGATAGCATCAATCAATGTCTCCCATGTAACTGAAGGCTGTGCAGTCTTGATCCAGGCTTTAATCACTTCATCAAGTTTAACGGCATCTAGTTGAGAAGATGTTTTCAAGCAATCCAAAGTACCAGAATCAACTTCAAGAGCAATACCAATCATATTCCATTGGGCACGAAGATCATTCAATAAGTTCATTACTTCCAATTTCTTTGGGACTTTCTTGAGGACATCACTAGGATCTGATAAAAAAAATAGTATAAAAATAGCAGAGATACAAACATAGCTCTTTGTATACTCATATCTTTATGGACTAAACATCAGTACATCTTCCATGATAATGTACTTAGTTAAGTACATTTCAGGATTATAGTATATAATACACACTTACTGGTTGGTTTTGTTTCATGTTGCTTTACATCACTACCAGTTTGAACAGTCTTTCCTCCCTAAAAATAATTTAATTAATGATATGATACCATAGAAGTAAAAGTGTTAATGAAGCAATTGCTTTTGTCCTAAAGATTTCACTCACAAACAATAGACAATAGTAAAGCACACTAATATATTACATGTATGCATGTTAAGTATGATGTGTCGGTTTGTCTTAAGTTGTAGATATATGACATATAGATGATTTAAATACATGATTCAGTATAATAAACTAACCAATTTTTTCAAATATTTTACATAGTCATCAGCGACATTAGTTAACAATTTTTCTTTCAGAGCTTTTATCAAAACTATCCTTGTTGCACCATCCCCTTTCTGTTGAAGCCATAATTGATACATGTCGGCATAGCCATGACAGCCACCTAGATTCACACTGTCTAGTCCTAACTTTATACCTAATTCATTCCAATCTGCTGTTCTAGCGTGGGTAGTCAGTTCATCTATTGTTGGCTTATCATCCAAGATTTCATCTGATAAGGTATTTTTAGCCATATTATCTGTTTGATTAAAAGACATTAAGTCAATCATAAAATTATACACTACTAATAATGACTGGTTACTTTGACTAAAAATCTTTTAAACAGTCGCATACAATGTATATTACTGTCATAATATACCTCCCATAGGGAGTTATATTATGACAAGAACAATAAGTGTAGAACACTCCTCATAGATAACAGTATATAATGTTTACATGTAATGTAGTAATGTGCATTTTTATATACATAATATAAAACATACTAAGCTTTATTTCATATACTCTTACATATAATATATCTGCTTTATTATATATGTGTAAAGGAGTGGTGAGGTTTTCTTTGTTTCTTATTTTAATTATATAGACTCAAAGCAACTATAATCTATTAAGTGGACAGTAGGATATACATACACATGTATCCTATAGTGTATAGTGTACTTTATGTGTTAAAACAGCTTCAAACAATGTAATGATTATATACATGCTGTGATGCTAGTACACACATTATACAACAGGTACACATCCTAATACAATGTACTACAGTACTCTTTGCATGCTATTTCCTCGTGCCCCTTAAGTTATAAATTATGCCATGTATTGACTATTGTTTAAGACTAGTTTGAAACAAGATAAAACAGAAATGCTAGTCTTTCTAAATAAAGTATAAACAAAAATCCAATAATCAATAAACTTTTAATGTAAAGTATTAAGTAACTATTATTGAAACAACTATTTTTATCATGTTAGCAAGAGTTTTGATCATGACCATCACAATATATATAATAATATTGGAAATTAATTCTTGTGATTATGATGTTATTTTTAACAGTATAACCTAATCTTATGTTTAAATTACATAATCAATTAGTTACCTTATTGTTATCGAGAAAAAAACTAATCCGTAGCAAAACAGAATTGATCCACTGTAACTTTGACTTAAAAGCAAACACAGATAGCGCCGTTTGTAAACTCTCGAAAGAAATACTATTTCGTTGCAAAAAATAATAAAATCAACTAACTGCAACTTTCAACCTCCTATAATGGCACTGGTGTTCGAAATTCTTGGGCGCATGCGCAACATATAGCGTAAGACAAGCTATATTTATTGCGCATGAGTACGACTATTTCATTTTTCATTCTACGTTTGAAGATTTGGCTTTAAAAATATGAACGAATTTATGAAGGTATAACTTATTCTCACATCAAACAGTTTCACTTACTTTGTTAATGCAAAATATCATATATGCAAAATTAAAGTTAATCTAAATGATTGATCTTAAATGTAGCCATAGTCAGAATATATATATATATAATATTATATATATGTGTGTATGACCATTAGTTTGCTATCTTTTCTTTTTAAATTTAAAATTATTAAGGTAAAAATAGACTTGGAATTTTATAGCTAGCTAGACCCTCCTCCTTTTTGATAAGCTGACGGGCGGACAAAAGTTAAACCACTTTCACTATTAGTAAATTATTAATATTTACATAAAAAGTACATTGGGTTAATAATATTATAGATAGAGTTAATTTACTTAATTTCTTTCTTTAATTCAGTACATCAAAATTAACATAGCAGTGACTGTATGTGCTTGAGTTGCTAGGACCGTAGATGAGTTTGTTGTCAAAACCATTACTATAAATTAAGTGTGTTCATATCTGGGTTCATTATAGGACAGATCAATGTTAAGAAATTTGCATCCAAGGTAATTTTTGCAAAGGAAGCACAAACTATAATGATGCTTAGCAAGTAATGATTACTTAGGATATAAACATTGTACTTCAAGCTTGAGACAACAAAGTCAACTAATTTCTTCCCTTGCCAGACTGAACTGGACATGAGTAGTAAAAGAAACCTACTTCAGTAAAGTTAGTATTTAGTAATATTCACGAAGAACTATAGAAATGGTTGACTGGTTGCTATACCAAAGCTGGTCGTAAGTATTACAAGATGTAATAATTGAAATAAATGCTTAAGCTTATATATAATAATATATAGTCAAGTCTATTTATTCATGTGTGTGTGCGTATAATCAATATAAATTCTCACCTGGTTAACTTTCCACAGTAGTCTTTCCTAAGTCTGTCTACTTGGGAGGGCTAGTTAGCTATATGAATGGGAACAACAGTTCTAAGAATCTACGTGCTTGTCATGAATGCCCTTACGAATCAGGAATTTAGGGCGAGGCGTAACATGAATAATAGTTATAAATTCCTCGCATCATGAATAACAAAGTATTAAAATCATAGATAGTAGAGTGTACTATCTATGTTAAAATTGAATTATAAATAAAAGTAACTACTGCATGCTTAATACTACCAAGAAATAGAGTAATGTATCATAAGTAATGGATATCCAGGTATATCATATACAACACAACAAGAAATATTGTCAGTGTCATGATACAACAAATAGAAGTACATACTCACTGTCTTTAAATATTGTCCAACTATGAAAAGGAAGATAATACTTGTAATGTGTCAGGACATTAAGTACAACTGAAGAAAATGTAAACCTACATTGTAGAATCTTTCTAATATCAGTCATGTGCACAATAGCACCAGCAATTTCTTGAAAGTTCTACCATAATGCTTTCTATAAAACAAAGTATTGGCAACTGTAATTTACTTTATGTGTAGCTATAACATATTTACATTGTATGATTATCATTTAGGAATGTGCTGTTTGTGATAGAATGTTATATTTGAGTGAAATAAATCTCCACATTGTTAAGTCTTACAAGACAAGTAACACATCATTGGTTGAATTGTTCTAGAATTTTGTTATTAGTATTAGACAGATTCCTTTTGTCTATGATACTGCTTTTATCTACATAAAAATTTACAATAAATGTTATCAAATGTCATAAAGTCTGACCATAAGAGTAATGACAAGGTTCAAATCTCTATGAGTGCTTGAAAAGGTTTTGGAATAAGATATTACACTCTGTCTACAAATTTTATTCATTAAAGCATAAGAGGAAACTATAGCCTTGCAAATGAGGAAGTGGGATACAAGCCACACCTGAAAGCTCTACAGCAGTAGCTATATCACCATATATGGGAAGTTTAAGTACTTGACAATTATGAATACAATTAACTACCCAGATATAATTATCTAGACAAAATAATTTGGCATACCTGGCAAGGAAATTATAAGTTACTACTCTATAGTCTATAAATGTGTATTGTAGACTACAACCTGTCCACATAGTCTTATACATGTACTCCTAATTTAAATTTACCTTTAAAACAATGTTTCTGATACAAACTGTTTGTATCAGCATTCATTAGAGCAACAACAAGTCAGATATTATGACAACATGTTATCAATTATATGAACACAGTGCTTTAAGTAAGCAGCAATTGGTTTGCTGAACTAAGGAACTGGATACAGATATATCTCAAATAGCACTGATAAGTTGGTTACCTTCAGGAAACTCAAAGTTGCTTGTAGTTTGTATCCCATAAACGTTGAGGTTCGTTTAGAAATAACTTGTGCTCTATAAAAGTATCACTAATCCTAACAAAGAAAGAATATATTAAATGTATTATTAAAGAATGTATTATTATATTATTATTACTGATCTATTATACAAGAAAAACATTATTGTACCTTTTTGGAAAACTTATAGAAAACACAAGTACTATATTGCATTTAAATATATAATATATATACTCCATTCAGGTTGAGTTTGACATTTGATTCAATATATTTTTATTTAAAAATGTATGTCAGTGAGAAATGGTTTGGATCATTAATAGCTTTTGAAATAGTGTTTAAAATATCAAAAGCACAGGAAATATCTAGAGAGATTCTTTGCATTTCAGTATAGCTTGTCTCATAAATGCATAACATATTATTAACAAACATTTGAACATGCATTCTCCAGCTATAACATAAGCTATACAAACTGTTAAAAAAGAAAAAAATACAAAAAACTAAACCAATTAAAAAAGGCTTTAGTGTAACTGTAAAAATCATTAAAGTTATGAGGCTGGTCACATATGCTAAATTATTGAAGAAACGTTTTGCTAGAAAACTTTCCAACTTCAGAATCTACTAATACAAATCTACTATAATACAGTTTAAAAAAGAATGAGCTCAGGATCAACACTACTCTCAATACATCATAGCTAGGATACCTATATGATGCTCCAGACGACACTACACGTGGAGGTGGTACTGTATTGCCGCCCCCTCCCCCCACTCTTCCACCTCTCATTCTTTTTTAATGGCCTAATATACTCAGGATAGATCTTTCAGTGGCTTAATATGTTCAAAATATATTTTAATGTCCTATTATACTCAAAATAAAAGACATATAATTTTTGAATTTAATCATATTTTAAGTACAATACAAATACAAATAAAACTGACCTTACCACACCCTTTTAAAAGACAGTTTTATGAAGACACACAAAATGAATATTGTAGTACTGTAACACACACAGATAAATATAATTATAAACAACAATGTGGACTAGGGGCATTCCTAAATATGACACAAAAAGGGTTTACAGCTGAACACAATGGACAAGAGGTTTCCTATAAATAACATAGTGAACATGTTAGAGAATGCAGATGAGTAACAGGTTTGATTATGAAACAAGGAACAATAGATGGGATATTGAAATCATTGTACATAAATACATTTAAGACAGGTGGAGAAATTTGTAAGTGATTATATATTAAGTAAATAATAAAAGAAAGAAGAACAACACACATATATAAGAGGAACAACACAATGTGGACAGGGGTTATAGGTTAGGTACAGTGAACAAGATTGATTGTTAAATATAATCCAAAAAAATAATAGTTCAAACATTTATATATAGCATCAGCTAAAAACAGTAAACATTAATATAACAATGCAAGGAGGTTCTGCAATACTTGAAGAAATAAATTTATCAGCCTCTTTCATATTAATCTATTGTAGAAAATATGAATTTATAATAAACAAGTAAAAAATTATCACTATATAATTAATTTCACTTACCAGAGGTGGAATATCATTATGAGGTCTAATGGTCCAACCATTGACCCTGTTATTTTCTGGAAATCCTGTTAACCTTAAAATTTCTGCATAACAAAGTTCAACACGGTATTGATCTTTCCCAAACTTTCTCTCTAGAACACTCTACAATGTGCAAGGTATTTCATGAAAAACAATAATTTAATTCTTACTTTTGAGTACTTGAGAGCTTGTGAAACAACAACATTTATTTTCCACTCTTTTGAACTCAATTTAACATAGAAAACATGACCTCGATACATACAATCGGGCAAATTGATTTCTAAGTTTAATCTTAAATTATGCAACACAATTAACTTAACTTTACTTTGTTCTTGTCCTAGTTTAAGACCTACAGCTGTACCTATAGCTCCACCAATTGCTCCAGCAACAAACATCCCTACAAGTCCCGTTGACACACCACCAACCATAAATCCTGCAGTCCCAGCTCCTATACCAACCACACCACCAGAAGCAGGATAGCACACAGAAGAACTCACATTACCATTAATAATATGATCTGACAAAACTATTGCTAATACTGAGAAATGTTTTAAAGATATGCTACCAAGCTGAGATAAAGAGGAGAATGACCCTCCTGGTAGATATTCAAATTTAAAGGGTGGACCAGACTTAGAGATAACAAAAGTCAGATATTGTGACTGCTTATCATTAATTATATGAGCACAGTGCTCTAAGTAAACATCAACTGGTTTGTTGAGTTCAGAGGAAATGAATACAGATATATCACAAACAGCACTGATGAGTTTACTACCTTTAGGAAACTCGAACATACTTCCACCCCACAAACCTTGAGCCATTACTTTATATATACAATCTGCTGGTGTAATGATGTCTGCAGGAATAGCAAGTGTTAAACCACATTCAGCTAGAGAAAATGTCTGCCTTTCATTAGCATAGTAATTGAAATGTTTCTTTTTAACAATTTTCAATTCTTTTAATTGGTCTGCATTGATAAAGAAGTACTATATTAAGACATAGTGACCACATACTACTGTGACCACATACTACTGATATAGTTAGCACTGTACAATAAATATGACCTGGTTTTCCACCTGTTGATACTCAAATACTTGTTTACAGTATTAATTTTAAATAACACTATTGTGGTTATAGCTATCATTAAAATATGTCAAATATCTTTGATCATATATCATAACATGAATAAAATTAACCTTACTACAATATCCTTGGGAACAGTAGTAAGATCAATAGTTATGTATATTCTAGTAACTTAATACATACCATATCCATAATCAATGAATGAAGGAGTCGAAAGCAAAGAGATTGAACCTAAAATCATGATATAGAAAGAGTTGGGTATGCATGTTGAAAGAAACATGCACAAAGTACTTTGAAATAATGAAAAATACAAACTTTGAACTTGTGTACGTTAGCTTTCTTTGATTTAATGCAATTTATGACTTACTTTTTATTTGATGAGCAACTTGAGTTAATCTCCGATCATGTCCCGAGAGTACATCACAAACTTTAGCTAAGTATTGCTCTGGATCACTCCGATAATTAGACTGACTATATAGTTCACAAACTAATTGCCTGGCTTTTTTATAGTCAGAAACAGCTTCTGTTGTAGACGATAGCAGTACAGTTTCTTCTATTAGTTTCTCAGCAACTAGACTTTGAGTAACACTATCAATGTTAGCTTCAATACCATCACAAAGATCATCAAAATTACAATAAAATGCTTGTGTAGGAGTATGTTTGATCTCTGAATGTTAAAAATAGATAAAAGGGTGGTTATATAGTCCATATAACACACTTTACTATTTTAAAGAATACTTTTTTAGAAGAATTCACCATTCTTAATGGAGGTTTGGTTTGTGAAAGAACATTATGTATGAGGAAAAAGTTACACTAACTACAATCATTATTCAGCAAAGGATTATTACTTAATTGGCTATTACTAATACCATTATTAAAAATATCATGTACTCAGTGTGACAGATATGTATCTATCTATCCATCCATCCATCCATCCATCTATATATCTATATTCTCTTTTGAGATAACCATAATGACAAGAAGACATCTTTATCAAATACAATATTTGGAATTGAGTAGCTAAGACATGGGAACTCACAGCCATTCATGTCACTTCTTTGGGGAAGATTAATAAATTGTCTATTGTAATTTAGTATATCACTCACTATTAGTGACCTATGGTTCTGTGCACACTGTAATACAGGGGATTACCTTTTGTTTCGCTCATCCTCTACTCAACAATTATGAGATTCTTAACTAGTATCCTTAAAAATCGAAAGAAGGGTCTGTTCCAAGACAAAGAGACTAAAAGAGGAACGTCAGTTTGTACGCCCACACGTGTAAGGATGTTAATTAACATTCTTTTGAATGAATGATGCTGCAATGCTACATCGAGTTCTGTCTACTTCTCCACATTACAACACATTAGGGAGGATGGTTACTAGACAGGACAATTAGATTAAGATACAGTAGACGGATTAAATTAAATTAGTTAAATTAAGACACAGTAGATTTCTTCCTCATAATCTAAATCTACACAAAGAAAAATAAAACAATGTAATTCTAATCTGATTCAATCCTAACAGTAAATAAATCTTAGTCTTGTTACTATATATACAGACATACATGTATACCATAAATATTATTATAAGTGACATTGTATTATTACCTGTAGTTACAGGTGTGGACTCTTCTTGGCTGGATTCTGTTTCACTTTCCTCAAGTTCTTGATCAGTTACTGGTTTATGAGCTTTTGGTATGAATGCTTGATCTAGTAACAATGTCATGTAATTAAAAGTCGCTAATACCAGTTACCTTTTAAGCTCTGCTTTAATTCCTCAATCTGTTGGTCTCTCTCCCTTAGTTGTAAAGTCAATGATGTTATTATTTCTTGTAGTGTCTCTAACTCTTTCTGTCTCTCAGCAGACACTGCCAGTATATTCTTCTCAAAAACTTCATATAAAATGAGAAGAAAATTGATCATTAATATATTATGTAAAATACTGACAACATTGGACTTGTGATTACTGTTGTGTTAATTTACCTTCCTTTGTTTTCACAAGTGATGTTAAATGTTCAATTGTTTTTTCTTTCATTTCTCTTGTTTCTATATAAAGGAATATTAAGTTATTAATCAGATATATCATATAATAGACACCTATTAAATAAAACAGTAGTTGTACACAATATACCTTCATTTTGTTTGACAATAGATGATATTTGTATAGTCATCTTTTTCCGCATGGTTTGTTCTAGTTCCAGTCTACTTCTCAACTCCTTTGTATTCTCTTCTACAATAGCTCTAACCTCCTATATATCAATAAACAACACATGTAGTAACTGTTGTCTAATATTACTCATCTCTTACCTTGTCACTACTATGATCGTAAATGGTACAGTGACCAATTGTAAGTTGGATTAATCCTCTCCTCTTCACCAATTTAAGAGTCTCCTGAGCTCTGGCAATAAGTGATGTCGTTAAAATAAGTGGAAAAGAACATGTTACACTGATGGACTGGTTCTTTCTTATAACATGAATTTGTGCATTCTCCTCAACTGATTCAGCAACAATGTCTCGTATATCTTGCAATGTGCAGTCATTAGGATCCCAGTGTAGGATAAAGACTGCTGTCTCACACTTAAGAAGACAAGGAGTTCTTGTTACTTTGAAAATTTCATCCAGACAATGAGAAGCTTTCGTGTTTTGACAAAATGACTGAACAGCATCTTTGTACTTTTGTATCTCTGCCTTTGCTTTTTTGATATCAAATCGCTCTACAATACCCTCCATACAACTGATATCAATCAGTGTACAATGATCTCTCACAACAGATGGTATTTCATTAATGGAGATAGAATGAACTACTTGTGGGTAGAGGTGCTTGCAGCTATTTCCAAGAAATCGTTGCAATTCATTGATAGGTGGAGGGTTTGAAATTATAGCTTCTTGAAATTTATTGAAGGCTATATCAAATTCTCTTCTTATTGACTTAAATGCACTTTGATCTCCTCCTGAAGCATAACATAGAAACTAAACTCTGCTATCAATACTAACCTTCTTCTATAAGTAAACTGCTGATAATAGATACTGTTGATTCAGTACTCAATAATGTACCTATTTTGGAATTTACAATATTATAATAAATTTAAAACACTAATACCTTCTTCTTCAACTAAAAAATTGTTATGTGGGGCAGGTTCATCCCAAAATACTTTTCCTAAAATATAATACACATTGTAATAACAGAGTCATGATATAAGTTATACATTTACCATAGTCATTTAAGATAGCCTTAGCACATTGTACACTGCTAAATTTTAATAGTACACTGGCAAACACCTCTAAGTTATGGTAGTGGGTATGTACAGCATGACGTACTGCTTTTAACAGGATAAATGTTGCCATATCTTCAGATACAGATTGCTCAATGGATCTCTGAATATTTCGTGTCATCTCTGACATCTCTAGAGAGAGTATATGAGCAACGTGAGCTGGGTAGTGAAGAGACTGAGAGAGTGTGTAATGGTGACAACGTAAAATGTGGCTAGCATGATCCTCACGGCTGCTAAAATCTGTTGTTGCTATCTCATAGTTTAGAATGCCAACATTGTCATCTGGGAAAACTTGAGCTAGACAAATATATACTAATTAATATTAATTAAAGCACTGGCATCATACCATATATGTTGATAATTCTATCTGATAAATCATTTGTCTTCTCAAACTTGGACAATACAGCAGCTACTATTTTGACCTTTTTGTAGTCTGAAGATACTGCTGTTTGTATAGCAGTTAACAGACTTGTTTTCTTCTCATCTAATGGACTTTCTAAAGTCTCTATCTCATCAAGTACTGTTTCATTGATGCATATCTCACTATACAAGAGCTGAGCTACTTTCACTGGAAGGATCAAATTCAGAGAGTCTGTTGTAAAAATAATTTCAACTGCTTCTTCTATAGCTGCAACTAAAGATGTCATATTAACTGTGTCAATAGCCAGACATTATTTGTATGTTAAAGACCAAGGCATTATAGTCTCCTATTACAATACAACTAGAGTCAATTTCACCACATTAGTGTCAGTAAATGATGCTTTAGATTACTGAGGTATAAACATTGTACTTCAAGATTAGACAACAGACTCTATTTAAGCCTTGGCCAGACTAGTTTAGGGTTTTTGGGTTTAGGGTTAAAAGAAAGCTATTTCAGTAAAATTAGTAATGTTCATTATAAACTATAAAAATGGTTGACTGGTTGCTATACCAGAATTGTTCGCAAGTATTACAAGATGTAATACTTGAAATAAATGTTTAGAATGTATCCCAGAATGCCTAATCCCAGAATGTCTAAACCCAGAATGTCTGATCCCAGAATGTCTAAACCCAGAATGTCTAAACCCAGAATGTCTAATCCCAGAATGTCTGATCTCAGATTGTCTTAAACATGTCTAAATAAAAGAATGAAATTAATTAATCAAAAGAGAGAGCAAGGTCTATAATTGCATTAATATATGAGTCTAAAGTTCTGGAGCCATTTTCAAGTTTTGTTTTATAACTTTTGCATTTTTTCATCTCTTTTCACCCACTTTTTTCTTCTTGCACTGATAATACCACCTCCTTCCAACTGCCTGATAGTGACCTCTGTTGCAGCTTGTTCTTTTTGAAGAATCTCTATCAATTTGTAAATATTTGGGTGTGATTTTCTTGCAATTTTCTTGATTCTGTTCGGCCAAACTTCCAATAATTGTTTGTGCATGGATCAGCATATGAAAAATAGTTCCACATCTGTAGTCTGAAGTTAGCATTGAGCCAAATGCGTTGAAAATAATCAGAATACTCTTGTACTCATCGATCTTAAGACATTGTTGCTTTAATAGCATTCCATGCAATCATAACAAAGGATACTGGTCCCTTTACTGAAAAATATGCTTCAATCCTTTACTAAATAGTCTTTGATAAATTACACACACTACCAGTTACAATGATATTTTTGGGATTTGGATTAGACTTTCTGGGATTAGTCATTTTTAGTTTAGACATACTAGGATTAGACATTCTGGGAACAACTCAAATGTTTATAATAATATATAGTCGAGTCTATTTATTCCTGTGTGTATTTGTAATTAATAAAGATTCTCACCTATTTGACTTTCCATAATAACCTTTTCTAAGTCTGTCTACTTGGGAGGGCTAGCTAGCTTCTATACGAAGGGGGAACAACAATTTCAGGAACCCACGTGATAGTTATGAATGCTTTTACGAATCAGAAATTTAGGGAGACACGTATCATGAATAATAGCTGCTAAATTCCTCGCATCATGAATAACTATAAACAAAATTAACCACCTGCAATGTTTAATAGTTAAAACCAAAAATAGAGTAATGTATGATAACTAATGGATCTTCAGGTATATCATATACAACACAACAGGAAGAATTGTCAGTGTTATAGTACAACAAACAGAGGTATATACCCAAACTGTCTTTACATATTGTCCAACTATAAAAAGAAAAATAATAATAATGCTTGTAATGTGTCAGCACATTTAGTACAACTGAATAAAATATAAACCTACATCAGTAAATGTCAGAAAATGTAAACCTGCATTGTACATTGTTTGTGATGGAATGTTAGATTTGGGTGAAGTAAATCTCCCACATTGTCATGTCTTACATGGCAAGTTGACATACCTTCTTCACTTGTTTTAGAAACTTTGTTATCAGTACTAGACAAACTCCTTTTCTTTATGGTACTGCTTTTGTCTACATAGAAATGAACAATAAATGTAATGAACTGACTATATTGTAATGACAAAGTTTAGAGTGCCTGAAAAAGGTTCGAATTCTGGAATAAGATATTAAACTAGACTGTCTACAAATTTTATTCATTAAAGCATAAGAAGAACTTATAGCCTTGCTAATGAAGAAGGGGGATACAAGTTCCACCTGAAAGCTCCACAGCAGCAGCTCAGATCACCATATATGGACACTTTAAGCATTTAACAATTATCTAGTCCAAAATAATTTTGCACACCAAGCAGGGAAATCTCATCACATTCCTACTCTATAGTCTACTGAAAATAATTAATATAAAATATTAATGTGTATTGTAGACTACAAGTTGTCCACATAATCTTGTACATGTACTCTTAATTTAAATTTACCTTTAAAACATGGTTGCTGATGCAAAATGTTTGCATCAGCATTTACTAGAGCTCTCAAGGCAATGCAATAATTTAGCAACAAGTTAGATATTATGACTGCTTCTTATCAATCATATGAGTACAGTGCTCTAAATGAACAGCAATTGGTTTGTTGAACTCAAAGAAACTGAATATAGATGTGTATCACAAACAGCACTTATATAGTTTGTTACCTTCAGAAAACTCAAACTTGCTTGTGCCTTGTACCACACAAATCTTAAGCAGTTTCTTCATAAAAAGAATCTGTTGGTGTGATGACCTCTGTAGGAATAACAAGTGTTAAACCACATTCATCTAAGGATAACTTTTACTCTTTAAAATTTTTCCAATCCTAACAAAGAAAGAATGTATTAAATGTATTATTAAAGAATGTATTATTATATTATTATTACTGATCTATTATGCAAGAAAATGTTATTGTATCTTTTATGAAAACTTGCTGATGTAGTCAAAATTTACTGCACTACTGTCATAACTCATCACCACCAGCTTTGAGTATTTGATACCACATTTAGTAAAGTATTATAGAAAATACAATATTATATTACATTTTATATATATAATATATATACTCCATTCAAGTTGAGTTTGACATTTCACACAATATATTTTTATCTAAAAATGTGTGCTAGTGAGAAATGGTTTGAATTATTTAACAGACTTTGAAATAATGTTTAAAATATCCAAACCTCAGGCAATATCTAAAGAGATTCTTTGTATTTCAGTAAAGCTTGTCTCATAAATGTATAACATATCATTAACAAGCACTGGACATGCAACTATGACATAAGCTATACAAACTGTTTAAAAGGAAAAAATTACAAAAAGCAAACCAAATAAAAAAGGCTTTAGTGTAACAATAAAAATCACTAAAGGTCACATATTAGAGATATATACATCAATGAAACTGATTTATAACTTTTTGATTTTTATTTATGATGTAATTTTATATTTTTACTCTTTCAACAAATATTATGCATAAATCTTTAAACTGTTGCTCATTGGGAAAGATACTTAATAAACGATATTGTCTGCCAACATATGTTCCTCAATTTAATGGTAAGCAGTAACTCCACCCATTGTAACGAGATGATGACATGCTGCAATACAATGCAGGACTTCATATATGTGTGATTAATAAACATTATTCAGAGAAACAATGTACGCCTCGTAATAGACAATGTTTAGGGAAATATATTGCTGTTACTATCATGGCGCGATCTCGCATGCTCAGTTCGACTAGCCGCTCTAATGGCACCAATTTTGTACTAGAAAATAATAAACTTAGACGTCATTACTTTATTTTAGCAACCAGTCTGTCAGGACATTACTTCTGCAAGGCTGTCTACCAAGACAAGAAGAAAGAGCTGGAGTCCATGCTGTCAAGTCATTCTGACAATGTTCTCTGCAGTAAATACTGAGACAAAGCTGTTCCAGTCTACATTTTACATTTTACATGTTTGTAGAATGTGCAATAGTCAATGACCAAGATCATCACATATTAAGTCTATGAAGTTGACTTTCTTTAAACTATACCATTGAAAAATATAATGAGAGGATGGCCACTTAATAATAATTACTGACCAATAGTTCCAATAGAGTCATATCATCAGGGACAAGAATGTCAGATATCACACACTAGCTCCCATTATAAGCTAATACTGGTACTATAGACAATACTATGATTTAATCTGTACGGTAAGAAAGGACACATTAAAATAATGTTTATTAAAAAGATTGAGATTGAGTGTATGACGTCATACCACTCAGTGTAAGTAGAAATGTTAAGAATTAAATCCAACACTTACAAACACATAGGACACACATTTAAATTTAAAGGAATCTACATTAAGAGAATGGCAACTCAATTTGATATCTTATTTAATAACTTACAAGGATGGGTGATCACATCAGGAACCTATAACCACAAAGTCTGTGATGTACACTGAACCTACAAATGTTTTCATCATCTAAATGGTGTCAATTAAAAAATAATACAGGTATATTTTAACAGCTATTCTCACTTATATTTCACGTGATAAATCAAGAAGATATGAGAATAAGCTCTCTCTGACAGCCATTAGTCGGAGAAAGTTATCCAAAATTTTAACCCCTTCTTTTTTGTTTTTATTGAATTCTCTCACTTCCTCTAACTATCTCTGATCTACCACCGCCAAATACTGTTGATGTTTCAGGAGGTTCCAGTTTGATGATGGAGCAGCGACCAGGGCAATTGGAATCATTAGCTGCTTTGTTTACTGGTTTGAGTACACAAGAGTTGTCACATGAAGAGACCACTCTTCAAAATCAGATAACTGTTGTAGAAGTAAAAGAACATAGTGAGATATGACTAGTTCAAAGTTTGCCTTAGTAAGTTCTGCTATTACTATGTGTTACTTACTCTATATTAGTATAGACTGTTCATATGTTTATTAGAACTACTGCAATAATTGGACATGGACTACTGGCAGGTAAGTATTATCTATTCATACATCTATCTAATGTCCCACATAGCTATCTACAATATCTATCCATCTCTATCCATCAATTCGTCTATCAACTATAACTTTTATCATCTGTTGGTATTCATCACCTTGGTTTTATCAATGAGTGTCCTTATAGTGGGTTTAGTAGTACTTGGTATGAGTATAAGATTAGAATATAGAACAAGCAACCTGAAATTATGGAAGCGGAGGACAGACATTCCAATTCCTATTTCTTATTTTAATCAAATGGGATTATATGGAGTTGGAGTGCATGTCCTCGGCTTCCGTAAATAACACTCAGAATATACAACCAAAATCAGGAACCCAACCCAACTAGAAACATCTCACTGACACTTGATTCTAAGAGACAGTTCATAGTGCTCGTGCTCTGTGTTTTATTAATAACATGAAAAGCCTAGGAATGACACATATGCAAAGAATGGAATAAGGAATAAGAAATTGAAAATTATCAAGGTCGTTAATTGGAATTTTTAAAATACGCAAAGATGCGCAGAAAAAATAGGAAATAGGAATTGGAATGTCCATCCTCGGCTTTCATATGAAAAAGAGTTTCCATGAATCTTAATTCCATGGCATCCTTTCTTCTTTTCTATAGGCTTGATGTATTGACTGGAACAAACAGTTTTTCAATTATATCTCTTCTCGTAGTCAACAGTCTTCATTATGTTGCTAATAGTCAGCAAAGCCCACAACTGTTTGGTTAGCTCTTAGTATAACAAGAATCTTAGCTGGTCCTTGGTTGGATGAACCCTTAGTCCAGATAGAAAGTAAGTACATGTATATGTAAGAAGTGGTATGGTCTAGTTCATGTATGGACTGGAGGGTAAAGGATATATATCTAAGAAAAATAAGGTTTAAAAGTGTCTATAATGAAGACATGCTTTTAAGATGTGACCCTCTCTGTAGTCTGTAGTGGACGCTTTGGGATATTAGCATGGACTGGATCAGGACACTGAGGAAAGTTTAATATAGAGGATGTTCTTAGTTTAGAATATATAATTATGAGAATAAAATGTGATTACGCCATTAATAAGATATTGTTTTTAATAAATAAGAAGAGATTACTGGTATTAAAACTAGACCACCAAATAAACTTTGTAAGATTCTCTTTTTTCAGAATATCTGTGGAATCTTTATCAAACCAGTCTACAGACCAAGACAAACCAGTTATCCTAGTTTAGCCTGAAATATCTGTACTTTTAAAATGAATCACGTTTTCCACATAATCTATTTTTTTGCATACTATTGCATTATCTAAAACAAATTTGGATTAGGATGAGGATATTTCATGTTTTATTAAATTTATACTTAAAAATGTTCATCAAGCATCTGGATACAAAGCTAAGGCAATGAATTATAATTGTTCAATTGATTTTAGGTGTACATTTTAATTGTAGTTTGTTGATATCCTACTACCCACTATCATGTTTGTTATTCTTTTAAAAAAAGAATAATTTCATTTGCTAATAGTTACGTAATAGACACAGACAAGTATCAAACAAGTTGGACTCAAACCCATACTAATAGACTCATTCCAATACTGTATAGCAGAGTCCTTTACATCACTTGGTGATCCATGGAACTCAGTTGTATGCTTAATTTTTAAAAGAAGTGTAATAAAATTTCTGTGTAGACCCTGAACCATAAACGTTTTAAATAGTTTTAAAAAATTAAATGATAAATAAAGATTAATTGTTCTTTTAAAAAAAGAATAATTTGTTTGCTAGTAGTTGTGTAGTAAACACAGACACTGAAACAAGTTACTAATTGACTCATTCCAATACTGCATATCAGAGCCATTATATCACTTGGTGAGCCATGGAACTCAGTTGTATGCTCAATTTTGTATTTAAGATTACATGATAATGATGGCACAAATTTAATGCTATAAATGTTTTATCTTATCTACAATTAAAAAAATGTAATAAAATTTGTGTGTAGACACTGAACCCTAAACTTCTTAAAAAAATTAAACGATAAATAAAGATTAATTTTTACTATTAAAAAAAATAAATATCTGAGAAAAACTTGATTAAAAACACTGAAATAGAAATTAAACCACATTGATTGGGCGGGAAAAGTATCACCAGCACGTGTACACAACTAGAAAAAGTACGCGTGACCATAATTATGGCGGGAAAATCTCAATTATTAGCACACGGCTAACAAGCAAAAAGTTTTATAATAGATTTTTAATTAATTTTGGTAAAAAATGTTCTTGATTAAAATTAATGTAAAAAAGGAGATACAAACTAAAGTAACAATAGAGATTGACGTTGGTATAATAAATAAAATGATATATATTATAATAATACTAACTATAGTTGTAAAAGATAGAATTCAGTGATTATAGTATACAGCAGCAATGATAAGTAAACTGATTGTCGTATTAGAGTTTCAAAAGAAATTGAATTCTAAACTAATTCATTTTTAATAAAAAAATTTAAAGTATAAAAATAATTGTTAAATAAAGTTAAAATTGACAAATTTAGTGAAAAATGTTATTTTAAGAAAATTAATACATATAAAACTATAAAAAAACAAGAAAAAATGACAACAAAAAATATAAAAAAATAAAAAGTAGTTGAAAATAAAAAATAGTTGAAGAGTCTCTGTAGTTGAAGAGTGTTCAAGAAGCCAAAAATAAAAAACAGTCTTTGTAGTGAGTACCCAAGAAGTCCAGTGAAGGTCTCCAATCCAACAATTATAGGAAAGAGATGATGGAGAGTTCCCAAGAGTCCAGTCAGTTCACAAGTTGAGAACATAGAGGGAGAAAAAGAGAAGAATAACAACTAGATTACTAAAGAATGGATTAGAAGTGAATGGATGGAGAGACAACTCACCTTTTTCACCAGTGCTGCTCCTGCAGGGAAAGAAAGAGAGAGTAGTTATGAACTGATGGTGACAATGAGTAGATAGAGAGTGAAGAGAGACAGAGGAAGTGAAAAGGGACCACCAACACACACGCACCCTAGAAGATCAGAGCTTCCCCCCGCCACCTGGCGGCCTCGGATGTTTAAAAAAAATTTTTTTTTTGAGGCCGCCAGGCGGCAGGGGGAAGATGATGAATAGGGTTTGTATGGGCTGAATAGCCCAAAAAAAAATAAAAATAAAAATAAAAGAAAAGGAAAGAAGGCTTGAAAGAAGAAGACAGAAGAGACCAGGCAGGAGAGCGACTCATCTTTTATATCCAGAGAACTGAGAACAGTCAAAACACCAGAGAACACCAGAGTACAGTCTAAAACACCAGAGAACATCAGAGAACAGTCTAAAACATCAGAGAACAGTCAACAACACAGAGAGCATCAGTGAACAGTCAACAACATCAGAGAACATCAGACAACTTGTGGTAACATCCAATTGAGTCCTGTAGAAACGAAGAGAAAAGTCAACTGATTGATATAAACAAAAATAAAAAGATAAAAATAAAAAAAAACAAATAAATAAAAAAATAATTAAAATAAAAAAGAACAGAAAAGAAAATGAAAAGGATGATCCAGCGAAGAGGAGGGATTCAACGAAGTGACGAACAAAGAGAAGAGTCGGTAAGAGGGTCGAAGTGGAGAACGAAGAGACGAGTCGTGAAGAGGGGTGAAGTGGAGAACGAAGAGATGAGTCGTAGCGACGAAGACCCACCGGGGTATGTGAACTAAAAAGGCTTGCAAATGGAGTCTTTTTTATATTATCAAGACATCTCTGTCACGCTTCATTACGACAAACACAAGGCACAAACTCATGACAATTTGGCGGGAAATAACAGCAGGCTCCAACCACGCGTGACCAACATTAATTGATTTTTAATTGATCTGATCAATAATTAATTAAAAGTTTTCTAAATACATAAAAACATTACAGTACACTATCTATTCTAGCTCCAAAATTGTTAACAACAACTATGACGGCTTCATCTTTGTAATGTAATATCACGATTAATGTTGACTTAAACAAATGATTATAGTTAAACCAGAATTATATAACTTCAGTGACGGTTTTTGATCAGCATTAATACCAGTCACCAGCTGACGATACTATGTAGTCTTTTTAACCAATTGTATTGACCAGCTTTGTTGGTTAGCTTGTAATTCTATGACCCAGTCCACTGAAAAACTAGAAAAAAAACAGAATGTTAATTGACATCTTTCTCTCAATGACATCCAAGATACATGAAATATCTGTATACATGAATGTTACTGTTATAGAGACTCTAGGTCCAGTTTTGCTACCATACCAGGTATGTCTTGACCTTTGTAACTGGGTTCTCAGTGCTATGTCCAAATCGACACAAAATGAATGGCATTAGCTAAATATCATTTATTTATCATTTTTATCTTTACAATAACGTGTCTCCTCCACATTTACCTCCTTTTAATTTTTAGCAATATATTAAGGAAGGATGTTCATGCAGGTTGAAACAGGTTATGGATTGGTTACTGTATTGGGTCTCCAGACATACCTTCACTTTGTGCTTTAGCTATTATCAGGTCAATAATTCCTCTGTGTATTTTATTGTATACATCTTCACACAATCAAGTTATTTCCTAATATGGAATAAGATTCTGATAAAATCAATAGAAAACTACCTCAACAGAACAAGCATTATTATGTGTGATTTTATTACATAATGTATTATTAATAAATTATTATTAATGAATGATTACGTGACATTTGGTCTCTTTTTCATCATTGCTATGTATAATAGCTTGAAGTGTGTCATCATCTGAATCATATAACCGGTACATTTAGTATTTGAATATATGGATTAAGACTTAGATAGAAGTCTATAACTGTAGTCTTACCCTAATACTAGCTTTCTTTGAGATGTCCTAGTCCCAGAGAGAGAGAGAGAGAGAGAGAGAGAGAGTCAGTCAGTCATCATTATTTTGGTTCGAGGAGACGTCTTTTTAAATTCTTCAACTTTCTTATCTTTACTGTTGCATGGATCTTATCTAATAGGGAAGGTACAATGCCAAATAATTCCTTTTTTACACCACTTAAAGAGGCTTGTGGCATAATATTACTAACATGGTTTATGTCTGATGATGCAGATATTTATTTAATGCATGGAGGGGAGTTTTTACTAATAAAACCTAAAACATCATTTGTGCATTGCATTTGGACAGGACATGGAGGATAGCACTTGCAGAACATGTTAAGGACAAGCAAGAACAAATCACACTTTATCATCTTCTTAGCATTTTATCAAATGAACTTGACAAAGGCAAATTCCGTGCTACATTACAAGAATTTTTAACCCATATACATGAAAACCACAGCCAGTTTTACACATATTTTTATTCAAATTCACATTTGAAGCAATGGACAACTTGTTACAGAACAAATACAACTGCTAATACAAACATGTTTTTAGAGTCATTTCACAAAGTACTAAAAACAATATACCTACATCACAAACAAAACAAAAGGGTAGATGCCATACTAGTTACTTTAATAAAAGTCACTAGAGACAAGGCTTTTGAGCGTTTTAGAAAACTTGAAATGGGAAAGAGCTCTCACAGAATATGTGAAGTAAACAGACGACACAAATTAGCTACAACTTTAGACCCTTCTTTAATTACACAAGTAGAAGAAACAAAATGGATCATTGCATCACAACAAAATGGATTGTATTATTTATATAGTATGAAAGCTTCTCAATAATTGTGAATGTCAAATACGATGCAAAGAGTGTACAATTTGCCCTCACTATTACTCCTGTACATGTTTAGACTCAATATTACATGTAACTGTTTGTAAATATATTCACCTTGTACATATAAATATTACAACTACTATATCCCAAACACTTGAAGGAAATCAAGAACCATCTGACAACTACTCTTATTTTACCAACATACTTTCGCAACAAGATAACAAAGCACTATAATGTCAGCTAAAACAACTTTGATCAGCAAACTGCATGAACTAGAACTATTAGCTGAACATTGTGAAGACCAAGATGCCATATATACAGTAAATAAACATCTTCAAGTAGCAATCACAGTCATAAAACCTATTGCACAATATCCATCTAAAACATTTTTACTAGTTAAGAGGAAAGTATCTCCAAATGAAAACAGTGCGCATCAACGAAGATTTTTTTCAACCGAGAAAACAACAGTCACAATGACTATGTCTAAACCTAATCAATCACAACTTGATATAGCTAAGAAAATGCTTAAAATAGAAGACACAAAATTTTGTGGCAGCTGTTTGAAGGATGATCACGGTTATAACTTGGAAACTGTTCAATGAATATAACGTGATTCTTGCCTATTGTGGATGCATCTTTCATGTACAGTTCCAAAACCAGATGAAATCCCTGATAACTACATTTGCCAATTCTGTAATACCAAAACTAATGATAACAAATAAGATCAAATAGTGTTAAAGTTACTTTCACATACATGTAGCTAGTGAATAGTAGTGATATCAACATGTTTTGTGTTTATTGTCTACTAATTATGAGATTCCTTACCTAAACACTTCTCTTCATTATCTTTTGTTCGTCTATTCCTCCAAAGTTTATAGCACCAGAGCTCCTACAGTCCCTCAAGTCTCAATAGCTCCAACACAATCACTTCGCAACGTAGTGTATCACAGAATTGTACGGATGTGTGATGTGAGCAAAAATGTGGATAACTTTCTCCGGCTAATGGCTGTCCTCTCTCTTGTAGTAGCCATTTTATTGTAGGCGTGTCAATAGATCATTATCCCCACCTTCTTTGCACCACGTGACTAGCACATGACCTGCTGCTCCAAACACAAAGAACCATGGCTGCCTGGAGAGGACTTAGCTGGCTCAGAGTCAACCATTTAGTAAGTATATAACGAAAACAAGCAATGGAATAGTTATTTAACATTCAGTAATTACGTGCATAATGCTGTACACATGTCTCTTAATATAAGGCTGGATATATTACATGTATCATATGTCGTAGTAAAGCCATGTACAGTCAAGTCTCGTACCTAGACCTACATTGTTTCCGTATTGTTTGTAGGTCTAGGTATGAGACTACGTTCAGTCCGACTTCTGGTTTTGTCATTGTCACAAAATTCAGTAATGGGTAATCCCCTTCGTTAGAGCATCAATAATTGGAAACAACCAGTATGAAAGTGTGTATCAATTACTTCAGAATTTATAGTGCATTAAGTTATATGTGACTTATTATTAATTTAGACTAGTTCAATGAGATATTTGAGTACAACGTTACCAACAGGAGCAGCTGCACAACAAAGTATCAAGGTAATTGTCTAAAGTAACTATAATGATAGGTATAATATTGGTCAACATTTAATGAGGCAATCGTCTCAATAACGGGTACTTAATTTGGTGCTGTTGGTGTGTAATTAGATCCAGTACGTGGCCTTGCTCTCAAGCAAGCAGCTTTATCTAGTTTATGTAAATTATAGCAATTACATTCCAACCTTAAATTGAATAAACCTTATATTAATAACATCACCAGACATACAGAGATATATGTATAAGACAATTTATTGTAAAACGCTAAATTATTACTGGTAATTAAATGGCATAGGATCATTAGATTTTGATTTCCAACGAAAGAATGACATCCATTATTTACTATATAGTATATACAGTATTTATCATTTATATTATAGGCTCCTATTCAAGTGTATGGATTAGAAGGAAGATATGCTCATGCTTTGTTTTCAGCTGCTAGTAAGAAAACATCATTAGAGAAAGTGGAAGGCGAACTAAAAGACTTTCAGGTAATTGATGGTCATTAATATAACTCCTATTATAAGTGCTAATGTATAATTAATAGTGAAGTACATGTACTGGTTTGTTCAATTGTTACTTTTAAATATGGATTTCTTTTTATAGAAACTGATGCAGGGTTCACCAGCTCTCTCTGGTTTTATTAATAACCCTACAATTAGAAAACAACGGAAACAAGGTAAGTAATAAAGATAAATGCTCTTTTAACACTTAGTCATCTTTAGCTGCTCTTAATGACGTTTTAAAAGAAAAGAAGTATTCTGATCTCACAGTGAACCTCTTTGGTAAGTCCTTAATCCACAGTGACATTATCTGTTATTGTTGTCATAATGATTGTACAGGTGCATTAGCTGAAAATAATCGTTTAACCAAAGTCTCTGGAGTGATCAAAGCCTTTGGTACAATAATGAGTGCTTATAGAGGAGAGGTCAACTGTGTTGTCACTACTGCTAAGGTATAATAGTCATTATTAGGTACATATAATTATATGTGAGTTTTTACTTCATAAAGCCATTGAGTGATAAAAACAATAAAGAAGTACAAACTGTTCTCCAAGAATTTATAAGTAAAGGACAAAAATTGAATGTAGATTTTCAGGTATAGTATATACACTGTATGTGTGCTTGTTTATGACTCACTCTCTCTCTCTCTCCCTCTCCCTCTCTCTCTCCCTCTCCCTCCCCCTCCCCCTCCCCTCCCCTCCCCTCCCCTCCCCTCCCCTCCCCTCCCCTCCCCTCCCCTCCCTCCCTCCCTCCCTCCCTCCCTCCTCTCTCTCTCTCTCTCTCTCTCTCTCTCTCTCTCTCTCTCTCTCTCCCCTCCCTCTCTCTCTCTCTCAGACTGATCCTGCTCTTATTGGTGGTATGATAGTTAGTATTGGTGATAAATACATCGACATGTCAACAGCTACAAAGATCAAGAAAATAGTTCAGTCAATGGAAAAAGGATTGTAGAGAGCTATACTTGTTGAAATAATAGTTCATAAACTAATATTAGATATTATGTTCAAAATAATATATAAGACAATTAAATTAAGTATATGCACTCACAAGAAAGACTCTTCTATCTAGTTTGTGTTACTCCATGGAAGTATGTACAGTTAGTAGAGAACTTGAAGCAGTGTTATGTAATATATCAGACATGGTAAGTGTAGGTACAGGTAGTCATGTACAATACACACTATTTCCCAAGTAACAAATGATGGTTGAGTTGTTAACTTGTATGAGTGACTTTAGAAAGGTTAACAATAATCTGTTTTAAAACACTCAAAGGAGTTATCAGTGGGTTAATAATAATAAAAACAGTTATAGCATAGCTAGAAGTGACTGTATTCTTGTTGTCAATAACTAATTTTGTTGCTATAGTGCAAGTATAATGTCAGATTGCCAAGGAATTGACTTCAAATTTTTTCAAACAAAAAGTTAACTTTAAAAGATAATTGTAGCAATGAATAATAATAAACAAACTACTGGACAACAAAAAACTTAAAATTACCAAAAACTATTAGCAAGGGTTACAGCATAAAATCGATAATCATAAAACAATAACAATTATTAGTGAGAAATCAAAGAATTGTAAGTGTAATTCAAAAACAAAATATCAAATATTTTTTACTTCAATTGATCCATGTACTTGCCATAGACATCACAATTACTTAAATGATCTATGACCACATCAGAAACAGGCTTGAAACCAGCTCTCTTACTTCCAATTTTAATGGGAGTTGGTTTATCTAATGAATTGATGACAGAGCCCCAAGTATAGATGTAATCATCACCATTTTCTCCAGTTATCTCATCAATCAGAAACTCAAGCTCACCAAAATTACGAAACCATGATTCACTTTTTTTTTCATCTTTGAGAAGACGCTTCCCAAACAAGTCACGCCATTTCTTCTCATCATCTTTAATACCATCTAACACAATCATTAGATCGGACTTTTCAGGAATTGCTTTCATGATTTTATCAATATCAATATCTATTAACAAAAAGTTGGTAACAAACAGTATATATATATCAGTAACAAACCATCATTAGTTTCAGGTGGTGGAGGCGTAGAAATTTGTGGAGGTGGAGGTGGTTCAGTTGAAGAAATTATACCTACATACATTGATTATAACAAATATCATGTAAGTAAATTATGTATTAAAAAAATGCTAGCTAACAGACAAATATATTAAAGTTCCACATGACAACAAAATTATCAAGCATTTATGCATTATATAACATGTCTGGGTAGAGTCATTCATTACTATGCACTACATAATATTGTGTAATAAGTCAATTTACAGTCTGTACTAACCTTGAAGAAGCATAACATCTCCTCCCATTGATTTATAAAAAGGAGCCTGAACTTTACCAGCTGTCTCTCTAATTACATCATTTCTTGTTATTTCAAGAATAGCACCAATTGTTTTAGTACTTGCATGTAACTTGATGTTGTCACAGAGATAGTGTGTCCAGACACCTCCACTCGAAAACTTGCCTTTAGAAGCCTCCCTAACGTATGCAGCATGGGCAACTAGAGTGTGGTCAACCTCTGGTTGATAACGTGGTAAATTAGGATTACATTCTACAACGGTTTGAGGAGTAGGAATTGTTCTAGAATTGGTATCTTCTTTCAGACAGCAGTCAAAAAGGAACAGACGATATCGATCTGCAAGACGGCACTTTTCATTTTTTGGTTGAAATAGAGCAATAAGTTCACTATCAACAAAGAAGTTTTCGGTCTTATCATCAGCACTAGGTAAGATAAAGAATCCCTGCTCATTATAGCTACCTCCATGACCTGCATAATAGACTACCACACCTTTGAACCTGAGAGAGAAGTTGTATTCAGTGACAATCTTCACAGCTTCTCTAACTTTATTCGGTGTTGGATCTTTAATAACCCATGTGGCAAAATTTAGGCCTTCAAATGTTTCTTTAACTCTCTTAATATCAATATCAGTTCCTTGAGGACCATGTTTGTTGACCACACCCATTATGACCACAAGACCAACTCGTTTATCATCGCGCTGCATCTTCACTTGTGTATCAAAATCTGTACGAGTTCCATCTAAAATAATAAAATATAAACATACAAACATACTCTTATAATATAACTTTTGAAATTAATAAATATAACTAGTTAACAGTTATGCAATTAATTTTCAGTATAACAAAGATGTAGTTTATCATCTATCTTGTTAACTATATATTATAGGAAAATAATACTCATTTTAGGTCTGTGAGTACTGAGGGATGTACTATATAATTTGTGGTAGCTTTGGTAAGTCATTGTTTTATTGAAATTTTGTTTGTTCCTCAAAATATTTGTAAATGTGATGGCTGCAATAGTAAAACAAAGTAAAAAAATTAAAATATAATTAGTATAGTAGGAATTATTTTTCAATTTATTTCAGTAAGTGCATTTATTTAATACCAAACTTAATTCTTACAAGTAAACAAAATCATTAATTTTAAGTATTCATGTAATGTAGTGATAGATATACCTGTGACAATAGTGCTAACATTAGGGAGAGGGGTAGCATTAGGATTAGGTTGAGCAGCAGGGACATTAGTAGTGTTCGGATAAGGTGCAGGAACAGGGAAGTTAGTAGTTTCTGGATAAGGTGCAGGAATAGGGACGTTACTAGGGTTTGGATTAAGTTGAGTAGCATAAGTATTAGTCTGAGGAGTGTAAGCAGGGTTAGGGTTAGTTTGAGGAACGTAAGCAGGGTTAGGGTTAGTCTGAGGAGCGTAAGCAGAGTTAGGATTAGTCTGAGGAGCGTAGGCAGAGTTAGGATTAGTTTGAGGAGCGTAAGCAGGGTTAGGGTTAGTCTGAGGAGCGTAAGCAGAGTTAGGATTAGTCTGAGGAGCGTAGGCAGAGTTAGGATTAGTTTGAGGAGCGTAAGCAGGGTTAGGATTAAATTGAGGAGCATAAGGATATCCATATGGTTGTTGATAATAAGGAGAATTTGGAGCAGGATAAGGGTTTTGATAAGGTTGAGGAGGATAATACTGATGATAAGGATTAGGTGGATATCCTCCACTTCCCACTATATAAAAAATATTAATATTTATTGTAATAGCAATAGGAGTATATTATATATATATAATATTGACAGGTCATGGTAAAAGGTCTTGTATACTAGTGTATTAATACTTGAAACATAACATAAGACAATAATACATGATAAAAGATTATACATCATGTACTAAAAGTAAAGTCTGTATTAGTCCATCAGTCTTTGAGATACATGAACTAATTTTATTCATTTTTGAAAGTCTTAACAAATGAATTCTAACATCTGTTTAGTAACAGAGGTTGTTTATCAAAGAAGTGAAAGCTTATGTTGTCTATAGAAACTGACCCAAAAATGCCACAAAGTTAAGGGTGATAATATAGTATACATTGTATATTATAAATGTATATTATATAACTCATTATAAAATTATTAATGTTCACTACTTTTGACATACTTGTTGGATAGACATTAGGATGAGGGAAAGCAGGATTAGGTTGATAAGGAATATAGTTTGAAGGAGGGGGATTACCAGGAGGATAAGGTGGTTGTACTGAACTTGTATCTATAACAGAAATATCAAAGTTATTATAGTGACTACAAAGTACAGTTATATAGATACACTGTACATGTTAAGCTGCAAGGTCTAGCTTATTTGTATGTCGCTAAATGAGTATGTCATTAGTGTAGTGTGTATTAAATATGACAAGTGTGTCAGATAATATATAAAACTACAATACTACCAGGTTGACATTTACTATATGATTCCACATTGTTACTTATTGTTTTTTAAGATAGACATTTTAATATGGTCATGTATAGGAAGGAAAGACTTTAAGTATATACATACAGTGTACTTAACATACTTACTCTGATCTATGGGTCGCTGGTCCAGTGAAGTAGAAGACACATTTCCTTCAGCCATTTTCTCATACGGCTAATACTGGAGTGTGATATATAGACAATTTCAGTCAAGCTATCAAAGTTCAACAAAAAAGTCTAAAAAATAAGAAAACATAAATAATAACAAACTTTTATGTTATTGAATGGACTTTGATCTTGTTAATATATCTCTTTAATGTAGATACATGAATACAATACACATGACCTAATTTGAAACTACTAGCTTGTGCAAGATCTGCACCAATTGCAAGTAAAGTGATTTATTTAGTGGTACATTTAGAGTAGGACATAGCAAGCCAGGACTAGTGAACTGATGTCTTCTATTAAGAGTGCAATCATCCTAAAATGTTTGGCCTTTGCTAAGAACGCATGCAATCCAAGTAACTATATGAATAAGTTAACCAATGAATCTATTATAACAGTAAGATAAATTGGAAAGTATTAAGAACTGTCTTGTGACTGCTAATTAACATATTTGCAGTTTGCACACTTAAATAAATAACTTCCTAATAAGGACATGTATGAGGTGTGGAGGGTTTTCCCAAATTCCAATCAAGGAGAAGCTATAGCAGATTACATAATGACAACACTAGCAGTATCCATTAAACAAAGAGTTGGTTGATCTGAGAATTAAGCAAACAACTGTATCTCAGAACATTTGTACTAGTGATAACAATGTGAGATTTAACACATTGCTACATCTTGTCCTGTATTATATGCATTGTAAATACCATGGATTGATTAGGTCAATTAATCCACTTATAAGCATTACAATGAAAACTGGATATAAACAACCACTGTCTATAGGTTAGACTGGAAATCCTCCTTTGTTACATATAGTTGATGTTTAGGGGGTGGGATCAGGTTAATACACAATAAAGCATGGGACTTTCTGCCACACCTTTAGCTAGTTAGCACTAATTTACATCCATTATATAAAATAAGTACAAAAAGGTCTTTTTCTCACCAAGATAGACATGCAAACATCAGATACTATTATACTAAGCAAAGCTTTGACCAAAACACACTAGACATTGAGTCTTACTTTGGATGTTGTAGTCTGGTTGTTACTACAGATAAACCTAATTGTATTATACTATGTTGTATGGCTGTACAATAGACATTGAACAGTGTAGCAGATCCTTTGTTCTCTAAGGAAATATTGCTAGCAAGTTTAGGGGTGTAGCAATTAAGTGTTGATAACTCTGTGTTTGATTCAGACATACAAAAGTTCTACAATATATAAGTAATCAATTACCTTATAGTTCCAAGTACTAAAAGAGAACTGCAACTGTCTAAAGTAACGGCAACACGTTCTAGCAAGGTGAGGCCACGCCCATTACGAAATAAGTCATCAACGGTGGGCGTGTGTCTTCCGTGTACAAGATACGTCACTATAGTATGTCCAAGTTGAGTTGGGCCCTTCATTAAAAAAAAGGTGTTGTATGCATGGAATGTAAGATGAGGTATTTTCTCACCTAATCAAGTGCAATTAGCGCTGAGTACATTTTAATATTATTCATTGTTTGTTCACGTGAATGTCATGCGAACAAACCACGTTTTCTCTCGTGTCGAATCAATTTTAGCAATTAAAATTGGCAATAAAAATACATAAATCACTAAGATAGAAACTAAAAGTCAAAGTTTATCAAAAATTGTAGGAATTATTACAGTTATGTATCTACATATAGACATTCAATGAGGAAGGCTTGCAAGATAAGTACGTATCTCCTCTACTTTTGCTTTGTGGTTAACAAGAGGTCCACCGATAGCATTGATCAATGTCTCCCATGTATCTGGAGATGACTTGGTACTTTTCCAGGTTTCAATCACAATGTCAAGTTTAACAGCATCTGAGTCATGTGCATTGTTGTGCCTTATGCCACTCAAAGTATTGCTATCAACTCTCAGAGCTAAACCAATTGTTTGCCATTTGGAACTAATATCAGCCAATAATTCTAGCACTTTAAATTTATCAGGAACACTTTTAAGGATATCAGTAGCATCTGATAAAGAGAAATAGTATAAAAATAACACACACACACATATGTACATATTCCTTGTATATTTATATCTTTAGTGACTAAACGTCTAAAGATCGTTATAACAGGTTAATTACGACAAGACAATGCATTAATTTTACTTAGTTAAGTAGATTTCATGATTACATTATACTACAGACTTACTGGTTGGTTTTGCTTCATGCTGCTTTACATCACTACCAGTTTGAACAGTCTTTCCTCCCTAAAAATAATTTAATTAATGATATGATACCATAGAAGTTAAAAGTGCTAATGAAGTGATACAACAACACAGTGACTAGAAATAATTTTGAACTTATTTAATATCAAGCCACAAACTCTTGCAGCTACATCAGTTACACACTTTGGGTACACACACACTGTATTTCATGATTTAGATATCTTACCATAAATGGCTAAACCCATAACTACATATAAAAGATTAGACATTCACAGTATTGAGGCAACAGTGTGACAAAAGACAAGAATAGGGGAACCTATACCTTTTAGAGACATCCTTGCATTCATGCAATATGAAATTAAGATATAATAATATGTTACAGCTGTATATGTCTGAGCTTTAATAGTAATAAAAGCAATTTCTTGTTGTATAGCTAAAGAAGCCAAACTATGATAAATGTAAAGAATGCTCAAAGTCATGAACCATATTTTGACATACACAGACTGAACTGGAAACTGTTTTCATTAAATAACTATATACAATCTACGTAAAATGCTTTGAGCATTTTTAATACTCAAAATGAGTCGGCAAAATATTAATAATATTTATGATAAATATCAGACAGGGAATAACCTCTCTATTAACTACAAAGAATGTCAAATAGTCACGTTCAATATTCAGCCATTAAATAATCTAGCACAGTGGCCTATTATTAAAATGGGCCTAGCCTAACTGTGTTGGCTTAGTAACTCACACCAACTATCAAGGTCCTCATATGATCCTCATAGTTTTTAGCAACGTTATTCTGGTTAATAGCTCTCAAAGCATTTAATAAATTCCTTCTCGTTGCATTTTCAGCCTTTTCCTGAATCCACAACTGATACATGCGTGTCAGGTCATTACATCCATCTAGACTAGTACCATCTAGTTTTAGGTTTGTGCCCAATAGAAACCACTGTGCAGTCCTGGCATGAGTGGTTACTTCTAGCAATTCTGGTTGTACATCCAAGATACTATCGGGGAGTGGAGTACCAGCACTAGCCATATTCGATGTTGACACAGTCACGTGAGCATGAAAATTCAACTCCTTCGTATGCGAGAGCGGGGGCAAAGTTATGACCCCCCCCAAAAAGGCAAAATGCTTCAAAAAACTAATTGACAATTTAAAATTGAATATCACTTTGAAAAGAAGTTCAGTTATAATTTTCAATTTAATTATTAAGATGTATAATTTGTTTTTGATGTTCAAGTGAAACAAAACTTTGCTTTGACAATCTCTAGTCAAATTATGCACGCTATTTCATCCACTTTGGTATTGCTAAGGAAATTTAATCTTTTAAGCAAAAGGACAGCAATGCCAGACTAGTTTTCAAGCATCATAATGCAAATTGAATCATTATCAATCCTCAAAACAGAAGATGTGATGTAGTTGTTTGTTAATGACTCAAAAGTTGCTATTACACAATATTGTATGTTATAAGAGGTAAAGAGATAGATCGATTGACTAATAAAACTATAACATGGTCATTTCATTATGCTATACTGAAGTTACATTGTTATTGGCTTATTGTTAACATTCTTCACAAGTTATTCTAAACAGTGTAAATGAGTGTATTGAGTATAGCTAGGACCACATGAGTGTTGTGAAGCAATGCATTGCTTCAGGACACTCATGGTAGAGTTGTAACTAGTGAATGAAGCTTGATCCTTTTCTTTGCCAGATGACTAGATGTCAAGGTGAGAATATTAAACGACTCAATCACTTGATATCTTTGATTTTTAAAAGTTTGATTGTTGATTTTAGTGTATAGCTATGAAGTAGTTAGCCATTATAGTTACTGACTTGATTATGTAAATTCCTAATTAATATTAAATGCTAAACACTTAACAAAGTCTTGTAAAGAGCTACTGAGGATGATCAAGCTTGATGGAGTAATTCCTTATAACCAAGCCAACAAAGCAGAAAGTAAAAATGGAGTCTCTTTCTAGCATGTATATGAGCCAAAACCAAAGTTATTTTAGAGTCTAAATAATTGTACCTTCTAAATATTTACTTCACATGTTTCAATTAATCTGGTTGAATATAATGTATATAATTATAAACAACATACCATCAGGTCCAAAGGAGATTGAAGATGTTTCCCAGAAGGAGCGGGCTGTGGGTGTTTCTTTAATTCATTTATACCAATCAGAAAATTCTCTTCTGCCATATGACACTTTGCCTCGTGATTAATCATGTATTTGTTCCACCAATATTTGGCTTGATGTTCAGGTTGTGGTGGTATATAATCGGGAAAATTACTTATATATAGCCGTGCTGCTAGAGCAGAAATCATTGGCTTAGCAAGGTCTGAACGTTTAACATTTGTCCATGTAATATTAAGATGTTCTGAGATGATTGAATGTTTTGCAACCAAACGAGCATGACTCTTAGTATCCATTGTATCTTCCAGTGCGTACTTGCTGACTTGCCAAATACCACCATCATTGTACAAGGAAATGTGTTCAGATGGTTCACCATCTCTAGACATAACATATGCTACTCGTCTCATAAATTGATGATCCTCTAGCTCTGGAAATATGTCACTCAGCCTCCGTAAGCAAGCTTCAACAACATCAGATCCTACTTCACCTTTAGTCCAAATTGAATCTTTATCACTGGCAGACATCTGGAATTTGAATCTGTGTAATAAAAATAGAACAGTTTGAAATCTGGGGATATCATGAGAAAATAATTTACACATACTTCTCTAGTTGAATGATTGAAGGCTTTTCTTTAAAATCTAGTGATGAAACACCTCCAACAATATTTTATCAAAACAAACACACCCTATTACTAAAATTCATAATAATTTCTCATCAAATGAATAATGTTTCAATAAATACTACCATACAGAGATGAAATATCTCCACCAATCAAGATGTTTAAATAAGATATAGGTAGATTATGTACTAAATTAATATTAAGTTGTTGCCATATGCTCTACTACTGATACTAGTGATATCGTTCATAAGATTTGAAGATATCAGTTTACTGGAATTGAGTCTATTTACAATGCAAAGTGAATCGGTTTCAAAAACATCACAAAGATCACTAGAATAAGTTTGAAATATTTCAGATGAAATATTTTAGATGTTCTAGACCAGGACTAGTGACAAGTATCTCAGGACTGATTAATTGTGCTTGAAGTAAATGTCCAGCTAAAGCAATGAGACTTTGTATTGTATTACTGATATCAGCAAAACGAGTATTGAAAACTTTGTACTCTTCAATTGTACATCCTAACTGATGATACACAAGTAGACTTTATGATATGACCTTATAAGTTGTTCTGGTATAAACCCTCACATGGTCACACACACACACACACGTGTAGCATGTGTGTTCATAATATCAACAAATTATGTTAAGAATAAAAACAGCCACTAAGAGCATCTAAACATAGACGATATTACATTGATGTGCAAGAACATCTCTATAATACACAATGCTTTCTCTTAAGTTCATTTTTAAAACATTACAAAATTAGAAAAAAAAAACAATCTACATACTTTGTACAAGTTTGAAAATATCACTAAAAATTACACACAACAGTTCATTAGGCATTACCATATTAGGATTATTTTGATACAGTATACTTTGCTTGTAATCTTAAACCAAGTTCCTTGTTAATTGATTTCACTGCATTGACTAGCCATCGTCTATTGGGATTGCCTTTTTCACGGTTACAATTCCATTTTAACCATTCTGTAACCACATCGTTAAGAGCATTCCATGGAGCAGAGTTCCTATGCTGATACTCAATAGATCTTATTGTGGAAGGTGATATTCTGAAAGCAGTAGCTAACCTAACGAAGTCTGGAGCTAGTTCCTGAATGTCTACCATTACATCAGAATGATGACCTAAAAGTAAATGGTGAAAAGTAGTAAGTGATAAGTTAAGATACAGATAGAACACTTGTGCATAATTGTTATAAGAGTATAACATTAATTCATATAAGATCAAACAACACATATTATAACATTGCATCATTTAAAACATGTTCAGTTTGAAGGACATATTTGCTTAATATAAATGATAATGCTTTTGACCTAGCTATAAATAATAATACTTGAAACATCCAGGTAACTTAATTATAAAGGTTAAAGGTCAAAGGTTATAGTTTAATATTCATGTATGACAATGATTGAAGACCAGAGAATTATAATAGTCAGTAAGTTTGTACACATACAAAGTTGTGGTTACTATTAAGGTTTCTATGCATTGTGTACACTTACTTTGATCTAGAATGAAGTCTTTGAGAGGGTCGTCTTTACTTTCAATTTCAATATCCTGGTCCTCTTCAACAACAGCTACAATTGAAACAAATATTATTAATTGAATAACTAAAGAAGACTATATTATGATAACCAATAGTTTATTTTATACTAAAACAGCCAGTAAAACAAATCTACATGTATGTAGCAGAAATACCTTTTACGACATTGAGGGTTAGATTTATATACAATAATTTATTACATGTCACTAGTAACATATTATTACCTTTTTCTGGAGGCAGACTTTTCACATATGTAATGATTCTTTCAGCAACTGTTCTGTCATCCATCATCAAAAACGCTTCCACCAGTATTAAATATGTCCCATCACTGCCATGTTTTCTTTTCCATGCCTTCAGCACAGCAAGACTCTTCCCATTCTCATCTTCTTTACTATCATGTATAGCTTTAAATTTTGCTTCAGAGATTCTTAGACTTTTGGCCATATCAGCATAACTTTCAATATCTTCAATAATATCATTGAACAAACCGTCATTACACTCCCTTTGTAAATCAGAATACTGTACATTGAACTTTGTCAACAGTTTAGAGAAATCTAAATAAAAATAAAGTCTTCTGAAACAACGAAAATTGTATTAGTCTCTGCATATCATTTTATTGTAGATGTATAGGAAAAGTAACAACCATGCTATACATCACACACACATAAGTCAGTAATGATAGAAAATTATGCTTTAATATGTCAGTATGTTTATTATAAATCACATCTGATCCAGGCACACATACTAATATAGTATACCTTTAGTACAATCTGTTTTAAGGAGAGCACATAGACCAGACATTGTGGCATCTTTTTCTAAAATTTTGATAAACGAATTCAGCTTGTCAGCATTCTGGTCGATCTGAAATTGTATTGACTGCATCAGACGACTAACTTTTTCACTATGGACAAGTCCTCGATCACAAACATCACGATATGTGAGTTCATTTATTAATGATTCTTGAAGTAGTTCTCCTGCAAATGCCACTGGATTTTGTATAGCATTACTTATATCAGAAAAGTGAGATTTAAACGCTTTATATTCCTCTGTTTCTGATCCTGAACGACAATATCTCTATGTTAGATGTATATTATATAACAATACAGCTATCATAAATGATCATTTTACACTTACTAGACTTGACATTGACGTTTTTAAGTAGGTAGAAGAATTTTCTGAAATTTCAAGGAGTGGTTGGCTTAAATAAAGGTGTGGCTACACACCTACTCAAGGATATTAAGTAATAACTAAATTCATTGATGCATTTTAAATATGTAGTAAGAGTGTGTAGACTTTGAAAAAACTAACCTCACCAACAAACAATATTTAATTAAAATAAGTAAGATATTGATAAAAGAAACATTCAGAACAAACATATAAATTAGGTAAATATTTAAGCAATGGCTATAAACATAATTACTAGCTACATGACCACTTGTATAGCATGAACTAAACTTCACTAACAATATCAATTAGAATATGAACATAAATGATGTAGAAATAATCAATTATCAACAAATAGAGAAGCAGATCAAAATAATTATGCAAAGCCCAAAAGCCCATTCAGGAAAACAAATTAATGTAAGCATACATCCAATGAACTGTGTTATATAACTGTATTGTCTCAACTTCTTTCTTTCTATCCCTGTCTTTCGTTGAGCCTAATTATAAATAAAATAAAATGATAAACATTTAAACTTAAATATCTCCTACCCTTAACATGCACGACAAAGCAGATATTGTCACCACTAAGGTCAAAGGCCCTCCAAAAATCAAAAAAACTATAATTAATATGATGTGCATAGAGAATAGAGCAATACACTCTTTAGAAAAGCAATCGATGTTCACAATCTGTTTTAATGATTAAAAGTAGATCAAGAGAACAAAACAGTTTCGTTACTTGTTGTTCCTGTGTTAGTTGGCCATGCTCTGTGTATTAATAAATTATATAGATTATATGTGTATTATATAGAGAATATATACCTTCTCTAAATGGTCTGTTGATTGGCAGCCCATATTGTAGACTCTGTGTCGAAGGTACATAGTACATTGCCTGAGACTGGTAAGATCAGTATAGTGTAATTATTATTATTATATTTGTAATTACAGGATGTTGAATTGGAATTGCTATTTCATGTTGTACTGGTGTTGCTGTTTGACATGGTGGAAATGACGACAATAACTAAAGGTGTTAAAACAAAATTCAAAATAATTGTTGCATGCACAAATAATATATATTACTTCGTGATTTCTGTTATTTGCTGTTGAAGAGCTATTGAACACAGAATCTTCACGTACAAATTGCTCATAAGATGGAGGTGACTAGATAATATATATAATGAGATGTATGTTATGAATACCAATATTGTTTGTAATATATCACCTGTTAATAGGAAGCATAATAATAAATACATAACTTACTTCATTTTTCTTGTTGTTTACTTCTGGAAAGCTATAATATGTTGGGCCTCCATGAATTAATTGTTCATAGGAAGGAGGTAGCTATATGTGTTTTATTGATGATCTATTTGTATAATATATTACCTCTGATGTGTCTATAGGAGCCGAAGTGTTTAATGCTTGAGAAGTTGATACATTACAATGTGTGTCTTCACATGACTAATAATAAAAATAAAATCATACTAGTATGTTTTAATTAAAGGAATGTTATTATTATTTTACTGATTTGAGCAGGTGTCTTACATGTGAATACAATAACAATGTATGAATTTAGTTATATATATAATATTCATGGTACCTCATAGTGACTGTTCACAGAAAGGTTATTAACCTATATATATATTTACAGTAATAGATGAATATAATGATAATTTGTAGAATGTAATAATTGTTCCATTAGTATTACTATGAGAACATATACTTACTGGCTCTATATATACAGGTCCTATAATGATGTAGATAGATTATTTCTATAGAGATTTATACAAGTAAATTTATACCTGTTGAAATTGCTTCATAACTGTGTAGCTCACTGTTATCATTAGCCTCCATCTAAATCACTATCATTATTTTTATCATGTAACACAATTACATGGTACATTGTATTTATATTTATTACTTGATATTATAGGAATTGAATTAAAATGATATAAACTAGCTGGTACACATTTGCTTTAGACATGGTTAAAATTTATTGGTTATTAACATAGTGAATCACACAATAACCATATCTGTACTATTTTGAGCCTTGTTCTTGACTTTTAAAAACCATTTTTTATTTCAAAATACTTACAAATACAGAATCATATTCATCATATTACCTCAAATGTAGATATACTTACCTCTTGTCCAGAGTTATACAGATATAACTATCCTACAACAAAACACTATAATTGACCTACTTATATTCCAATACTTACATATTTAACTTGATTGTTAGTTTTCACTATCCCCTTAGTCAACAACTGGGCGGAGTACAAACGACGTCATAGACTCGCATTACTACATATTGATAATAATATTTATAAAGAACGATAAATTTAAAAAATGACCTTCCTGTGAAGACTCAACACGAGATACCATGAATATTATATATATATATATATATATATATATATATATATATGTATGTATGTATGTATGTATATATATATATATATAATATTCATATATATAATATTCATATATATACATATATATATATATATATATATATATATATATATATATATCAATTTATGTATACAATTTATATATATACACAGGGAATTATCCCTCCTGTGAACACTCAAAACGAAGTAATGTGTATATATATATATATATATATATTATATATATATATATATATATATATATATATATATATATATATATATATCTATATATATATATATATATATATATATATATATATATATATATATATATATATATATCGATCGATCGATCGATCGATATATATATATATATATATATATCGATCGATCGATCGATATATATATATATATCGATCGATCGATCGATATATATATATATATATATATCGATCGATCGATCGATATATATATATATATATATATCGATCGATCGATCGATATATATATATATATATATATATCGATCGATCGATCGATATATATATATATATATATATATATATATATCGATCGATTGATCGATATATATATATATATATATATATATATATATATATCGATCGATCGATCGATATATATATATATATATATATATATATATATATATATCTATATATATATCGATCGATCGATCGATATATATATATATATATATATATATCTATCGATCGATCGATATATATATATATATATATATATATATATATATATAATATATATATATATATATATATATATATATATATATATATATATATACATATATATATATATATATATATTATATATTTTTATATATATACCACAACTTTACCTTTAAGAGAAAGTTGTCGTACAATAAACAAGAGAGCATATGGTGTCACAATTGAACTGTACTCCTTCTCTACTGGGTATTGTAAATCTATTCTCTTCTTAACCATCGCCATCAGTGTCAAATGATCTCTCTCATTCCTCAATGTACATAACAGGACAAAATCCTTAAAAGATTGAGATAGGTTGCCATACCTAATTTACAATGACAAAAGTTTAAATGTACATTTTACTAACTTTGAACAGACACTTTTTATTTTACCATTAATGCACTTAATCCTATTATTTGCTGTTTCTCCTAAAGTGAAGTTAGCTCCTTTATAACCCTCAACCCATTCATATCGTATGTCATGCCAGTTGTCATTAAAGTAAGATATAACTGAGCTTAACCCTGATTGCAGAAGTTGCTGGTAATTCCCCATGTAGGAAGATTCAGACTGTGAATAAACAAATTTGGTAATTAATTCTAAAGCATGCTCTCGTTCTCCAGATCTAATTCCCATTTTTTCTGTCGTGATTTCTCTTTTGAAAGAACGAAGTGTATCAAAGAGGCATAGATGGAGTGTAGCATCAAGAAATTCTTTCTTAAATATAGCTCTCTCGTTAAAATCTTTATCACTAATCATAACTTTTGTTGACGACCACTGTGGGTTATGCTTCTTGAAGGTCTTTATTATATGTGTGATTGCATCTTCTGTTTCATACAATGTAAGAAATAACGATACAATTTCACTGTTTCCATTTCTATCAACACACATCATCAGGTAAAATGACATCCTTAAGTCATTGAGTTTGTATGTTGCATTTACAAGTAATAACTCTGAAAAAGCAGCAAAAGTAGACTTCATGCGACCATCTTGAAAAAACAATCTACTGAAAGTATCTCCTTGTAAACAAACTTCCACTGAAGAACCTAATTGTAGTCAAGTATAACATTTTGAGTACAAATAAAGCAGTTATGAACAATTTTGCATGTATGGGGGAATAGTGGCACATAAGCATTTTCGATGTTATAATTTACCTTTAATGCCCTTCAATTTAGTGACAAGACCTTCTATGCTTTCAACAGACACTTTCTTAACACCAGTTGAGATGTTGCTTATGTCTTTCAGAGTAACTACTTTACCAGATGACTCACTAAAATGTTGTTGTGAAAGCTTTTTATTCACTTTTAACTTAAGAAGCCCAATAGCTTCTTTCTTTTGAGGTGAGGTCAGTTTCCTCTGACGAGGTAAATGCTCATATATAGCTTTACAAAAAAGGTACTATAGGAAATACAACCATAACTAATACCTTGCTCATATCAAGGTTGTGACTCTCATTAACATCAACAACCTCAAGATACTGACAATCATCACTGAGGGTAACTTTGATACCTGCTTTACATCCTTGTTTCAATGTGCTAGATGAAGGAACAATGAAACTAGAAACATGCAGCACTGAGTATTTGTATACCTCTGATGAATTCTTTTCCCACTACTTTTACTCTTGTAATCCTTACCACCGAAGGCACAGCAAAATTGGATATAGTAGTATTTATAACTCTTGTTTGCTTTCTGGACTTTGATAGGTACTCTTTTCGTAGCAGCTGCAAGAGTCTTGGAATCCCTTTGCATGAGCTGTACGGAGTTTTCTTCTTCATAAGCAGTAATACGACTTTTCATATCATCGTAGGAAGAAAACGTATCACCGACTGATATTCCAGCATTGGGCTCAATGGAAATTGGGTTATCCAGTGATGAAGACTGTTCCTCGGACTGTTCACTTTGACAAGCAGCCAACACTAAAAGACCAGACCCAGCACGAGTGACCACGTGGTTATGCGCATGCGCAGTAGAACTACCGGATCAGTAGCATAAAAATAGCGTATCCGGCTTCCGGCCCAATAGACACTGCGATATATATATATATATATATATATATATATCGATCGATCGATCAATATATATATATATATATTATATATATTATTATATATTATATATATTCCATCGATTGATGATATAGTATGTACTGATCCTGGATTTGAGACATCCCGGCACTTACTTACAAGCTAAATTCTCACAAACTTAATTGTGAAATGGTAAAAATAGAATCACTTTACTAACTTTATATAATTAATAGAAATTAACATTAAATTCTGATATATTTAATAATGACAACTTTATCATGATGACAACAGTTTTATAAATTGTAAGTCATTCTAACCATAATCTATATATGGTGATCATAGCAGATAAATTCCATGTATACAAAAACGAACATAGTATTGCTATCAAATCATAACAAACAACCGAAAATGACAATTAAAGTAATGCCACAACCCCATATTGGCATAGCAACAATAGCAACAATGCAACCAGCGAAGTGCATTATATAGCCATATTGTCTGTATTGTTTCCTTTTTGTGTACACTTTTTGTTCAGCCTAAGTTATAAGGAAAGAAGTGACTTACGCAATGAACTTAGTTACCATTAACAGAACAATCAGGGCAGGTACTGTCAATACAAAGGTCAAAGGTCCTCCAAAAATAAAGAATATTATCATTAAAATAATTGATAGTGACAGGTGAGCAAAACACTCGCTTGTAAAACAGTCAACTCCTTTTCTTTCATCCATTATCTATTTAAAAGTATTAGTATGAATATTGTATTCTAATGTATTACCTGTTGTTGATATGGTCTACCTGCTGCTATAGGATTTAATGGAACAGCAGTTGGTTCTATACAATTATAGTAATCCAGTCTTTAAAAGATCATTGTACATACGTGTTTGAACAGGAGCAAAATGAGATGGTCCATATTGAAAGTGAGGCTGTAATGGTTGTACATAATACAATCCTTGATTCTGTAATATGTATTATATATAATATAGTTTTTATATAGAAAGATTATATACATACTGAAATAACAGAATTATGCATGGGTATTTCAGTTGATGTTACTTGTCCTCTGTTTTGTGGTGGTAACATTAGAAGATACTAATGATATAGTATACAATTTACATATTGTAATATTAACATATTAAAAATTTTATTTAATAATACTAACTTCTTGGTTTCTGTTATTTGCTGCAATTGAACTGTAATAAGTTGCTGAATCTACTTGACTCAGTTGTTCATATGAAGGAAGTGTCTGTGATATTAAAATAGAATAATATATATACTACTTGTATTATTACTAATACCTCTGATGTACCCACATGGATTGAGCTGTAGATTTCAGAATTAGATACATCAGGTTGCATATCTTCATATGTCTAATATATATAGAGTCAAATGATCAGGCAGGCTGTAGTACCGCCCAATGTAGGGATGACATAATGTTCACATTCTTTTGTTTAGCCATGATTAATCGGAATATTTTAAAGAAATATTGTTATAGGGAATTACAATTTTGCATGTGGTATCTACTTTTGAACATGTTATTTCGAGTACACTAACAATAACAGTATTCATTCTTATAGAGTTCGGAAGTATCCCGCCATTTTATTACATTAAATTAATTAAATATTATTCATGAGATGGAAAAATGGAGGGCGAATTTATCCTACTAAAGCGTTTCCTGTGTTTTCTTGTTCTTCTGTCGTAAGGAGAGGATAATCTTCCAGACATTTCGAAGGAAAAAATAGACCAATGACTGGATATATTTTTCAGAATATTTGACTGGTTAGTTATGTTACTTACATCATAGATATTTGAGTAGAAGGGTATTCTACTCCAGTATCTATGGTTACACACACACACACACACATATAAATGCTATAAACATTATTATGAAAAGGTTTTGTTGTTTTAAAATTAAGACAAACAAGTACATAAACACGTCTCTTTTAAAGTTCATGAAATGTAGAGATCGGATACAACCATCTGAAACAAGACCATGGTAGGAATGGCAGTATAAAATCCTCATATAGTAGCCACAACTTAAGCCCTTACATATACACGTTTGTTGAGACTCTACTGTCTGGATATAATGTGAGGATTTAATACTGCCATTCCTGCTGTGGTGAGTGTGGTCTTGTTTCAGACAGTTGTATCCTATCCCTACATTTTATGAACTTTAAAAAGAAACATTTTATATACTTGTCCTTATTATGTGGTTATTGCTTTACCTCATCTTGTGTCTCAAGTGATTCATACATCTATATATGAAGAGAGACACGTTATAATGACATTATACTGGCAATTGCTACCTCATCATTTTGAGTTTCCGCATCCATTGGTACATAGTCTAGTTGATTCTGATGTAGATAATAAAATTTAATGAGATTAAATAATTATAATTAATTCTTAATACAATTAATTACTTTATCATTTTTGATATAAAATTTGGTGAACTTACTTCATCTGTGTCTTGATTTGAGTCAAAGTTTGGATTGTAATATGATTGTGATCTTGTAGACACCTCTGAAGTCATATCCACATATTCTAACTGTATTGTATATAAAGGATTATTAACTATGCACAACCATTAATACAAGCAACTCTTTACCTGTTCAACCTCTGAATTTTCCATATTTATAGATGAATTGGCCTATTATGGCGACAAAATGTCTTAATACATGCACTTGAGTGAATAGTATATAGTACACATCAGCAGCTATATATATGTAAATAAGGTCATTCCTTATCAATAATAATTGTTGGTGTTGTTTGCATAGTTAAGTAACTTATATGGTAAGATTGAAAGCTGCTTAGTGTGACAAATTTGATTGATGATCTCATCAGTAATAAGAAAACAAACTAATATATTTATACACTTACTGAATTTGTAGATACTGGACCTAATGTAATAAAAATAAAATATAGTATTGTGTTATTTATACTTACCTATTGAATATGCTTCGTTGTTGAATATTGTAATATTATTATCTGTATTTATCTAAAGTAGTATTTTTAATCTAATAATTCAACATGCTATTATAATCTTACTGATGGATTTAAAATGGTACTTTCTGATACATCAGGTCCTATTGAAATAATAATGTGTTTATAAATTTGTATTTATAGTAGTCTATATGTACCTCGAGAGTTTACCTAAAGGAGGTATGAAGTATACATTGAGTATTTTTATCTACTTACTGATTGTGAATCTTGAGGTGATGGTTGTACTGCAGTTCTTATAGTATATGCCACATTTGACTGAAGCTCAATTGATTGGTTCAATTGTGATGATGACTACATGATAAATAAAAAGACAAAATATGATAACAGCTTTTAAAATTAGATTATTTTTGCTGTGTTATCAGTAACAAGACACTTGAATTTAAAGAGTGATAATATTAAATCCATGTGGGGCTATATGATCATCTTTAATGCACTTACCTCAACTGTATTGTCTAAGGAAGAGTCAACAAGTAGTAATCCTATCATAAAACAATATATCAAATAATAGAGATAACTATTACAACTAATACATACTTGAGTTATTGTTTTCACTGTCCGTCATAGTAGTAAGTAAATCTAAGTCTTGATCAGTTCTAAGAAGCAGCTGTATATATGTATTGATGTCAAAGAGGAATGACTGCTGACCTGTATTTGGTTAATTAACACATTATGGCTTCTGCTTTTGCATGATTGCATATAAAGCATCTGCTGTTGTAATCATTTATGGCTAGTAGTATGGATTCAGGGGAAAGTAAGATGATGTTAGTCAGCACTAGCCAGTGTATTCCTACAATATGAAGTATATAAAATTAATGTTTCACATTACAGCTATGTATACTCTATTACTTTTCATGAGTAAACCAACAGATTGACATGTTGAAATGAGATAATGGCTTCTAATACTGTTGTTTATTAAAATGCATTACAGTATTTTATGCTCTTGTACTAACACCTGTAGTTGTGAAAAAATACTGATGACATGGCTTTCTATTTTATTGTAGCTGTATTACTGCAATATGAAGTATATAACTTTTTCATATTATGACCATATCCACCCATTACTTTTTGTGAGTAAACAAACGAAGCAACTTGTTTAAATAAGGTTTCTAATAAAGTGTTTGTTAACTAATGTATCATGGCTTCTACTCTAGAATGAAAACATCTGCTTTGGAAATATCAATAGGCAAATTTCCATTTGACCTTTTATTTTACTGGCATAAAATTCTATCAAGGTATTACTTTCATTAGGTTAGACTTATACACATTTCTAAATTTAACAATAGACTTCTTTAGTTTGTTTTTTTAAAGCCAGAAGCAATTATGTTAGTCCAACTACACCATGAGCGCTAAAAGAGTGTAAATAGTCCATTTTCCATGATCTAACTACAAGATGTAGACATGCCATGCAATTGTAAGAGAAAAAAAACATTTTTAATATGATTTACCATACTATGAAGTTCAAATATCTCTTAAGTTAGCATGATAGACACGTTCAAATCTTAGTTCATGTGTCTGTAAGATTTCTAACTGCTGCAATGGTTAAATTTAAAATGTTAATTTCTTCTCTACAGATTTAAATATGGAGTGTATTTCTTTTAAAATAACATGTACTTATTAACAAAACTCAATCAAACTTTAACATTAATAAAATCAAAAAACAAATGAGATTTTTAATTTTCACAGCATCATAATTATAATAAAAAACACACAAAAACCAAACATTAATCATGTTGTCTTATTAGTTTACATTACTGTCTCTTTATCTATAGCTTCTTGGTCTTTAGAACATCTGGCAGAATCTTGATTAATTTTTTTCTCTGATATAGACATACTGCATGCAACTATAAAGAGGAAAATGAACTTAGTAACATCACAAATTATGATATTGATTTCACTGGTTTCTTATCTCCACTAATATACTCTTATTGAAAATTAACTATACAATATTTCAACAGCTGTTAAATTAATAACTACCTTTAAAATTGAGTGATCTAGCAATGCCCTCCAGTTTCTTACTCTCTTCTTGGTTGTTTACATAGATTTCATTAGCAACATTCATTAGCTTAATTGCAAGTTCCCGTTTCGAGAATTCTTCTCCTTCTCTTTTGGCTGAATCTTCCCAGGCAAAAATCATTTTCAGGCATAATTTCTCATCAATTTGCTGTGTTGAGAAGATATCATATGATAGAGATAGATCCCCAGTAATACATGACAACGTTTGTTGAGACAAGACAGATATGTTTTTGGCCAGGGATACAGCCTCATCTAATGTCAAAGGATCTACAAACCAATTATATATTTAATTCAAATTACATATTTTAACAATACAGTTACCTCCATTGAGAATTTTATTTTGAGGAACCTTATTGGCATCCTATAAAGAAACACAATAAACAAAATTTATACAAATTTTAAACATACTTTGCTAAGTACTGCATTCCAAACTTTGAATATGTCATTTTCAAGTCTGCCTTCGCTTATACACTTTGCACAAAGATCTTTGTTAGGAAGAAGGTGACGATTTCGGCGAAGTTTATAAATGGTTTCTGGGTTTGGATCCTCAGAGCACATAACAGCAAAGTTGTATTTTACTTTCTGTGGCATTATTTTATGGCATACAGTAATGATCTGAGTGCATATCTCTTCAATGCATGAATGATCGTATGGTGTAAGAATACGAAACTCAATGGCATCACCGAGATATACTAGATCAAACATAACTCCTTCATCACTAAGCATACTAGAGGGAAAGGGTCTAAATCTAGTCACATTAATATGTGGTTCTTTACTCATTTCTAATTTTGTAAAATGGTATTCTTTTAGCATAAAAGCAGCAAACTTCACTTTGAAGTGTGACAATGGCTCGTTAATGTCATGAAGCAAATGCAAAGCAGTTGGTTCACATTCTAAAGTTGGTTTAGCTGTGCAAATATTAGGTATATAATAAGCAAACTGATCACTTAATGTGATACTCAATTGTTCTGAGGATAATTTGACTGCTAAGCCAATAGACATGAGAAACGACATGAAATCACTACTTGCTTCCTTGCTTCCAAAAATACATTCAGCGGTTGATTCAGTAACAATGCCATAAGTAGTAACTAGTGGGTCAACGTTTGGTAAAGGATAGAAAAGCTTGTCTAGCTCATGAAGAAAATCTACTGGTTTAAGTATAATAAGATCAGATGAGCTGTCAATGAGGCTAACATCAATAATACTACCAAATGAAGTAAATAGTCGACAAAACTCTTCAAGCTTACTACCTTCAACACCCAGCACTGCTGCCTTTTGCTTTAATACATCTTTTTTAATGCTAATGTCACTTGATGTATAGAAAAAGCTACGTAAAAATACAAATGAAAGAGGCATGTCTATTGGTTTTTGAAACTGACTTTGGACTATATCATCAAGTAGCACTTTTAGAAAGGAAGAATTATCATTATCAAGGATGGAAATCTAGAACACCATCAGTGTCTATAAGATCCTTAACTTTCATTTGCGTGCTAACCATGTCTACTTCTTTTTTGAATTCCTTAATATTTTTCTCTAAAGTTTCTAGGTCAATTTTTGATTTGATTGTTGCAATCAATTTACATACCTGTGAACCAATTGGATTGTTCTGCGAAAGTTTAGCAAAGCGAAGAAGATAATGAATACGAGGTCGCCATCTCATGACACATTCTTTGTCATTACGTGAAGGATCGTGGTTTTCTGGTATTTCTGGTAGGTCATAAAGATGAGGTAAGTCACGCAAGAGGTCGAAAAATAGCAGCGAGCGACAATTATGTAGCAAACCAGCTAAACGAGGCAAAATATATAAAACAGCTTTGTTTAGGCCTATGTCCCAGATATTAATCATGGATATTCCACTTGCTAAGCTTTGACTCCAGATGGACAGGGTTTCTTTAGCGTCACTTTTACAAGTGAGCCTACTTAAATTTTTGAAAACAGAGATCAAGTGCTTGTTAAGATCTTCATCTTCAAAATAAGGCTGTGTTGAATGAACAGCAGGAACATTTTTGATAGACTGACCTCTAACACGTAAAAGATATTCTATTGCTGACTCCACTACTAGTATATATCCATTGTTGACAAGAGATTTAGCATCTTCATATTTAATGTCATTTCTAGGTGGTCTTCTCACTGCAGCATAGTCGTAATATCTTATTCCACGATCCACATTGTTATTGTAAATGTTGTCCCCAAAACAATAATCCACTAACTGGTTTAGGGCTGTTGATTTCCCACTCAAGGATACATGTCTTTAACCAACTGGGAGTAATAGCAATGGACACTGCATCTATAGTAGACAAAAATAGTGAAGTAATTTGAGCAGGTGTTAATTTTAACACATAAAAATTTAAAACTGATTTAACATATAATTAATTTCCTAGTCTCCTTCTACAGAGAAATATATATGTTATGCCTTCAAGAACCATGAGTATACATAATTAAAAATATTAAAAATGCTCTAACTTACTGTCCATTGTAGGATCACTTTTGTAGGTAGCAACATCTGACGACCTTCTAGATACAAATTCACGATGTGGAAGAGCAATATGTCTATACTCTCTGGAGTCATAAGAGTCATAATTTTCCTAAATACAATGATGACAAAAATACTTTCTATTAAGAACAAATGAGGAGTAATGACTCACATACTAGGATGGATAAACAATATACAAATAATGAATGAAATATGAGACAAGGTGATGGACAGATAGATACATGTTGAATAAAATTCTGTATATTATAAACAATTACTGTATCTTGTGAAGATTGTAGAGGTGAAGAGTATGAATGTTCATCAGCTAAACATTATGATAGACAAACATGTCAATCATTATTATATAATATTATATAAGAATTATAAATAATTAATTGCTTATAATCCACTTTGTAAATTGCAGTAGTCATGGCAAAATGGGATGTAACTGTTAAAGTAGATTCATTTTAGCTACTGTGAGAATTATGAATCTTATTTATCAATGCCAGTCAACTTCATAAAGGCACAATCATGCAATATATATTGTCATATATCCGGAGGAAATAATAAAAATATATGTTCCTTATAAATTTATATGCACATCCATATTAACTCTTAAATACAAGTAAAAGCAATTACTTACATAACTCCTCAACAGTATCAGTAATGGCTAATTCAGGATTGTGTATTTCCTAATAAAAATAAAGTACAATATTAATGTCACACAAGTACATCAGTAATAGCAATATGTAGTTGATATGGATATGTATATATCTAGCTATTGGTAATTTTATTAGATACCTCTTTCTCTCTCTTATCAAGGATGACCTCATCTCCAATTTTTAACAAAATTACTCCAATATTGAGGAGATATGATAGCCTTGTCTTTGCCATTTTCACTAGTACTCCCATTAGTGGCTTGGGAGCACACATAGTAACAAAGATACAACCTTCTTCCACTTTACAAACATGAATATGTGGAGAGCAATCAAGAAAAACATTATTAATAACTATCTCAAACTCTTTCACTGTGAAATAGTTAGCTCTAGATGACTTTAATTTGAGAGAAATTGTACAATCTGGTGTAGGATAACGATCCATTAACTCAGCTTCCCTCATAAGATCCTGAGCAAAAGCACTACTCAACAACTTTTTTCGATAGCTTTGTTCTTCCAATTCATATGCTCGAATTGCTTCAATGGTACCAGAGAGTTTAAAGTGATTACTAATAACTGTTATGACTTCTATGTTAACTGGTGAGCAAAGCTTACGAACTATAACAAAGACATTTGCAAAGTTTTCTGCTCTTTGAATCTCCTCTGATTCAAATGGATTAGAAAGGATTAGTAGCTGCTTCAGGTCATCTATATTAATATGAGCTGTTTCAACTATTTTTTCAATTGTAAGCACTAGAGAGGCCAACTTTCCTTGCATTATTAACAAGTCACTATATTCACTTTCACCAAGTACATGTGGTAATGTCTGAATAATTATAAGAAAATTCTATCTGTGATTGTTCACTATTGTATGTGTTGTACTTACTCTTCTATTTTGATGATCTGTAGATTGAGTAACAGATGTACTTAGTACATATTCATCTATTAAAAGTTAGGAAAATAATTATTGTATGTATGGCTACTCTATTGACATTGCTCACTTGAAAGTTGACTAGCACTTGTTGATAGTCCTGTTGCATGTTGTCCATCTGTAGACTGAGTGGTTGATGTCTCTGTAGGAAATGTTATAATTAAGGAATGTAATATACAATTACTATTGATACAAACAATTATAATCTTATTACCATAATCTGTCATCATTTTTTTAGCAATAGCACTGAGAAATGGGCGATGACCTTGTAACACTGAGATAATCTTCATAAGGTTTGTTGAATCAATAGTCACTGCAATCATTAGTTCATTTAGAATGTGATGATTTCTTGTTTCTTTGCTGCTAGTTCCATTATTAGCTTTAATACGTGTTGAGTCTGACATGAGTTCAGCTTTAAACAAGTCAGCAGCTAATCTGACTGGATCAGTAATTGCAAAAGTCAATTCAGGAAAGTACTTCTGTAGCACTTGATATTCCCTAGTAGAAGGTATATAGCTATCGGTATGATTCATGATTCTTGTTTCAGCATGATCACTGACCTAAATGAATTGATCATTTCATTTTCATTAGAGGAATATTCACAGTGAGTAAATTCTATAGACTGTAAACTCCTGGCTTTATGATGTTCTTAACAATGTACAATAGAGGAATATACATCAACTGTCAATGCAATTTTTAACCATGATTGTTATACTAAGCAAAGAAATGTGCTGTAAAATAATGTTAGGACCACATGACATGCCTTATGTGCTAAGCAAAACTTAGAACAGCTTGATATGATATGTCTTTCTTTAAATGACAATGTATGTACCCGGAATATACATTGATATACAAGGCATCACTTGGACAGCAGGATAACAGTTTATTTATGAAACACTGAAAACGTGTGTGCTATGATAATAAAATTTTAGATTTTACTTTGATCAAGTGCATAAAATAACATCTGAGGCTAACATTGTAGACTAAAGTACATATATTGGTTGATTCTGAAGGGGCTGATGTGTGGAGTCCTTAAACGTATACTTTTAAATACAAGCTCTATGCAGCTAACTAACCAAAGTTTCCAGATATTTTTCATACCTACGTGCTACATCATTCTGTCCAATAGCTTTCAAAGCAACTAATAAATTTCTTCTTGTTGCATTTTCAGCTTTCTCCTGAATCCACAAGTCATACACAAGGCTTAAGTCACTCTGACATCTCTTCAGTGTTATCCAGTTCTAACTGTATTCCTAAACTAAACCACTCTGCAGTCTTAGCATTGTTAATTAACTCTATCAGTGGAGGTTTTTCATCCATCAGCTGGTCCAGTGAAGTAGAAGACACATTTCCTGCAGCCATTTTCTCATATAGCTATGGTAAAACACAAAACATTTAGTCAGGCTAGCAAATGTCAGCTTAGAAAACAATACAAAGTAAATGGTAACAAACATCTATGATAATAAATGGACTTTGACCTTGCCAATATATGTCTCATTTTATACAGATACACTAACATTTTGATAATGGTACAGTTAATGGAGAAAACATAACAACTGGAAAGCCATGTCATTTTAAAATGGATAACAAAGACTTATATACATACATGTAGCTGTAAAGTTTTTGAAAGTGACTACTTTGCAAAATGTTTTGCATAAGTTCATGAATCTTCACACTACACAGGCCATCTCTGTACTGATTTCAACTTTTCCTTGGGTCTAAATCTCTGCATTTTAAGCAATGAGGCAAGCAATAACATTTAGACTGTACATAGCATCTACTTCACAACAGTTAAATAATGTACTTAAAAGCTCACTTCGTTTGCCTTACACTTGCTGCACAAAATTCAGGCGTGTCATACATGCATATTCTGATTGTCACCTAATAGGTTTCTGATTTATACAATGAATATACACAATCATCTTAGTACAAGCATTAGATGCGATTATAATTAAGCACAAATTTGGCTCAATATACATTGAACAATGAAAGTTGGGGGCCACGTGCTTAGTGAAGAATCACATAGATGTAAATGAAAATCTTTTTTAAAAAAATTAACTAAAAATTACCAAAGGATTTAACCCGTTCATCTATAGCATGAATGAATTCTTTTGCAATGGATGCTAAGTCTAAATCATTTGTTAAGTCTTTGTGGACATGCAGTTAACTTAACCAGCTGCCTTCAAATCACATGTGATAGGATAACGGGTGAATGTCATTGATTCATACAGCTGCCCGATTATTTGATCAATCAAATTATTAGTTTACACCCAGTTTGTTAGTGAGGAGTGCAATTCATCATACATACTTATGTATCACACAGTCAAAAAGCAAACAGCCAGGGGGCAGTACCCCCACACCCACTTTCAAAAGTGGGGGCCCTGCCCCCCTAGTTCTCCACCACTGTTATTGGAAAATGTACTAGTTTTGGTTATTATTATAGATAAATCTAATTGTACTGCACTATATTACACAACTACTCGAATTAATATTGAATAGTATAGCAGAACCTTTCTTCTTGTATCACTAACAAGGCCAGGACAGGGTGTGGCAGTTAAGAGTTGACAATTCAGAGTTTAATCAGACATTAAAATTATAAAAGACGAGTAATTAGTTACCTTACACTCTCAAGGACACTGCAACTCGAGTAACAGCAATCAATTATAGTCTCGTGCCCTTTGTTCGGAGGGCGTGGCAGTCTGGGTACGAGACTGGATTGTATTAGCTTCGCCCCCAGACAGCCACACCTTAATGACCACATGTCTGAAAGGGTACACGACCCCATGGTTCTTCTTTCTGCAGGACAACCTTCTCACTGCAGGATGACCTTATCACTGTATGACAACCATATAATAATAGGACAATCTTAAAATAGAACCAAAACTTGACCTACTGGGTCATGGCAATAAAAGGATAAAACATCACTGAAAAGAGACTCTTAAATTCTATGCATCCATAATTGTTTTAACCGAGTATTTTCTCAATTTATTTAAGGTAATCAGACTGTTTTACTTTTTAGATGATATAATTTTGAAGTAAGTGACTAAGCAGTAAACATATAATTATATTATAATTAAATGGTTTTCACTCAATTAAAAACTGCGTATACAGAGTTGTTTGTTTCAAAATGCATATAATTATAATGTATTCATTATTACAGTGAGACACATTATTTATATATGATAAATAGTTTATAATATAAAACAATCTTCAGCATGAAAAATGTGGTGCACAGTTTGTATCAGATAATAATCAATAATTTATCTAAATGTTACAGTCATAATAAGAAATTGTTTTGTCACTTAGGTAGCCCTAGGTGTTCACGTATCTCATCAGCTTTCGCTTTGTTTTTAACAATATTGCCACCAATAGCATCAATCACTGTTTTCCAAGTAACAGGAGATGACTGAGTCGTTATCCAGGAGTGTATTACCTCTCTCAGCCTAACTGTATCGCCTTGAATGTTGCGTCTAAAGCCTTCTAAGGTGTTGTGGGATATATTCAGAGCTGTACCAATTTCAAACCATTTACTGTCAATGCTAACTAATTGATTTAACAAATCATTTTCATCAGGACGAGTACTCAAAGTAGCTAAAATATAAGAGATTAATTCTTTATATGTGTCTGTATATCAATAAGATGACATCATGCTCACATCTAAAGGCACTTTTCAAAAGTTAAGGTAACCTCAATTAAAATCGCAAACAAATAATATAGGATCATACACTCACTGTCCATGTAGTCATCCAGTGATATAGTAATGTCAATTTGAGGTGGACTGCTACCCTGTCTTAGTTTTTCATCAAAAACTCGCTGTATACCATCAACATTGATGGAATATTCAAGATCTTTAATAAAGTCATGTGCATCAGTAACTGCGTGAATTCGTACAGAAATGCAAGGAGGTTCTGCAATCCTCGAAGATGAAAATTTATCAACCTCTTCCATATTTACCTATATCATTAATTTAAAAGTTATAATTACAAGCCAAAACACATCTTTATTAATGATGTACACTAATAATGTACAATAATATTACTGAAATGCAATATTGTAATATTTATAACTTTTCACAATGTATTATAGTGCTAACATAAATGCTTACTTACCACAGGTGGCCTACTGCGAGGTTTAATTTTCCAACCCTGGAATTTGAAATTTTCAGGAAATCCTGTTAACAGTAATGATTGATGTTTAAATCGAAATCCAAAATGGTCTAGTTTTTCTCCAAACATTTCTTCTAGAATATTCTACAGAATGGGCAAAGTTGATATATAAAAGAAAGACAATTTACTTTTGAATAGTTAGTATCTTGTGTTACAGCAAATTTAACATCCCATTCTTTTGGACCTGTACTTTTATGGAAAATATGACCCTGATACATACAATCAGGATGTTTGGCCTTAACACCTTCTATTGTTAAAAAAAACCATAATTAATTTTATACCTTACTTGTATTAACTTACGGCCTACTTTATAGCCTATGACTCCACCAATCAAAACTCCAATAGTAGGAAACCAAACAGTAGCACCACTCATATTACCAACCATACTACCAACCATACTACCAATAATGCCACCAACAACATCATTAGCTGTAAAAGTATCCATAATATTCACTATAGCTAGTAAAGAGAAGGTTTTGAGGGATATTCTACCAATACAAGATTCAGAGGAGAATGAACCACCACGTAAGAACTTAAATTTAAAGGGTGGACCAGATTTAGCAACAACAAAATGTAAATATTTTGTTTGTCTTTCATTGACTATGTATGCACAATGCTCTAGCTCAATAGTAACTGGCTTGTTGAGTGGAGAGGAACTTGATATTGATATATAGCACACACCACTAATAAGCTTGCTACATTCTGGGAACTCAAAGTTGCCACCCCACAAGCCTTGAGCAGCTACTTCATATTCAGACACGACTGGCACGATGACTTCTGCAGGAACAATTATTTTCAAACCACATTCTTCTATTATTAATTCATGATCAGTTGTGGCACTATAGAGGCAGACTTTTCTTCCCACTGGCATCATCCCTTCAAATGAGTCTGAATAAAATGATAGTAAGCATTATAATGGAATAAAACATCTCTAGCTGATTTGTTACCTGATATTTTAGGGCTATTCCAGTAGTCACACTGGATGCATTTGTTAGTTGATTCAGTAGAGACATGTGCTCGGTCTTTATTGCCTTGTTGGTAAACCAAATTTTCATGAATAAAAGATATAAACAATATGATTATACTAGGTTTAAGAACTTTGAAAGCAAATTACCTGATAAATGTATGGTATTTTCAACTTCATACTGGTTTGAGTTTTCATGAAAGTCTTCACATGTCTGCTCAATTACATCAATTTGTGTACACATTTGAGTTTTTAGATCATGTAAACCTAAAAACAAACAAATTATTCAGCTAAAAATAACTTATTATAATCATTGAATCCTATACATACCAGAGATAACATCTGTTTTGCCAAGATTGTGGAGACCCTCTTCAAGCTGAGTTAATGTATCCTTTTTTACAACCCACTCTAATAAACGTTTTATCTTTTCATTGGAATCTTCTTTATTTCTGATATCAGTGAGTGTAACCTGATCTATGTTAAGTTGAAGACTGAGCTGTTCCCAATCATCTTGTACTGGTTGTAGAACAACCTCTAGTTTACAAAGGAAATCTTTTTGGATACAAAAGAGTGTAATGAAGAAATAGTTAGTATTAAAACTACTAACCAGTTGTCTCTCTGAATGCATGTTGTTGCTGATTTTGTTGATTGACATCCTGGAGCTTACGAGTAAGTTTAGCTAAATATTTTTCCTTTTCTTTTAGCTTTTGGTATACTGAGTAAATACAGGTACAACATGAATATAATACATTACTGACATGATTTTTTAAAAATTACTCTCTATGTCTATGTCACACAAGAAAAATATAATATTGCTTATTACACTCAAACACTGTGTCTCAGCATAGCAATTTTTAAGTACCTGTTTATACAAAATATACATTATATAAGTTACCTGATTCACATTGATCACAAGAACTAGTAGAGACTTGCACTTCTTGGTCCTTTTTTTGACTATTAAGCATGTCTAAAATTATGAAAGCATCAGTTACTATGAATATTGTCTTTCTGGATGTAGTTGGTCAGATTTATTATTATATAAGAGTGTTTGCATAGCCTTTCAACATTCATATTTAGTGCAATTTGAATCACTTTAACACAATACCTGAAACATTAGGTCCATTTTCATATTCATTTTTTTCACTAGAGTCTATACAAACTTGATCATTGACGTTTCGTGTATCCCTTTTCTCTCGCAGACCATGTACACCTAAATTTGGTCATAAAAAATATTATCATACTGACTGCATTCACATCATACCATGAGCAATATTTGTCTTGCCCAGATGGACCAAAGCCACTTCAATTTGTGTAAGTGTACCTCCTTTTACAGCCCATTCTTCTAATACACACTTCATCTGTTCAGCAGAATCTCCTTTACTTCTGATGTTATTTAGTACAGACTGCTTTATATCTAGATGAAGACCCAGTTTTTCCCAATCCTCTTGCACTGGCTTTAGAACACTTTTTAGTTTAGGGACACAACTTGTAGGATCTGAGGTAATATGAGAAGTATAGTTTATAATTATTAATAATAACTAACCTAATATTTTCCCAATCAGTTGTTCTTGGGTGAAATAGTTGAGTTCTTTTTCTCGTTTAGATAAGGCTTTTTCTTTTTGAGAGAGTTGTTGCTGCAATTCAGTTAATGTTTCTTCTTTTTCAACAAGTTTTGTATTGAGTTTAGTTATGTGGTTGCTCATTTGTTGTATTTCATAATGATGTCTTTGCAGCCCTAAAAATATTTCGTAATGATTAAAATAGTCAATTCTAATAAAACCACTAAAAACTTAAATTAACAATATCAAATTTGATAGAATTTCAATATTAAGCTGATATATGACATTATTCATATCAATGACTTTGATGCCAATACATCCTTTAAAAATATCTGCTAAGCAGTACTTTGATTAATGCATTGGAGATGATATTACATATATTGATATGTGCATAGACATACTGCGTGCAACCATAAAGGAGAACATGAACTTAGTAATATCACAAATTATGATATAGATTTCACTGATTTCTTAACTCCACTAATATACTCTTATTGAAAATTAACTATACAATATTTCAACAGTTGTCAAATTAATAGCTACCTTTAAAATTGAGTGATCTAGCAATGCCCTCCAGTTTCTTACTCTCTTCTTGGTTGTTTACATAGATTTCATTAGCAACATTCATTAGCTTAATTGCAAGTTCCTGTTTCGAGAATTCTTCTCCTTTTCTTTTGGTTGAATCTTCCCAGGCAAAAATCATTTTCAGGCATAATTTATCTTCAATTGGCTGTGTTAAAAAGACATCATCTGATAAAGGACTTAGACGACCAGTAATGCATGACAATGTTTGTCTAGATAAGACAGATATTTTTTTAGCCAGGGATACAGCCTCATTTAATGTCAAAGGATCTACAAACCAATTATACATTTAATTCAAATTACATATTTTAACAATACAGTTACCTTCAGTGAGAATTTTTTTTTGAGGAACCTTATTGGCATCCTATAAAGAAACACAATAAACAAAATTTATACAAATTTAAACATACTTTGCTAAGTACTGCATTCCAAACTTTGAATATGTCACTTTCAAGTCTGCCTTCACTTACACACTTTGTACAAAGATCTTCATTAGGAAGAATGTGAACTTTTCGGAAAAGCTTATAAATGACATTTGGGTTTGGGTCATCAGAGCACATAATAGCAAAGTTGTATTTTACTTTCTGTGGCATTATTTTATGGCATACAGTAATGATCTGAGTGCATATCTCTTCAATGCATGAATGATTGTATGGTGTAAGAATACGAAACTCAATGGCATCACCGAGATATACTAGATCAAACATAACTCCATCATCACTAGGCATATTAGAGGGAAAGGCTCTAAATCTAGCCACATTAATATATGGTTCTTTACTCATTTCTAATCTTGTAAAATGATATTCTTTTAGCATAAAAGAAGCAAACTTCACTTTGAAGTGTGACAATGGCTCGTTAATGTCATGAAGCAAATGCAAAGCAGTTGGTTCACATTTTAAAGTTGGTTTAGCTGTGCAAATATTAGGTATATAATAAGCAAACTGATCACTTAATGTGATACTCAATTGTTCTGAGGATAATTTGACTGCTAAGCCAATAGACATGAGAAACGACATGAAATCACTACTTGCTTCCTTGCTTCCAAAAATACATTCAGCAGTTGATTCAGTAACAATGCCACAAGTAGTAACTAGTGGGTCACTATTTGGTGAAGGATAGAAAAGCTTGTCTAGTTCATTAATAAAATCTACTGGTTTAAGTATAATAAGATCAGATGAACTGTCAATGAGGCTAACATCAATAATGCTACCAAATGAAGTAAATAGTCGACAAAACTCTTCAAGCTTACTACCTTTAACACCCAGCACTGCTGCCTTTTGCTTTAATACATCTTTTTTAATGCTAATGTCACTTGATGTATAGAAAAAGCTACGTAAAAATACAAATGAAAGAGGCATGTCTATTGGTTTTTCAAACTGACTTTGGACTATGTCATCAAGTAGCACTTTTAGAAAGGAAGAATTATCATTATTGGGATGAAAATCTAGAACACCATCAGTGTCTATAAGATCCTTAACTTTCATTTGCGTGCTAACCATGTCTACTTCTTCTTTGAATTCCTTAATCTTTTTCTCTAAAGTTTCTTTGTCAATTTTTGATTTGATTGTTGCAATCAATTTACATACCTGTGAACCAATTGGATTGTCCTGCGAAAGTTTAGCAAAGCGAAGAAGATAATGAATACGAGCTCGCCATCTCATGACACATTCTTTGTCATTACGCAAAGGATTGTGGTTTTCTGGTATTTCAGGTAGGTCATAAAGATGAGGTAAGTCGCGCATAAGGTCGAAAAATAGCAGTGAGCGACAATTATATAGCAAACCAGCTAAACGATGCAAAATATATAAAACAGCTTTGTTTAGGCCTATGTCCCAGATATTAATCATGGATATTCCACTTGCTAAGCTTTGACTCCAGGTGGACAGGGTTTCTTTAGTATCACTTCTACAAGTGAGCCTACTTAAATTTTTGAAAACAGAGACCAAGTGCTTGTTAAGATCTTCATCTTCAAAATAAGGCTGTGTTGAATCAATAACAGGAACATTTTTGATAGACTGACCTCTAACACGTAAAAGATATTCTATTGCTGACTCTACTACTAGTACATATCCCTTGCTGACAAGAGATTTAGCATCTTCATATTTAATGTCATTTCTAGGTGGTCTTCTCACTGCAGCATAGTCGTAGTATCTTATTCCATGATCCACATTGTTATTGTAAATGTTGTCCCCAAAACAATAATCCACTAACTGATTTAGAGCTGTTGATTTCCCACTGTTAGGAAGACCAGCAAAGCATAATAAAAAAGGAGCTGTTCTAGCTGTTATGTGTTCATCAAGGATACATGTCTTTAACCAACTGGGAGTAATATCAAAGGACACTGCATCTATAGTAGCAAAAAATAGTGAAGTAGTTTGAGCAGGTGTTAATTTTAACACATAAAAATTGAAAACTGATTTAACATATAATGAATTTCCTAGTCTCTTTCTACAGAGAAATATATATGTTATGCCTTCAAGAACCATGAGTATACACAATTAAAAATGCTCTAACTTACTGTCCATTGCAGGATCACTTTTATAGGTAGCAACATCTGACGACCTTCCAGATACAAATTCACTATGTGGAAGAGCAATATGTCTATACTCTCTAGAGTCATAATAGTCGTAATTTTCCTAAATACAATGATGACAAAAATACTTTCTATTAAGAACAAATGAGGAGTAATGATACACATACTAGGATGGATAAACAATATACAAATAATAAATGAAATATGAGACAAAGTGATGGACAGATAGATACATGTTGAATAAAATTCTGTATATTATAAACAATTACTGTATCTTGTGAAGCTTGTAGAGATGAAGAGTATGAATGTTCATCAGTCATTTTTTACGCTCCTTGTTATTTAATAGTTTGTCCTAATCCAATTTAAGGAGACATATATATATATATATATAAGTTAATATTCTCTATAATAAAATGTTTGAACAAATTAATTAAAGTTTAACTGAGAAATTTTAACTCCTGTGAGGATTGTTAACAATTTAGGAAGTTGAAGGCGATGTTGAGATATCAGATTGTGTTGGTTCAATATGTACTCTTTGTTTGAATTGGGAGATACAACAGTTTGGATTGTTCCTTTCTTTGGCTAACCTCAGGTTAAATTTCCCTCATTTACAACTTACTGCTAACACATTGTCCACTAACAATTAATACTATAAACTTTCTCAGACAGTATGTCGGCTAATTATTGTAGTCTACTACTACACACACAATCATTGATATAATAAGATCAATAATCCTAGTAGGCTGTTGCTGAGTGTCTTAGTGCGAGAGAACAAATCTGAACAGTGCAGTGACATTTGAGGGGAGGGGAACGTCTGGGAAAACTGCTATAGATCAAGTTTGGCTCCACACAATATTGTGCAGAGCCAATCAAATTGTCTTGACACTATGGATATAGTTTGAAATACATGACAGTGTAGCAGGCAATGTTAATTTACATCAGAGGAGAGACTAAGAGATCAAAGCCACATAAATCTAGCTTTGTACTGCGCAAGGCAAACCCTGCTTATGTAATATATAATTATAAATGCTGCATGAACATAATTTGTTTGGTAATTCATGGATTTATGAGCCCATTTGCTCAAATCATTTAGAGATATACTTACCTGTAGATAAGGCTTCAGATTTCTACAACAGCTTTAGAAACGACGAGAAACTGTTGATCACTTGAATTACAGTTTATTATAGCAATGGGTGGTGCTTAATCAATCATATGACAGGTTAGTATTGTCTGGTTTTAATAACTAAACCTAGTTATGTTAATATGTGGATTATCAGGTATTTCTAATGTTGTCAATGAGTACAAACCCAAAAAAGTAGTAGCAAAAAATATCTTGGTATTTTTACATCACGTACACTGTAAAAATTGATTTGTTGATTTAACCAATATATTGTTATACAGGTTGCTTGTAGTAAACTAATATGATGTGAAAATAGACATAACACTGTTTTCATTACTAATGTACTACTGTTTATGTAGCTAGTAGTACATCAGTAATAAAAACAGTGTTATGTTTACTTTTACATCATACTAAGTTTGCTTCATGTAACCTGTATAACAATACATTAGTTAATCAACAAATCAATTTTTACAGTGTAGCAAGTGGAACGATGCAGGATCACACATTAATATAGGACGGGCAGTGCAAACATTAGATATATAATAGGCATATTGATCTGAAATTAAAAAATTCGCTTGCAATGATATAATTTTGTCGCAAAACCGATAGATGTTAAAAAAGACATAATTGTGCTTGTTTTCTCCCTTCCAAAAACAAAATTAGCAGTTGATTCAGTAACAATGCCATAAGTAGTAACTAGTGGGTCACCATTTGGTGAAAAATAGAAAAGCTTGTCTAGCTCACGAAGAAAATCTACTGGCTAATTATAACAAGATTTGATGATCTGTCGATGAGGTCAATGTACATAAACTGTTTTACAATAAGAAACCATGTTATCATATATTATTATGTTTAGTATGAACAAATGTGGTGCATGGTTTATAATAGATAAAATCAATTTACCTAAATGTTATTGTCATAATAAAAATTGTTCTGTCAGTTAGGCAGCTCTAGGTGTTCACGTATCTCATTAGCTTTCGCTCTGTTATTAACAACATTGCCACCAATAGCATCAATCACTGTTTGCCAGGTAACAGGAGATGACTGAGTTGTTATCCAGGAGTTGATTACTTTTGTTAGCTTAACTGTATTGGTTTCATTGTTTTGTCCGAAGCCTTGTAAGATGTTGTGGGATACATTTAGAGCTGTACCAATTCTGAACCAATCACTGTCAATATTAGCTAATAGATTTAGCAACTCATTTTTGTCAGGACGAGTACTTAAGATAGCTAAAATATAGAAAGATAAATATTGACACGTAATATATATGAATAAATTGTTACCATGCACATAATATGACCAATTGTATTGTATGTACTATACTTACTGCACACTTATACAGTGATCATTATTAATCAGGCACTTACAGTGTGTGTTATCATTTAGTGATATGTCAATGACAATTTTACATTGTCTAGTTGTTCTGAAACCAAGTATGAGATCTTTAATATTTTTTTTTTCACCACAATCAACACCCTCAACAGTGAGAGGGTATTGAAAGTCTTCTTTAAAATCTCTATCATTAGGATGAGCATTAATTCCCATGGATATGCTAGGAGGTTCTCCTTGTTCTGAAGAAGAATATTCATCCACATCTCTCATTTTAATCTACATATGAAATTATAAGATTGTAACTCATTCTACACAGTGTAATTAATGTAAATCTACTTTAATTTATACTTCACTGCATTAAAATTACTTACCATTGGTGGAATTACATGAGGTATAATAGTCCATCCATCAACCTTTTTATTTTCAGATGGGAATCCTTTTAGCTTTAGATTCGCTTTGGCAAAATTAAATCTTAAACTGTATTCTTTTATTCCAAAGTGATTTCTTAAAAGACTCTAAAAAATTGTTTGAATTTAATACATCAATATAAAATATATTACCTGAGAATAGTTGGTGCCTTGAGTAACAACAAAGTCACAATTCCACTTTCTTGGATTCTTCATTTTGTAGAATACATGACCATTATATGAACATGTGACATTGTGATCTGCATAATATCATTTACATTAAGTATAAGATATGACAATCTCTGGAAAAATGTTACACTCACTTGCATTAAGTTCACGCTCAATTTTAGAACCTAAGGCTCCACCAATGACAGCTCCAGTAACCAGTCCTACAGTTGCTGCTGCAGTAATACCAACCATACCACCAACCAGACCACCAGTCATAGCACCAACCATACCATCACCAGCCACACCAACCATAGCAAATAGTACTATAGCTACTATTGAAAATGATTTAATAGATATAGTGCCAATCTGAGAGTTAGGGAAGAAATGTCCTCCTGATAGCTTTTTAAACTTGAAGGGTGGGCCAGATTTGTGATCAGCTACAACAAAACTGAGATATTGAGACTGTGTTTCATCAATTATCACAGCACAATGCTCTAATTCAACAGTAACTGCTTCGTCAAGAACAAAGGAATCTGCTTTGTCAAGCACAGAGGTACTGGATACTGATACATAACAAACCCCACTAATCAGCTTGCTACCTTTAGGAAACTCAAACTTGCCACCCCACAAACCTTGAGCAGCTACTTCATATACAAATTCTTTTGGCTTGATGACCTCTGCAGGAATAATCAGTCTTAGCCCACATTCATCTATCTTTAATTCATGATCAGAGTCAGCCTTGTAGAAACAAACATTCTTTCCTACTGTCACTATTCCTTTAAATAAGTCTAAAAATGCTGAAGATACTTCAGTAAAAGACACGAAAGATTGGTTACCTGATATGTTTGGGCTATTCCAGTGGTCACACTGGATACATTTCTCTTTAGAATCAGTAGACACCTGTATTTGCACATTCACTTTGCCTTGTATATCAAGTAGACCTATATAATTTAAAGACTATGTAAGTCTGTTTAGATTATGTTTGATCTTTTAAACCATTGTCATGGCTTCATTGCCAACTTTGCAACCATAAATGATGTAAGTGCAGACATGAGCTATATTATGTTGAAAACATATTAGGCAGTTTGGTATATATATATAAATTGAAAAGTGAACTAAAAATGACAAAGCATACTAGAAATACAAAGACCATACATAAATTGAACTGACTACTTTACATACACAAGAATGTGCTAACTGAAATATCTTATTAGTAAAATCTCTGGTCTATTTACTTTGAACATTTGTGTCAATTTGTAATTGTAACAATCTGAGTTACAGATACAGTGATAGCTTTCAATGTAATGTTACTAAATTATATTGGTAATACATCATACCAGTAATAATTTCATCTTTGCCAAGTTGAAGTAGAGCAACCTCAAGTTCTCTTAGGGTACCACCTTTGACTAACCACCTCTCTAATAAGCACTTCATCTGTTCTGCAGAATCTTTTTTGCACCTGATTTCTGTTAATACAGACTGATTCATATCTAGTTGAAGGCCTAATTTTTCCCAGTCCTCTTGTATAGGTTGAAGTAGGACTAGCAGCATAGAAAGGGTATCTAATTGACATTTAAGTATTAAACTATAAATTCTAAAAAACTTGCCTGTAAAAACTTCAGCATTCCCTTGTAGAGACTCTCTAAGTCTTTTTTTTTGTGTAACAGTGGTATTTTCATTTGGTTTTGTAACACCTTCTAAATAGTAAATAGATTATAAGTCTTTAAAGCTAAATTATGATACCTCTACATGTTGTAGGACTAGATATTTGAATGGACTCTTCACTTGTTGGCATGTTGCTTGCAACTATAACAAAGTGTATTTATAGTCAAGTGACAATATTATAACATCGTGGTACTGATATTATCGTGACATTACAGAATAATATAATAGACCTGAAATTAAGTAAGATTAATTATCAGAATTTCAGGTATTAAAATAAGCTTGGCATAGTCATCAGTCATGGCAGTGGTTATATGTAATAGGACAGATATAAATCTACATTTGGTACAAAATCATATCTTGTAATTTTTGAGGTTTTAACAAATATACTTTATATCTTCAATATTAAGTGATCATGTCACATTTTCTAAAGATTTTCTCTCTTATGAATATTTTCATGAATTCAATTGGCTGCATATATAATAACATGATAAGTCAGTCTATATTTGTAAACATTTAAGCAGCTACCTCTATTTAATCCTAAATATTTTATTGCAAATAAGAATGAGATACTTTAATTGAACTAAAAGCTGTCATTTTGACTTAATTATAGCTACCCCTAAAATTAAGTGATCTGGCTATGACTTCCAACTTCTTGATCTTTTTTGTTGCTTTCATATATCTCATTAGCAACATTCATTATCTTAGTTACAAGTTCCCTTTTTGAGGCTTCTTCATTGGCTAAATATTCCCAGGTAAAAATAATTTTTATGCATAACTTTAGGACCATGGACATAATGACATCACAAATCATACCACAGATTTCACTAGCCTCTCAGGTCAACTAAAATACTCTTAACAATGGAATATTATTGTCAATTTTATGGCTACCTGTATGGTTGAGTGATATGACAATGCCCTCCAGTTTCTCACTCTCTTTACCCATAGCTTCTTGGTCTTTAGAACATTTGGCAGAATCTTGATTAATTTTTTTCTCTGATATGGACATACTGCGTGCAACTATAAAAAGAAACATGGACTTAGTAATATCACAAATTATGATATAGATTTCACTGGTTTCTTAACTCAACTATTACACTCTTATTGAAAATTAACTATACAATATTTCAACAGTTGTCAAATTAATAGCTACCTCTAAAATTGAGTGATCTAGCAATGCCCTCCAGTTTCTCACTCTCTTCTTGGTTGTTCTCATGGATCTCATTAGCAACATTCATTAGCTTAATTGCAAGTTCCCGTTTCGAGAATTCTTCTCCTTTTCCTTTGGCTGAATTTTCCCAGGCCAAAATCATATTCAGACATAATTTCTCATCAATTTGCTGTGTTGAGAAGACATCATCTGATAGAGATATATGCCTTGTAATACATGACAACGTTTGTTGAGACAAGACAGATATGTTTTTAGCCAGAGATACAGCCTCATTTAATGTCAAAGGATCTACAAACCAATTATATATTTAATTCAAATTTCATACTTTAATACGGTTACCTCCATTGAGAATTTTTTTTTGAGGAACCTTATTGGCATCCTATAAAGAAATACAATAAACAAAGTTTATACAAATTTAAACATACTTTGCTAAGTACTGCATTCCAAATTTTGAATATGTCACTTTCAACTCTGCCTTCGCATACACACTTTGTACAAAGATCTTCATTAGGAAGAAGGTGAAATTTTCGGAAAAGCTTATAAATGACATTTGGGTTTGGATCCTCAGAGCACATAACAGCAAAGTTGTATTTTACTTTCTGTGGCATTATTTTATGGCATACAGAAATGATCTGAGTGCATATCTCTTCAATGCATGAATGATCATATGGTGTAAGAATACGAAACTCAATGGCATCACCGAGATATACTAGATCAAACATAACTCCTTCATCACTAAGCATATTAGACGGAAAGGCTCTAAATCTAGTAACATTAATATGTGGTTCTTTACTCATTTCTAATCTTGTAAAATGGTATTCTTTTAGCATAAAAGAAGCAAACTTCACTTTGAAGTGTGACAATGGCTCATTAATGTCATGAAGCAAATGCAAAGCAGTTGGTTCACATTCTAAAGTTGGTTTAGCTGTGCAAATATTAGGTATATAATAAGCAAACTGATCACTTAATGTGATACTCAATTGTTCTGAGGGTAATTTGACTGCTAAGCCAATAGACATGAGAAACGACATGAAAACACTACTTGCTTCCTTGCTTCCAAAAATACATTCAGCAGTTGATTCAGTAACAATGCCATAAGTAGTAACTAGTGGGTCAACGTTTGGTAAAGGATAGAAAAGCTTGTCTAGCTCATCAAGAAAATGTACTGGTTTAAGTATAATAAGATCTGATGAACTGTCAATGAGGCTAACATCAATAATACTACCAAATGAAGTAAATAGTCGACAAAACTCTTCAAGCTTACTACCTTTAACACCCAGCACTGCTGCCTTTTGCTTTAATACATCTTTTTTAATGCTAATGTCACTTGATGCATAGAAAAAGCTACGTAAAAATACAAATGAAAGAGGCATGTCTATTGGTTTTTGAAACTGACTTTGGACTATGTCATCAAGTAGCACTTTTAGAAAAGAAGAATTATCATTATTGGGATGAAAATCTAGAACACCATCAGTGTCTATAAGATCCTTAACTTTCATTTGCATGCTAACCACGTATACTTCTTCTTTGAATACCTTAATATTTTTCTCTAAAGTTTCTACGTCAATTTTTGATTTGATTGTTGCAATCAATTTACATACCTGTGAACCAATTGGATTGTTCTGCGAAAGTTTAGCAAAGCGAAGAAGATAATGAATACGAGCTCGCCATCTCATGACACATTCTTTGTCATTACGTGAAGGATCGTGGTTTTCTGGTATTTCTGGTAGCTCATAAAGATAAGGTAAGTCACGCATGAGGTCGAAAAATAGCAGTGAGCGACAATTATATAGCAAACCAGCTAAACGAGGCAAAATATATAAAACAGCTTTGTTTAGGCCTATGTCCCAGATATTAATCATGGATATTCCACTTGCTAAGCTTTGACTCCAGATGGACAGGGTTTCTTTAGAGTCATGTTTACAAGTGAGCCTACTTAAATTTTTGAAAACAGAGATCAAGTGCTTGTTAAGATCTTCATCTTCAAAATAAGAATGTGTTGATGGAAGAACAGCAACATGTTTGATAGACTGACCTCTAACACGTAAAAGAAATTCGATTGCTGACTCTACTACTAGTACATATTCATTTTTGGCAAGAGATTTAGCATCTTCATATTTAATGTCATTTCTAGGTGGTCTTCTCACTGCAGCATAGTCGTAAAACCTTATTCCACTATCCACATTGTTATTGTAAATGTTGTCCCCAAAACAATAATCCACTAATTGGTTTAGGGCTGTTGATTTCCCACTGTTAGGAAGACCAGCAAAGCATAATAAAAAAGGAGCTGTTCTAGCTGTTATGTGTTCATCAAGGATACATGTCTTTAACCAACTGGGAGTAATAGCAAAGGACTCTGCATCTATAGTAGACAAAAAATAGTGAAGTAGTTTGAGCAGGTGTTAATTTTTACATCTAAAAATTTAAAACTGATTTAACATATAATCAATTTCCTAGTCTCATTCTACAGAGAAATATATATGTTATTCCTTCAAGAACCATGAGTACACACAATTAAAAAAGCTCTAACTTACTGTCCATTGCAGGATCACTTTTGTAGGTAGCAACATCTGACGACCTTCCAGATACAAATTCACTATGTGGAAGAGCAATATGTCTATACTCTCTGGAGTCATAACAGTCGTAATTTTTCTAAATACAATGATGACAAAAATACGTATCTATTAAGAACAAATTAGGAGTAATGATACACATACTAGGATGGATAAACAATATACAAATAATGAATGAAATATGAGACAAGGTGATGGACAGATAGATACATGTTGAATAAAATTCTGTATATTATAAACAATTACTGTATCTTGTGAAGCTTGTAGAGGTGAAGAGTGTGAACGCTCATCAGTCATTTTTTTAGCTCCTTGTTATTTAATAGTTTGTACTAATCCAATTTAAGGAGACATATGTATATATAAAAGTTAATATTTTCTATAATAAAATGTTTGAACAAATTAATTAAAGTTTAATTGAGAAATCTTAATTCCTGTGAGGATTGTTAACAATTTAGGAAGTTGAAGGCGATATTGAGATACCAGATTGTGTTGGTTCAATATGTATTCATTGTTTGAATTAGGAGGTACAACAGTTTGGATTGTTCCTTTCTTTGGCTAACCTCAAGTTAAATTTCCCTCATTACAACTTCCTGCTAACACATTGTCCACTAACAATTAATACTTGTTAACACTATATACTTTTTCAGACAGTATGTCAGCTAATTATTGTAGTCTACTACTACACACACAATCATTGATAGTATGAGCGATAATCCTAGTAGGTTGTTGCTGAGTGCCTTAGTGCGAGAGAACAAATCTGAACAGTGCAGTGACATTTGAGGGGAGGGGAACGTCTGGGAAAACTGCTATAGATCAAGTTTGGCTCCACACAATATTGTGCAGAGCCAACCAAATTGTCTTGACACTATGAATATAGTTTGAATTACATGACAGTGTAGCAAGCAATGTTACTTTACATCATAGTGAATGTTTGTCTTCCCAGCAGTCATGGATTTGTCGAGTACATTAAAAATACAATATCCAAGTTTGGATATTTATCCTAACTCCCCAAACAAGAAAGGCCATTGTTAATGACTTGTTTTATGCTGCAATATATATTTTTGGGCATTTTGTATTTTGGGTATTTTGGTCAGCTCTCTCGCATGACGTTCCTGTAATTAACATTCCATTGTGCAAATGATTTACAGCAGTTTCCCCAGACGTTCCCCTCCCTTCGAACGTCTGGTCACGCTAGACTAGGAGAGACTAAGAGATCAAAGCCAAATAAATCTAGCTTTCTATTGTGCAAGGCAAACCCTGCGTATATAATATATAATTATACATCTTACATGAACATAATTTGTTTGGTAATTCATGGATTACGAGCCCATTTGCACAAATGAATCGTTTAGAGATATACTTACCTGTAGATAAGACTTCAGATTTCTACAACAGCTTTAGTAACGACAAGAAACGGTCGATCACTTCAATTGCAGTTTATTATAGCAATGGGTGGTGCTTAATCAATCATATGACAGGCTAGTATTGTCTGGTTTAATAACTCATTTCTAATCTTGTAAAATGGTATTCTTTCAGCATAAAAGAAGCAAACTTCACTTTGAAGTGTGACAATGGCTCGTTAATGTCATGAAGCAAATGCAAAGCAGTTGGTTCACATTCTAAAGTTGGTTTAGCTGTGCAAATATTAGGTATATAATAAGCAAACTGATCACTTAATGTGATACTCAATTGTTCTGAGGGTAATTTGACTGCTAAACCAATAGACATGAGAAATGACATGAAATCACTACTTGCTTCCTTGCTTCCAAAAATACATTCAGCAGTTGACTCAGTAACAATGCCACAAGTAGTAACTAGTGGGTCACAATTTGGTGAAGGATAGAAAAGCTTGTCTAGCTCATGAATAAAATCTACTGGTTTAAGTATAATAAGATCAGATGAACTGTCAATGAGGCTAACATCAATAATGCTACCAAATGAAGTAAATAGTCGACAAAACTCTTCAAACGTACTACCTTTAACACCCAGCACTGCTGCTTTTTGCTTTAATACATCTTTTTTAATGCTAATGTCACTTGATGTATAGAAAAAGCTACGTAAAAATACAAATGAAAGAGGCATGTCTATTGGTTTTTCAAACTGACTTTGGACTATGTCATCAAATAGCACTTTTAGAAAGGAAGAATTATCATTTTTGGGATAAAAATCTAGAACACCATCAGTGTCTATAAGATCCTTAACTTTCATTTGCGTGCTAACCATGTCTACTTCTTTTTTGAATTCCTTAATATTTTTCTCTAAAGTTTCTACGTCAATTTTTGATTTGATTGTTGCAATCAATTTACATACATGTGAACCAATTGGATTGTTCTGCGAAAGTTTAGCAAAGCGAAGAAGATAATGAATACGAGCTCGCCATCTCATGACACATTCTTTGTCATTACGTGAAGGATCGTGGTTTTCTAGTATTTCTGGTAGGTCATAAAGATGAGGTAAGTCGCGCATGAGGTCGAAAAATAGCAGTGAGCGACAATTATATAGCAAACCAGCTAAACGAGGCAAAATATATAAAACAGCTTTGTTTAGGCCTATGTCCCAGATATTAATCATGGATATTCCACTTGCTAAGCTTTGACTCCAGATGGACAGGGTTTCTTTAGAGTCATGTTTACAAGTGAGCCTACTTAAATTTTTGAAAACAGAGATCAAGTGCTTGTTAAGATCTTCATCTTCAAAATAAGACTGTGTTGATGGAAGAACAGCAACATGTTTGATAGACTGACCTCTAACACGTAAAAGAAATTCTATTGCTGACTCAACTACTAGTATATATCCATTGTTGACAAGAGATTTAGCATCTTCATATTTAATGTTATTTTTAGGTGGTCTTCTCACTGCAGCATAGTCGTAATATCTTATTCCATGATCCATGTTATTATTGTTAATGTTGTATTCAAACGAATGATCCATTAACTGATTTAGGACTGTTGATTTCCCACTGTTAGGAAGACCAGCAAAGCATAATAAAAAAGGAGCTGTTCTAGCTGTTATGCTTTCATCAAGGATACATGTCTTTAACCAACTGGGAGTAATAGCAAAGGACACTGCATCTATAGTAGACAAAAAATAGTGAAGTAGTTTGAGCAGGTGTTAATTTTAACACTTAAAAATTTAAAACTGATTTAACATATAATTAATTTCCTAGTCTCTTTCTACAGAGAAATATATATGTTATGCCTTCAAGAACCATGAGTACACACAATTAAAAATGCTCTAACTTACTGTCCATTGCAGGATCACTTTTGTAGGTAGCAACATCTGACGACCTTCCAGATACAAATTCACTATGTGGAAGAGCAATATGTCTATACTCTCTGGAGTCATAAGAGTCATAATTTCCTAAATACAATGATGACAAAAATACTTTCTATTAAAAACAGATGAGGAGTAATGATACACATACTAGGATGGATAAACAATATACAAATAATAAATGAAATATGAGACAAGGTGATGGACAGATAGATACATGTTGAATAAAATTCTGTATATTATAAACAATTACTGTATGTTGTGAAGCTTGTAGAGGTGAAGAGTATGAATGTTCATTAGTCATTTCTCAGCTCCTTGTTATTTAATAGTTTGTCCTAATGCAATTTAGGGAAACAAATATATATAATAAAGCTAATATTCTCTATAATAAAATGTTTGAACAAATTAATTAAAGTTTAACTGAGAAATCTTAACTCCTGTGAGGATTTTTAACAATTTAGGAAGTTGAAGGCGATATTAACATACCAGATTATGTTGGTTCAATATGTACTCATTGTTTGAATTAAGAGATACAACTGTTTGGATTGTTGCTTTCTTTGGCTAACCACAAGTTAAATTCCCCTCGTTTACAACTTTCTACTAACACATTGTCCACTAACAATTAATACTATATACTTTTTCAGACAGTATGTCAGCTAATTATTGTAGTCTACCATTACACAAACAATCATTGATATAATTTGAGTAATAATAACAAGTAGGTTGTTCCTGAGTGCCTTAGTGGGAGAGAACAAATCTGAACAATGCATTGACATTTGGGGTTTGAGGGGAGGGGAACATCTGGGAAAACTGCTATAGATCAAGTTTGGCTCCACACAATATTGTGCAGAGCCAATCAAATTGTCTTGACACTATGAATATAGTTTGAATTACATAACAGTGTAGCAGGCAATGTTACTTTACATCATAGTAAATGCTTGTCTTCCCGGCAGTCATGGATTTGTTGAGTACTATTGAAAATACAATATCCAAGTTTGTATATTTATCCTTACAACCCAAACAAGAGAGGCCGTTGTTAATGACTTGTTTTAGGTTGTAATGTGTTTTTTGATATTTTGGTCGGCTCTTTCGCATGACGTTACCTGTAATTAACATTCCATTATGCAAATGATTTACAGCAGTTTCTCCAGACGTTCCCCTCCCTTCGAACGTCTGGTCACGCTAGACTTGGAGAGACTAAAAGATCATAACCACATAAACCTAGCTTTGTACTGCGCAAGACAAACCCTGCGTATATAATATATAATTATACATGCTGCATGAACATAATTTGTTTGGTAATTCATGGATTTATGAGTCCATTTGCACAAATGAATCGTTTAGAGATATACTTACCTGTAGATAAGGCTTCGGATTTCTACAACAGCTTTAGTAACGACAAGAAACTGTTGATCACTTGAATTACAGTTTATTATAGCAATGGGTGGTGCTTAATCAATCATATGATAGGTTAATATTGTCTGGTTTAATAACTAAACCCAATAAGCGATAAAATATAGTTTTATTACCATTTTATTATGAAAATAAATAATAAAAAAATAATGATATAAAAACATTGACATGCACACACATACACATGTATAATTATCGCTAATGTAACTTAATGGTCATTTCATAGTAACTTATTCCCTTTTTCCTATATGATCTCCCAATAACATCATACTTTGAGCAACTGTGAAAAAAAATAAGTTCAATAACAAGGTTATATTATGTAATATATAACAATCAGAACTTCATATGCTTGTTACATGTAAACATAAACATTTATTAACCTCGAAAATTGAGATATTTTGCTATAATTTCTAGCTTTTTGCTTTCCTCTTTGTTGTTATTATATATCTCATTGGCAGCATTCATTAGCTTAATTGCTAGTGCTTTCTTAGAGGCTTCCTCTTCCTTTTGTTTGGTCAAGTCTTCCCAGGCAAGCATCATTTTCATGCAAAATCTCCATTTGTCTCCCTTTAATGTAGTAACTTCCATTGCTGGAATAGCAAGGTGTTTGGCAACAAGAAGTAGTGTTTCATCTGACAGTTTTGACATTTCATAAGTCATTTTAAAAGCTTCTTCAATCGACATTGGATCTGAGGGCACAAACATAAATATAAATTGTAATATCTTATGTCATTCTACCTCCATTAAGTCTTTTGCCTTCAGGCACTTTATTTTCATCCTAATTAATATAAATGAACAAATTGATAGAATAAAAATAGTAATATCTCTTACTTTACTAAGTACTGTATTCCATGTTTGTAATATAGCACTATCAAGTCTACCATTGTCTTGACAAACTTCACAAAGATTGGTATTAGGAAGTATGTGGCAATTTCTTTTAAGTTTATAAGCAGCATTGGGATCAGGATCATCAGAACACATGACAGCAAAGTTGTATTTAGAATCAGATGGCATAACTTTATGACATACAGTAATAATCTGAGTACAAACATCAATATGATCACTTGATCCTTGATTAAAATGCATCGGAAAACGAAACTCAATTGCATCACCAAGATATACAAGATCAAATACTACTCCTTCTTTATTAGATGCATTAGAAGGAAAGGCTCTAAACCTAGTTATGTTAATATGTGGATCATTGGGTATTTCTAATGTTGTCAATGAGTACAAACTTAAAAAAGTAGTAGCAAAAATATCTTGGAAATTTGACATTGGTATATTTACATCACGTAGCAAGTGTAACGATGCAGGATCACACGTTAATATAGGACGGGCAGTGCAAACATTAGATATATAATAGGCATATTGATCTGAAATTGAAAAATTCGTTTGCAATGATGATAATTTTGTCGCAAAACCAATAGACGTTAAAAAAGACATAATTGTGCTTGTTTTCTCCCTTCCAAAAATATAATTAGCAGTTGATTCAGTAACAATGCCATAACTAGTAACTAGAGGATCACCATTTGGTGAAAAATAGAAAAGCTTGTCTAGCTCACGAAGAAAATCTACTGGCTTAAGTATAACAAGATCTGATGAGCTGTCAATGAGGCTAACATCAATAATGCTACCAAATGAAGTAAATAGCTGACAAAAATCTTCAAATTGGTGACCCTCAATCTTTAATTTTTTAGCCTTCAACCTTAAATCATTCTTTTCTATACAAAAGGCATCAGTAGCATATAAAACACTGCGAAGAAATACAAATGAGAGAGGCATTTCAATAGGATTGCTAAACTCATCACGAACAATGCCATCAAGTAGTTCTTTAAACACTTTAGCAGTATTGAGATCATTTGGGTTGTAAGATATTACATTTTCCATATCTATGACATTATCAACTTTCATTTGTGTAGCTGCACATTTTACTTCTTTCTTAAATGACTCAATCAAATCTGCTAAGTTACTGTCTTCATTTGTTGTCTTGTATGTCCCTATTAATTTGCATACATTCTCACGAGTTTGACATGACTGTGCCAGCTTTGCAAAGCGAAGAAGATAATGAATGCGAGCTCGCCATCTCATTGAACAGTCACTGTCATTTCGTGTACCATCGTACTTATTTTCTGGTATGTACGGTGGCTGATAGAGATTTGGTAGATCACGAAAAATGTCGAAAAAAAGCCATGAGCGGCTATTACGCAGCAAACCAGCTAATTGAGGTAGAATATAAAATGCAACTTTATTAAGACCAATATCCCATATATTGATCAAAGAGATTCCACTAGCTATACCTTGACACCAGTAAGGAATTTTCAATTTTGGTTTTTCAAGATCAGCAAGCTTTGATAAACCATTAAAAACTGTGATCAAGTGTTGGTCAAATTCTTGATCATTAAAATAAACTTTGTCAGCAGCTACAGAGGACGGATCATGCAGACACTTAATAAACTGACCACGGACACGTAATAGATATTCTATTGCTGATTTGACAACTAGTATGTATCCATTTTTAAGAAGCTGATCTATACTAGAGTAGATAATGTCATTTGCTGGTGGCCTCCTTATGGCAGAAAAATCAAAGGCACGAATGGCACACTTATCGTTATGGTCAAATACATTCTTATGAAGATAGTGGTCCATTAAAATGTTGAGAGCTGTTGATTTACTACTGCATGGAAGGCCAGTAAAACATAAAAGAAATGGTGCAGTTTTAGCTGTTATTGTTTGGTTAAGAATTGATGTCATTAACCATTTTGGAGTTACAATGAAACCTGCAGCATCTGCAATGTCAATAAATTAAATAGATTATTGTATAGAGGCTAGTGAAGAAGGGCCAATGCTCACCTTCTGGTGTTGTAGGGTCGCTTTGGTATATGCGTACTGTAGCATCTACACTTCCAATGACAAACTCATTTCTTGATAAATCTTGTTTGTCGTCTTTAGAAGTGTCAGAATCAGTCTTTACACCAGGCTAAAATAAGACTAAATAAAAGTTTATACTTTCTTAGATTTATTACCTTTTCTGAACTAACTTCCTCTGGTGATGAATAGGAAAATGGCTCACTCATGTCTTCTAATTGAAAAAAGTGCAGTCAGTATGTAAATCAAAGAACAGTGTTAGTTTTTATAATACGGTATACAATTCTGGAAAAATATGATGCTGATTGTGATATAGTGCAGTTCATTGTGTGCCTAGATATTTACAATATATACTACAAATTTGCTTAAGCTGTGATATATATGGCTGCTGCACCTAATTAGATTAGCTAACACTCTTTAATTAGTATTGCTATTAATGAGACCCTGCCACCTATTATAGGACTTAGTAAAGATAACTTCACAACATCAATACATATTCACACACACAAATATATGCACAGATTAAAAGTACTTATAGTCACGATAAGGAAAGTTTTAATATCATTTTACTTTATACCTTTCCTTTCGAATTATTATTATCAACTTACAACGCAATCTTTTAACTTCTAAGTATACTCTTTTGCTGTCACTTTAGTTTGTAGAATGAATCTAGATGCACTGGCTATTTGCTACTTCGGTGAACACTAATTACGCGGAAAGCTAGTATTGTCATAATTAGAGCATAATATTGAAAATATTTGGTAACTGCAATGAATTTCATTGATCCATGCAGTGATGACATACGTATTTCCTGTCAACTATAGTTAAAATTTTAAGTGTTTAAATGTATCAATAGAACACTATTATAATTATATGAAAGGCAGTGGCCATTTGTCTAGCAGGAAGTGTATACTTTGCTGTGTATTAAACTAAACCCAATAAATGATAAATTGTAGTTTTATTACTGTTTCATTATGAAAACTATAAAACAATAACACACACATGTATATGTATATATATTATTAACATAAGTTAATGGTTATTTCATTGTAACTTATTTCCTTCTTAATATCTAACTCCTGATCTCATACTGTGAGCAACTATGAAAAAATAAGTTCAATAACAATAGCTATATTACTTAACATATATAACTTTAAATTTTTATATGCTTGTTACGTGTATATATATATATATTTATTTACCTCGAAAATTGAGACATCTTGCTATAATTTCTAGCTTTTTGCTTTCCTCTTCATTTTTACTATATATCTCATTGGCAGCATTCATTAGCTTAATTGCAAGTGCTTTCTTAGAGGCTTCCTCTTCCTTTTGTTTGGTCAAGTCTTCCCAGGCAAAGATCATTTTCATGCAATATCTCCATTTGTCTCCCTTTGATGAACCGAGTTCCATTGCTGGAATAGCAAGGTGTTTGGCAACAAGAAGTAATGTTTCATCTAGCAGTTTTGACATTTCATAAGTCACTTTAAAAGCTTCATCAATTGACATTGGGTCTGAGGGCACAAACATAAATATAAATTGTAATATCTTATGTCATTCTACCTCCATTAAGTCTTTTGCCTTCAGGCACTTTATTTTCATCCTAATATAAATGGACAAATTGATCAAATAAAAATAGTAATATCCCTTACTTTACTAAGTACTGTATTCCATGTTTGTAATATAGCACTATCAAGTCTACCATTGTCTTGACAAATTTCACAAAGATTGGTATTAGGAAGTATGTGGCAATTTCTTTTAAGTTTATAAGCAGCATTGGGATCAGGATCATCAGAACACATGACAGCAAAGTTGTATTTAGAATCAGATGGCATAACTTTATGACAAACAGTAATAATCTGAGTACAAACATCAATATGATCACTTGATCCTTGATTAAAACGCGTCGGAAAACGAAACTCAATTGCATCACCAAGATATACAAGATCAAAGACTACACCCTCTTTATTGGATGCATTAGAAGGAAAGGCTCTAAACCTAGTTATATTATTATATGAATCATCAGATATTTCTAATGTTGTTAATGAGTACAAACTTAAAAAAGTAGTAGCAAAAATAGTTTGGAAATTTGACATTGGTATATTTACATCATGTAGCAAGTGTAACGATGCAGGATCACACGTTAATAAAGGACGCACAGTGCAAACAGTAGATATATAATAGGCATAATGATCTGAAATTGAAAAATTCACATGCAATGATGATAATTTTGTCGCAAAACCGATAGACATTAAAAAAGACATAATTGTGCTTGTTTTCTCCCTTCCAAAAATAAAATTAGCAGTTGATTCAGTAACAATGCCATAATTAGTAATTAGTAGGTCACCATTTGGTGAAAAATAGAAAAGCTTGTCTAGCTCACGAAGAAAATCTACTGGTTTAAGTATAATAAGATCTGATGAGCTGTCGATGAGGCTAACATCAATAATGCTACCAAATGAAGTAAATAGCTGACAAAAATTTTCAAATCTGTCTCTTTCAATCTTCAATTTTTTAGCCTTCAACCTTAAATCATTCTTTCTTATACAAAAGGCATCAGTAGCATATAAAACGCTGCGTAGAAATACAAATGAGAGAGGCATTTCAATAGGATTGCTTAACTCATTATGAACAATGCCATCAAGTAGTTCTTTAAACACTTTAGCAGTATTGAGATCATTTGGGTTGTAAGATATTACATTTTCCATATCAATGACATCATCAACTTTCATTTGTGTAGCTGCACATTTTACTTCTTTCTTAAATGACTCAATCAAATCTGCTAAGTTACCGTCTTCATTTGTTGTCTTGTATGTCCCTATTAATTTGCATACATTCTCACGAGTTTGACATGACTGTGCCAGCTTTGCAAAGCGAAGAAGATAATGAATGCGAGCTCGCCATCTCATTGAACAGTCACTGTCATTTCGCGTACAATTGCACTTATTTTCTGGTATGTACGGTGGCTGATAGAGATTTGGTAGATCACGAAAAATGTCGAAAAAAAGCCATGAGCAGCTATTACGCATCAAACCAGCTAATTGAGGCAGAATATAAAATGCAACTTTATTAAGACCAATATCCCATATATTGATCATAGAAATTCCACTAGCTATACCTTGACTCCAGTGAGGAATTTTCACTTTTGGTTTTTCAAGATCAGCAAGCTTTGATAAACCATTAAAAACTGTGATCAAGTGATGGTTAAATTCTTGATCATCAAAATAAACTTTGTCAGCAGCTACAGAGGACGGATCATGTAGACACTTAATAAACTGACCACGGACACGTAATAGATATTCTATTGCTGATTTGACAACTAGTGTGTATCCATTTTTAAGAAGCTGATTTGTACTATAGTAGATAATGTCATTCGCTGGTGGCCTCCGTATGGCAGCAAAATCAAAGAAGCGAATCCCACACTTATCGGTGTTGTCAAGTACATTCTTATGAAGATAGTGGTGGATCAAAGTGTTGAGAGCTGTTGATTTACTACTGCATGGAAGGCCAGTAAAACATAAAAGAAATGGTGCAGTTTTAGCTGTTATTGTTTGGTTAAGAATTGATGTCATTAACCATTTTGGAGTTACAATGAAACCTGCAGCATCTGTAATGTCAATAAATTAAATAGATTATTGTATAGAGGCTAGCGAAGAAGGGCAATTGCTCACCTTCTGGTGTAGTAGGATCGCTTTGGTATATGCGTACTGGAGCATCTACACTTCCAATAACAAACTCATTTCTTGATAAATCTTGTTTGTCGTCTTTAGAAGAGTCAGAATCAGTCTTTACATCAGGCTAAAATAAGATTAAATATAAAAGTTTATACTTTCTTAGATTCGTTACCTTTGCTGAACTAACTTCCTCTGGTGATAAATAAGAATATGACTCACTCATGCTTTCTAATTTAAAAAAAGTACAGTCAGTATGTAAATTAAAGAACAAATTTTAAACTTTATAATACAGTGTATGTGACCTGATTTGCAATAAGGGATCAATTCTGGCAAACAATTGCGACTTGACTTATGAAAAGGGACCACTGTTAATACACCTCAAATACAGTTTTGTATATAATATTGTACAGTTGCTATATGTGCGACTATTTGTGGTAACTGTATGTATACAAATGTGTTTTAATAGTGCTTCCCTTTTCACAAATCAAGTCACACGTTTTGACAGAAGTGGTTCATTATTACAAATCAGGTCACTAATTCTGAATGAATGTGATACTGATAGTGATATAGTACAATTTATTATGTACCTAAATATTTATAATATATACCACAACTTTGATTAGTAACTTGAGGAGCTGTGATGTATATGGCTGCTACACCAAATTAGATTAGCTAACATTCTTTAATTAGCATTGCTATTAATGAGACCTTTGCCACCTATTACAGGACTTAGTAAAAGATAACTTTACAACATCAATACCTACTCACACACACTCACACATTAAAAGTACTTATAGTCACAATAAGGGAAGTATTAATATTATTTACTTCATATCTTCCTTTTGAATTACGTTTGTCAACTTACACACAATCTTTTGCTTAGATTTCTTCTAAGTTATACTCTTTTGTTGTCACTTTAGTTGGTACTTCAGTGAACCCTGAGCTAGTGTTGTCATAATTAGAGCATAATATTAAAATTATTTGGTAACTGCAATGAATATCATTGATTCATGCAGTGATGACAAACGTATTTCCTGTCAACTTGCTGAAATTTAAAGTCTTTAAAAATATCAATAAAACACCATTCTAATTATATAAAAGGCTGTGGGCATATGTCTGGCAGGAAGTGTATACTTTGCTGTGTATTAAACTGATTCTCACCTCATAAAACCAATACACTAATTATAATTATGTGGCAAAGTATGACTTCCTGCCAATCTTATAGGCACAACCTGTATATGTAAAAGCATAAAAATAAAGAATAATTCAATACATTTATTTTTTCAGGTTTATAGCATTTCTAAAAAATAAATAATATTATTTATAAAATTCATATTTAAAAATGAAATATAAATATACCATTAAAGGTTAAATATTTTTATGATCATGTATTATCATTTGTGGCTTCACCTGACTTCTCGTCTCTCATACAAATAGCAACTAAAGAAACAAAATTAAATAATAAAACCTTAAAAAGCACCATAGTAATGTCAAAGGTATCAATACTACTTACCTTCATAGTTGAGTGAACTAGCCACATTTTGTAAAGCTTCACTTTCACTTTCGTTCACTTTGTAAATCTTAATTGCAGCTTTCATTAGTTTCATTGCAAGCAATTTTCTAGAGGCTTCTTGTTTTTGTCTTTCATCCTCATCTAATGAACGGAAGTCTTCCCAGTCCTGAATCATTGTCATGCATTTTCTCCACTTTGTCTTTGCTAAGGAGAAAAACCCAGGCATACCCAGACATTGAGCAACAACATGTAATGTCTCCTCTGAAAGATTTTCCAATCCTTTTACTACTAAGAAAGTCTCTTCCATTGTCAATGGATCTTAAAAATAACAAATAGGTCAGGTTTAATAATTATCTAATATTACCTCCATTTAGTCTTTTTTTTATAGGGACTTCATATTTTTCCTAAATAAAAAAATAAATTAAATAAATGAGCAAACTATAAAATAACAGAAGTACCTCTTTAAGTATCTTATTCCAAATCATTAGAAAAGTATCTTCATGTAATCCTTCACTTTGGCAGTCTGGGCATAACTTTGTGTTTGGTAAAAGATGACGTTGACGTTTGCGTTTATCAGCAATTGTCCTGTCTTTATCAGCAGAACACATCACAGCAAAATTATACTTAGTCGTGTTAGGCATTATCTCATGACAGACTGTGAAAATGTTCCTACAAGTTTGTTCGAGCTCTTGGTCACATGGAGATGAAAAACGAAATTCAATAGCATCACCAATATATACAAAGTCAAAGCTGTGACTAAGTACATCAGATGGAAAGACTTTAAACGTGGCAATGTTTCCAACAGGTTGATCAGGTAGCTCCAACTTTGACGAGGGACAAAGCTTCAAAAATTTAGATGTAAATGCTACTTTTGTGTGTGACATTGGTCTATCAATGTCTCGTAAGAGGTGTAATGCTGAGGGCTGACAGTCATATTTAGGCTCTACTGTACTAGCATTGGGAACATAATATATTATATTATTAGGAGCTGGAAGTGCGCAGTTTACTTGACTTGAATCTAATTTGGCTGCTATACCAAATGAAACAAGTACTTCCATCATTATATTTGCGTGATCTTTGAAAAGAGCGTGAGCAATTAGCTCAGTAACAATACCATACTTTGCGACAAGTGGATCAACATTAGAAGATGGATGAAATAACTTGTCTAGCTCATGAAAAAATTCAACTGGTCTTAAGATAATATTTGAATGTTCATCAATTAAGCTTATGTCAATGAGGCTACCAGATGATGTGAAGAGTCGACAAAACTCCACACAATCATCTTCTTCCATTCCAAGTATTCCCCCTTTTTCTTGCAATACTTTTTTTGTAACATACAGAACACCGGATTCATAAAAATAGCTACGGAGAAAAATATAAGGTAGAGGAATTTCAAATGACTTGTTAAGCTCTCTATGAACGATATCATCAAATGCTTTTTTCAAGCATTCTTCGTCACTCTCTGTACAAAGCATAAGAATGTTATTTAAGTCAATTAGATTTTTTAAATGCATTTGAGTGGCAGCTGAGTCAGCATCTCTTTTAAACTGCTTCAATTTTATTCTTATTTCACTTTCACAATAAGAGGTATCATGATAGCTAATCAATGTACAAACATTTGTACGATTGCTGTCTTGACAAGCAGCCAAGCTGGCAGAACGTAAAAGAGAGTGGAGACGTGGACGTGATTCTTTTCTGGCCCTTTCTGTGGCCTCTGGTGGTTTGTGAAGATCAGGTACATCTCGGATGAGGTCAAACATCGTCCAAACATGATTGTTATATAAATGACCTGATAGAAGAGGAAGAATGTATGATGCTGATTTGCTGTTACCAATATTCCAGATATTAATCATGGCTATTCCACTTGGAAGACCTTCATCCCACTTACGATTTCGTTCTGTGGATACTTTGCTTCTGTAAAAACCTTTAATCATCTTATTAAAATGACTATTGAGGTCATCATCATTAAAAAATGGTCCATGAAGAATTGGAATTTCAATATGCCTTATCAACTTTCCTTTTAAATAGAGATGGTGTTTAATGGCAGACTCCATGACAGAAATATAGTTGAAGGTTTTGGAGTAAACTAATTCTTTTTGTTTGCAATCATCGGAAAGTGTTCTTACTGCAGAAGTGCACAAGTGTACATGCAAAAGTTTTATGTATGTCTATAGCAAGTATCAATAAATCCTCTTAGTGTATATAGTAGTAGAATCACATTCATTTGGCTTCTTAATGTTCATTCTTTACTAATATACTAGTGCTGCATTCCTAATTAATATATTCAATTATAAATACACTCATGACATTCATTTCAACAAAGTAAATTGAGATCTATAATTTGAGGAGATGCTTTCAAGAAAAGAATGTTTTAATTGGGACATGTTATGATAACAATAGTGAGGTCAGAGCAAAGGGAAATTTTAAACACTATACTTATAATTATGATAATATCAAGGTATGTAATCAGCTTATATATTAGTCTCACCAGATCCAAGGGTTGTTGGTTCACTATAATGTTCATTTGGTGGTGCACTATATTTATCACTGGATGTACCAGACTTAGCAAATACAATCTCACTTTGACCACTCTAACAAATAAAATAACATCATTAATTTACTATAATATATGTACATTACAATTAACACCACTAATACCTGTTGTTCCTGAGTTACTTGTGAAAGATAGGAACCTTCATTGTCTAATGTATGCAAAATAGAAACAAAAAGTCACAGAGTAGATTTAGTAAACTACTTAATAAAAATTGGATACATAATATAATTATACTATATACTAGGGGACTGACAATACTTTGTTGTATGATTATTGTTTAGTATTGTACCCAAACATTCACTCATTTAATTCAAGAAAGAGTATTTGATGTCATTAGTATAATTTTTGGCACTAGTACTTGAAACACTTTTTTAGCCAACTAATTGGAAATCTTTGACATCATTAACCACATAAATTAATACAATAAAACAAAGAAAATAAATAGTACAGTATAAAGAGCAAAGGCTTAAGTATACAGTTCTTTTAAAAATAGTCCTTAAAGATAGCACGAGTGTAAGGTAGTAACTACGAAATCACTTCAACTGAGATCGGCCATCTTGCCCATGAGTGACATATTATGATGTCATGATCATAATGCCAAGAAATTTGATATAATTCATCAGATGTCCTTTCTCGATTAAGCTAGCAAGCATTCGGGCATAATTATTAATGTGTATTTTGGGTTTATGGGTTGTGAAATAGAATATCTATGATTATACACAACCAGAAGACACTATTTGCCCCAACAAAATAATTAGGACTGCTCTCTATACTTTACAATACATCAATATCACTTTAACAATCTGTTATACACGTACCATCCTCATCAGATTTGTTATTAACTTGACTATGACGTTTATCAGTGGGCATATTAGACATGAAAGTCTCGGGAAGACTCACAACAATCTAAAAACGATTTATCACAATAGAAGTATAGTAAATATAACTATATATACCTCAGACTGCTCTTGTGAATCGCTCATTACAATCACTCCGAAGTTCTTGTAGCTGATAACAAAAAGCAATGTCTGTAATTTATAAGTAACAAGAATGGCTGTATATACTCATAGTTATTTATTACGACATGTGACGTAACAGGAAGCAACGTCAATACGAAATAATTACATTCATAAGATATGGATCAATTAGAAATACAGTAATAAAGGGGTGGTAATAAATTTACTCCTCGCTTGTACAGACTGCAGACAGCGTAACTTATGGTTATAGCATTAGTAGTACAATGTTTGTGTCTAAACAACAAACATGATGTTATCACAGATTACATTTACCTGTACATCTTGCCCAAATTGTTATTAATTGGAAAGTAGTATATTTATTACGACTAAAACACCTATAATTAACAATTATGTTTAGGATAAAGTTACTAAAGATATAATAGGCAACTACTTTTGACTTGAATTATTAATGATACCAGTGGCTGGTTTGTTCCAAGTTAATACAACTCTTATAATTGTAATAGATAAAAGTTTTGTTCAAATATATATTACATATATGTATATGTGACCTGATTTGCAATAAGGGACCACTTTTGTCAAACAATTGTGATAAAAAGAATCACTGTTATAACACCTGAAAAAACGCTTTTGTATACATAGATGCAGTTCCATGAATAGTTGTGCATATTATAGCAGATATGTATACAAAAATGTTTTTATGATGCTTTAACAGTTGTCTTTTTTCATAAATCATGTCACAAATTTTTTGCCAGAAATGTCCCTTTTTGCAAATCAGGTCACAAACACACACACACATATATATACGTATGTATGTATGTATGTATGTATATATATATATATGTATGTATGTATGTCTAAGGGTCCCTTAATGGCGGTAATCAATACCTCCCATGCTCTGATATATAATTCAGTAGTAGTTACCATATCAGCTGTGAATAACACTGTCTAATTACATCTAATCATCAAATAAACTGATTTTTAAAGACTTCAAAACATATCAAGAATGCCAAAGGCTTCATCTACATCACACAACTTGTCGTTAATGTTAGCCAATTTAGTCTGAATAAACTTTAAAATATATAGTTTTATATATTCACTTTAGCAAATACTCAGATGATGACTCCTACAATTTAATTATAATATTTCTTTAATTTTAACAAAAAGATAGGAAACAGGAATATTCAATAGACAAGGTAATAATTGTTATATAACTGACTTGATAAAAGAGGAAGAATGTACGATGCTGATTTGCTGTTACCAATATTCCAGATATTAATCATGGCTATTCCACTAGGAAGACCTTCATCCCACTTACAATTTCATTCTGTGGATACTTTGCTTCTGTAAAAACCTTTAATCATCTTATTAAAATGACTATTGAGGTCATCATCATTAAAAAATGGTCCATGAAGAATTGGAATTTCAATATGCCTGATCAACTTTCCTTTTAAATAGAGATAGTGTTTAATGGCAGACTCCATGACAGAAATATAGAGTTGTTGGTTATGCAATAAACTAATTCTTTTTCTTTGAATATTATCTTTGGACTGTCTCAGACAGGATGAGAATGTCCTTAAAAGGGACATCTATAGAACTATTAGGAATGAGTAATTCTTGATAAAATATAAGTCGCCAGTTCACAGCAGCTAAGAATTGCCTTTGTTTGTATACATAGTGAACATTATTTGCTGTAAAATATTGCTGTAGTTGCTTGATATACACACCTCATTCTTTATGATTACTATCGAACTTTCCCAGTTGACAATGAGTAGCAGGATCCATTGCGACACTCATCGCCAAAGTTGTGCTAATGTGAACCATTGTATTTACAAAATAACTGAAACTATATCTACTACAGAACTGTAACATAACATGTTTTAAATACAAACAGAGCAAATAAAAATGTAAACAAATAGATAGCACATAAAAGTCTATCGTTAAGAATTGAGTATTAACATTACTTAATAATGTTATTACCTATAACAAAGAGATATAATAAGCACCTATTAACAAAATATAAAAATTGAACCTAACAAAAGATACATTATAAATATTAATAAGTGATTAAATGAAATAACAAAATAAATGTATTACAGCAACTTGATCAGTCAGCCTTTTCCTTGACCTTTTTACTCAACAGTCTTTGACATACTGCTTGCAACTGCAACAAAGAGTATTTATAATCAAGTGACAATACTGTAACATTACATTAGAGATACAGATATCATTATGACATTATAGAAGAATATAATAGAGCTGAAACTAAATAATATTAATTATTAGAAGTTTTAGAATATTAATATAGGTTTGGAATAGTCATCAGTCATGATAGTGGTAATATGTAATAGGACAAATATAAATCCAGACTTGGTATAAAATAATAACTTGTATTTGTTGACATTATATAACTTATGGAAATATATTTTATACCTTCAAAATTAAGTGATCTTGCCACATTTTCTAAAGCTATGCTCTCTTGTGCATTTTTTTCATGAAGTTCATTGGCTGCATTCATTATCTTTATTGCAAGCATTTTTAGAAGCTTCTTTCTTTTCTTCTTCATTTTCACTTAACAAACATAAGCTCTCCCAGTTGAGGATCATTGTCATACATTTCCTCCATTCCTTTTTTTCTGGTTCTGTATAGAAATTTGGGATATCTAGACATCTGGCAACTACTTGTAGTGTCTCCTCTGAGAGCTTCTTCAATTCTTTTGCTATGGAACAGGCATCTTTAATTGTTAATGGATCTATATAAATATTTACTTCTATTGAGTCTTCTCTCTTTGGGAACTTCATACTTTTCCTATGTATAAGCAAAATTTAAAATAGTGTAAAAATCAAATGATTTCATAACAAGCAACAAACTACTTGAAACACTTTTTTAGCCAACTAATCGGAAATCTTTGACATCATTAATCACATAAATTAATACAATAAAACAAAGAAAATAATGATATAGTATTAAGAGCAAAGGCTTAAGTATACCCTAACAAGATCGGGTGTACTCGGACATAGTTAATAATACAACGACATGTGACGTAACAGAAAGTACTGTTAATACGAAATAATTACGTTCATAAGATAAGTATCAATTAGAAATACACTAATGAAGGAGTGGTACTAAATTTACTCCTTGTTTGTACATAGATTGCAGACAGCGTAACTAATGGCTATACCATTAGCGTCTCTAAACAACAAACACGATGTTATCACAATTTACATTTACTTGTACATCTTCCCCAATAGTTATTTATTGGAAAGTAGTATATTTATTACAACTAAAACACCTATAACAACTATGTTTAGGGTAAGTAACTGAAGATATAATATGCAACTACTTTTGACTTGAATTATTAATGATACCTGTGGCTGGTTTGTCCCAAGTTAATACAACACTTATAATTGTAATAGATAAAACACAACCAAGAATTGTAACAGTTACTGTGGAAAGTGATACTCAGTACTTACTTGTTTGTGAGGGAAAAGTACTATGAAAGATGCTGTCGTTAAAAGATGCTATGTTCACCACATTTGCATCATACTACTGTTTTAATTTAGAGTATCCCCCGATAAAAAATATATTCTATGTTTTTAAAAGATTTTTTGTTGGAATATCCAGACTCTTCTAAAAAATCTGGTGCTTTATTTATAGCTACTGTTTCAGACATAAAAAGTAATATGTAGTCTTTGCTAACCATATTCATTATGTCATCTTCCTTTTTGTAAATACACTATAGTAAAATCATTTATTTTTCATTTTTTTGTGAAGCTACTGATATCTCAGAAGTGACATATTACAAATTGCTTTTATTTTTAATATTTTTCAAATTGCTTTCTTTCACAATGTGTTTTTTTTAACTCAACGTTTGCTATCTCCAGTCTTAACACACTTTCTTCTACAACTTTTACTTTTGATATGACTCATCATCCTATATAATTATTATATCATTAATAAACTTACATTATATCAAACACACTGTTAATGTCTTTCTGTCAGGAAACTCTTGCCTCTCCCAATGATAAAGTATCATGTCAGGAACTAGATTGTGAGGTGAAAATCAAACAAGCATGTATCTTTTTGACATGTACCGTATTTTGATGCTAATTTCTTTGCCAGAGCTACTTGTCCTGCATTTTTAAGACCTAATATCAAAATTGTCCATGTTGCCTCCTTCAACTCCGTCCAAAGGTGGATGACTTCTATTAATGCCTCTTTTTACTGAGAGAAATGAGGATCTGTTTGTTTGATACTGCTTATGTGAGAGTATGGAATACCAAGGTAAATTCCCAATTCCTCCTCCATTAAGTCTTTGAGACTTCATATAGATGCAATTGATTCATATATACATGATTATTGTCAGCAATATCATTTAAAATCTGATCTTCTTAATTAGAAGAAAGTTGCAAAGTTTTTGTAAGTATTGTCTGATTTGCTATAATCATATTGTTCATCCTAAATATAGAATAAGCAATTTAATAATGTTATAGAAGTGGCACAAAATCTGTAAGAAAATATATAATTATGGTAATAGATTGTATGCAAATATATAAGAAAACACTGATAATGTTGTAAACATTGATATTAGAAAGTCATTATCAGATGTACACTATACTGACCTGATTATATAACACACTAAATGTATGTACTGATACAAATAGCTGTTTGTCAAATGTGAATTAAAGATATTTCACTTACTATGAGATGTACTCAGGGTATTCTCATACTCATGGGCAACAGTGTTTTCTTTAATGACTCCCTTTCTCAAAACTTCTATAATTGTCTTCTGTTAGCTTAAAAGTTGGCTTCCAACCACAACTCAAAGTCTCAAACATATTTGATGTTCCAAACTGACCAATGCAAAAATCTTCACATATTTTATGAAGAGTTGGTTTCTCCTATAATATATCATCTCTTCTTATAGCCATATTGAAAGTTAACAAAACCATTGATGTTGATGTCACCTTGGAGTGGAGTTACATATACATACTCACACATCCATGTTAAGTAGAGTCATAAACCACGTTGAGAAGTATAAGAGCAACTCCATTATCCATGCACATTCCCTTTACATATGTAGATCTAATGTTAATTATATCATTAAAATTGAATAAAGTCTGTAACAAATAAGTTGCAGTTTATAACCATATCTTATGAAGCTCATGATTGAGTAGAAGACTATGATGTCAGACCATTAGAATTCATGCCTAGGATATTTTATATAGTGGACTACTACTGTAGCAATTTTGGGCAATTTTGTATAGTCAATATCACTTAACATTTTATAAAAATACACAAACTTACATTTTAACTAATTACTCAATATTAAATTTCAAATTCACACCCAGTTCTTTCTACAGTAGTAGTCCATTCTTGAACTATTGTATTGGCAGCTCTTTTGAATAGATCACCCTGTTGAGCTAAAATACATAAAAACAATTTGCAATATTCCACTAATTCCTGACAATCATTAATAAAGTTCATGCCTGACATAAATTGAATCATCACTTTTGCTACACTTGGTTCATTTTTGGTTGTCTGTGAGACTAAATCATTATAAAACATATCTGTAGTAATTTGCTGTAAGCATTCTTTCAAAAAAATCTCTAATTTTGCAGAGAACCGTTTAAGAACTTTCTGTATCTCTTTCTTAACTTTCTCAATATCACCAGTTGACTGTGCATCTTCTGAGAGGCCTTCAACTTTAGCTATAACAAAAGATGTCATGAATAATGAACAAATAGATCTATACGTAAATCTTTCCCTTAATAATGCTTAGTTCAGGTCTAAGAAAATGAATAAGGCATATCTCATACTGTGGTTCAATTCCTAATACTGGAACTTTATAATAGAGTACCTCTTCTGTATCAGGTTTTTGTTATGCAAACATGTTTACCAAACATGATGGAGGCTGAGGATGATCAGTACTTCCAAATTTGTAAATAGAGGTACGGATTAGCTGAACAAAAGAAAATGATTAAATTTCAAAATCAACACTTATTTTGTAAATTATTAATGTAGATATATGTGACCTGATTTGTAATAAGGGGCCACTTTTGTTGAAATGTTTGTGACCTGATTTGTGGAAAGGGACTGTTGTTAAAACATTTCAAAAAATAGTTTTGCATACATACAGTTACCATGAATAGTTGTGCATATATAGTAAATGTATGTGCATAAAACTGCTTGTTGAGATTTTTTAACAATGACCCCTTTTCACAAATCAGGTCACAAATGTTTTGCCAGAAGTGGTCCTTTATTACAAATCAAGTCACATAATGCTCAACTAGGTGGTGTTTACTAAACAGAAACCTTCTTACCATGACAAGGTTTATTTGAGCCAAGATTCTCTACCCTTGAAGAGTTCTCTGACTATAGTCAAATTCAATCCAATCTTGTGAAGGTTTTAAATCATTCAGTGTCTGACCTTTCTCAGCATTAGGATGTTTTAATTCCATGTACTAAAATAATTACATAAAATATTTAATGCACTGATATACAAAGACATTACTTGTAAAAGTGCATTGAGATGTCTCACAACTGTTAACATGCCAATGAAATTTAGCTTTTTCTTCGTAAACTTTACAGACATAAAGAATGTCGGCCTTTTTAGTTGATTTAAGAGCAGCTGAAATGTGTAATAGGAAATAAAGCTTAATAATGTTAATGTACCTTTGTAATCTTGTCCATCTTCATTTTCTTCCAGCAATACACCAATTAAACAAAACTGAGTGCTTGAAATGGAGCCGTATTGGCTTTCTGGACTAAAAAAACTTCCTGGAAGAACTTCAAACAGATAGGGAAGTCCCCCATTATTGAACGTTGTTCTCACAAACTGAAGAGAGTTACATTGTTCTAGTGTCTCTAGTACTACACGATGTTGTATTTTGATAGTATTGGTATTAGTAGTGGTTTGGAAATGGTAATGGCATAAACAGCACTGACAACCTGAACTGAAAAAATAGTAGTTTAGGAATTAGCAGAACCACTACCTACAACATGGTAAGGAAATACAACAACTAATTATAAAATAATTCATGACAATAGTAATTATAATTATATAGTATAAATTATTTACAGTGAATGCATGAGAGTTCAAATATGTCATTATCAGGTATATAAATTTTTACTTATATATATAGACATTGGAAGAGAATGAAATGATAGACAACTTTCACTATAACTATGAACATGATAGAAAATATTTCACTTACTACAAGAAGTCCTCAGTGCCTTTTCTACTCATGGGCAATAGTGTTTTCTTCAATGACTCCTTTCCTCAAACCCTCTATAATTTGTTTTTTGGTTGCATGACTGAGGGTTGGTATCTAACCACAAATCAAACATTTTTGATGTTTTGTGAGTTGAGTCCTCTCATAGTTTATGAATATCATCTAACTTCTTAACATCCAGCTTCAGTATAATTCCTAACTATACCAATTACCACTAATGTGAATATATTCACATAATTCACTAATGGTTGGTTTCTCATCTATCACCTCTTCTTTTCTGACACAGTGTTATTTGTGACTTAAGTCAGGGTAGGATATATGAAAGTATGGCCACACCCATCATGTTAACAACATTCATAACCCGCATAAAATGGATATATATGAGTCGTTAATTTTTTAAAAATGTTAATTAGTTAATTTTATTGAAGCAGTACAAAAATTATAATTGGAGCTAATCACACATTGATGTTAAACTCTACAGTTATACCCAATTTTCTTTTAATGTTTTCAGTCCATTCTTTAGCAATGGTAATGGCTGCTATTTTTGGTGGACCACGTTGATCAACTAAAGTCTGTAAAAACAACTTGCAGTGTTTCACTAATTCCTGATAATCGCATATGATGTCCATGCCTAATTGGAATTCTGCCATAATGTCCTTAAAAGTTGGAGTTTCATAGACCGTTTCTGTTATCAAATCATGAGAATACATGTCTGTTGCTATCTTCTCTAAAGATCTCTTAAGCACTTTACTCAGATAAGAGTACCGCTGAGTAAGAACATCCTGTATGATTTTTTTAATTTGTTTAAGCTTATTAAAAGAATCTAAGCAATCAAATTTCTCTCTTTTCCGCTTTGACTCCTCTTCTGATATCTGTTCATCTCCTTGTTTTATTGAATTCATTCTCATCAGGTCAGTAGATTGCTAATGAACAATAAGACAATTTTATAGATTATTCAATGAATGATATTAATCTTAATAATCAACCTGATTGATCAAGTCATCTTCCATTGGATTCTGATGTTCTGGTACACTGGCTTGAGCTCCATGACTCATCACCTGATCACTGTGATGCGTTGTTGTGACTTTGAGAAAAAAACAGCATATTAACTTAGAGACTTTAAAATAAAATTTGCATGAAAATGTTTTATGACTAATATTGTGAATGGTATTCTTACATTTTAGAGATTTTTGCCTTATAAATAAGTTGATGATTAAATCAACATTCCTTTCAACTCCCAAAACTGGAACTTTGTAATGAAGTATTTTGACTGTGTCAGGTCCAGGATCTGCACATACATCTACCAAACATAATGGAGGCTCATGATGTCCAGTACTACCATACATTTTAATTTCAGTATATCTTATCTAAAGAAGAGATGATATCATTATTATAATAATATTATATTGTGAAATGATGTTTCCTTACCATAAGAGGATGCATACGAGGCAAAATCACCCAACCCTGAGGAATTTCATGATCATACTTATGAATATCAAACTCAATGTCATTTTGTGATTTTAAGATAAAACCAATTTTCTGGCCTTCTTCAGCAAGAGGATAATGTTGTTTTATATACTAAAGTGATATAAATCAATATAAATTTACACATGCTATATTATAACCTGTTGAAGTGCATCAAGATCCTTAACAACAGTAAACATAATTTTCCATTTATATTCTAATGTAGCTTTTTCCTCATAAATCTTACAATAATAAAAAATACCAGCCTTTTCAGTTGGTTTAGTAGCAACTAAAATAAAATATGAGTTAAGGTTATATGATAACGTGTTCTTACCATTTTGTGATGTCAATGTAGCAACAGTTTTATCACTACTTTGTAAAGGTTTATGTTGGTCTTCATCATCTTTGAAATTTTCAGTTTCTAGAGTATAGAGCCGCAGACAAATAATGTTGTGATATATAGAAATCAAAATAAAGATCTTCATTATCAGGATTTACTCACTTGTCTCTATTTCTTGTACTTCAAAATCTATGTTATCAGATGTTTCATCACTTTCTTTTATTTCTAATTCTATAAACATGCAAACATGCAATTATATATTATATTAGCAGATTATGCATTACTACTACCTTCATAATTAGAAAGCAAATTTTGTGTTATAGGAACTTCTTCCTCTTCCACTCCCTGACTTTCTAACTGATGTTGATCTCTTTCCCTTTGACTTTGAGGGTCTTCTTCTTCTCCTACTTCACCTTTACTTTCATCATGTTCTCTTCTGTCTCCTTTTCCACCCTCTCCTTGTCTCCCTCCTTCTTGTTCTTCACCATACCTTCCCATTATAGGTTCATCATCCGTTTCACTATTTTCACTGTTAGAAGGGTCTTCATTATCTTGTGAGCTACTATCTTCCTCTTCTGATGCGTTATCTGGTCCTCCATTTTGTCCTCCATTCTTTCCCTGTCCATCTTCATTTTCTTCCAGCAATATACCAATTAAACAAAACTGAGTGCATGAAATGGAGCCGTATTGGTTTCCTGGACTAAAACAACCTCCTGGAAGAACCTCAAACTTATAGGGAAGTCCCCCATTATTGAACGTTGCTCTCACAAATTGAAGAGAGTTGCATTGTTCTGGTGTCTCTAGTGCTACACAATGTTGTATTTTGATAGTGAGTGGTTTTAATAGTGGTTTAGAAATGGTAATGGCATAAATAGCACTGACAAGCTCACTGCCTATAGGGAATTCAAATTTACCTCCAGCAAGAGCTGTGATAGCCACTTCACATGTCTCAGATGGAAGTATTATTCCATTAGGTGCAGACAGAGATAGTCCATATTTCTTCCAATCAAAACATTGAGGCTTACAACTCCCTTGGAGGAGAAAAAGAGTGTCTCCAGCTGGAATGACACCTCTGAGGCTACCTATAGAGAACCACATAAAAATACATGATTGATTAGAATAACATGCACATAACATAAAACGTTTGTTATACCTTCCATTTGATTCAGATAAGATGCTAAATGTTTGATTTCTCTTTGTCTTATTTCTATATGTAAATATTAAACAGATATAGTGAGATACAGTTGTTCCTTAAGTAATCAGTTTACACAGAATTAAATAGCATATTTCATAATAATTATCTATTAACACAAGTTACCTTTCAAGCTTTGCTTTAATTTCTCAATCTGTTTGTCTTTCTCTCTTAGCTGTGAAGTAAGTGTGTCATGGTGCATTTCTTGTTCATTTAAAGTAGATACTAACGATGCCTCTTCAGTAGTTATGAAATATGTCATAAATATCCTTTATAATTCAACTTACTTTTACTAGTAGATGACAAGGAAATATCGTGATGATCATCAAATAAATCTTCTAAATGATCTTTCAATTCTGATATTACATAAGTAATCACAAGATTAATTTCATCATGTAACATACTTGTCTTTTCACTGTTAGACAACGAGGAGTCTTTTTCTTTAGTTTTCATTTCTTTGAGTTCTTCAATAGTTAGCAATTTCTGAGCCTTTGGTAAGACTGCTAGATCTAATGCTAGTAAAAATACCATGCAATGAAAAGTACAAATGTTATGTATAATTACCTTTTAAAGGAAAGCTCTGTTGGAGATCCTCATCAATTAGTTTGTTTCTCTCACCAACCTTCATTTGCGTTTTTTCAAGAACATGATCAGGTGACAAATTCTGAACCTTTGATATGAATGCTAGATCTAATGCTGGTAAAAATGCCACATAATGTGAAGTACAAATTTCAGTTACCTTTCAAAAAAATGCTTTGTTGTAACTCAATCAGTTTGTCTCTCTCACTTAGTTGTAAAGTAACAGTTATTGTCTTCTGTAGTATGTCTATTTCTGACACTAACCCTTCCTCAGAAGCTAATACTATGTCACCACTAGTTTTGTCTTGGAGCGAATCTTTTTCTTCTTCAAGACCTTCAAATGAATTAAAATTACAATCCACAGGCAATATAATTTCATATAATCAGAAGTAACAAGTATTTACTAATTAATATGATGCAGTTATCTGTCAAAGTTTAGCAAAGTTAAACTTCAAAATTGTTAATGACAATCACTAAATGCTATAACATAGCAGAGTGACATCTGTTTTGCCAAATTACAAAGCTAATAAAGATATCATCTGTTTACCAGAATCTTCCTTATTTTTGATATCAGTGAGTGTAAACAGATCTATATTTAGTTGAAGACCAAACTGTTCCTAATCATCTTGTGCTGGTTGTTGACCAACCTCTAGTTTGCAAAAAAATGTTTTTTTTGATACAAAATAGTTTAATGAATAAACACTTGGAATTAAAACCACTAACCAGTTGTCTTTCTGAATGCATACTGTTGCTGATTTTGTAGTTTGACATCTAGGAGCTTACGATTAAGTTTAGCTATAAGGACATCCTTTTCTTTTAGCATTTCACATACTGAGTAAATACAGGTATAGAATATAATACATTATCAATGTATTTTCTTTAAAAAATGGTTCTATTTGTATCATCACTTAAGAAAAATATAATATCACTGAGCAAGCAAATAATGTGTCTCAACATAGCAGCTTTTAAATACCTGTCTATACAAAATATACATTGCACAACTTACCTGATTCACATTGATTACAAAAGCTTTTAGAGACTTGCACTTCTGCATTTTTCTTTTCTTGAACATTGAGGAACTCTAAAATTAAATAAGTGCTGGTTACTTTGAATATTGTCTTTAAGGAATAGTCAGACTGATTAATTATTAAATAAGAGTGTTTGTCAGTATTCATATTTATCAAATCATTGTAACACAATACCTGAGACATTAGATTTGTTATCATTTTCGCATTGAATACTTTTGTCACTAGTGTCTATAGAGACCTGAACACTGGTGTCTAGTGTATGACTTTTCTCTTGCAAACCATATACATCTAAAATTGAAAAAAATATCCAGTTTAAACCATATGATGACTGCATTCACATCATACCATGAGCAATATATCTCTTGCCAAGAAGGACCAAAGCCACTTCAATTTGTTTAAGTTTTCCTCCTTTTTTAGCCCATTCCTTTAATACACATTTCATCTGTTCAGCAGAATCACCTTTACTTCTAATGTTATTTAGTACAGATTGCTCTATATTGAGGTGAAGACCCAGTTTTTCCCAGTCCTCTTGCACTGGCTTTAGAATCATTTCTAGTTTAGGGACATAACTTGTAGGATCTGATGTAATATGAAAAGTAGAGTTAATAATTATTAATAAATACTAGCCTAATGTTTTACCAGTCAGTCGTTCTTGAGTGAAATAGTTGAGTCTTTTTTCTTGATTAGCTATAATTTCTTCTTTTTGAGAGAGTTGTTGCTGCAATTCTGTTAATGTCCCTTCTATTTTAACATGTTTTTTGTTGAGTTTAGCTATGTGGCTGTCCATTTGTGGTTCTCCGTAAATATGTATTCTTCGTAACCCTAAAAAGTAATTTCATAATGATTAAAATAATCCATTCTAATAAAACCACTAAAACTAAAATTAACAATATAATGTATTTCAAATTCGATATAATTTCAATATTAAGCTGATCTATGAGATTATTCATATCAATGACTTTGATGCCCATACATCCTTAAAAAATATCTGCTAAGCAGTAGTTTGATAATGCATTGGAGATAATATTGATATGCCTCCAGTTTCTCACTCTCTTTACCCATAGCTTCTTGGTCTTTACAACATTTGGCAGAATCTTGATTAATTTTTTTCTCTGATATAGACATACTGCGTGAAACTATAAAGAGGAACATGAACTTAGTAATATCACAAATTACGATATAGATTTCACTGGTTTCTTAACTCCACTAATATACTTTTATTGTAAATTAACTATACAATATTTCAACAGTTGTCAAATTAATAGCTACCTCTAAAATTGAGTGATCTAGCAATGCCCTCCAGTTTCTCACTCTCTTCTTGGTTGTTTACATAGATTTCATTAGCAACATTCATTAGCTTAATTGCAAGTTCCCGTTTTGAGAATTCTTCTCCTTTTCTTTTGGCTGAATCTTCCCAGGCAAAAATCATTTTCAGGCATAATTTCTCATCAATTTGCTGTGTTGAGAAGACATCATATAATAGAGATAGATCCCAAGTAATACATGACAACGTTTGTTGAGACAAGACAGATATGTTTTTAGCCAGAGATACGGCCTCATCTAATGTCAAACGATCTACAAACCAATTATATATTTAATTCAAATTACATATTTTAACAATACAGTTACCTCCATTGAGAATTTTTTTTGAGGAACCTTATTGGCATCCTATAAAAAATCACAATAAACAAAATTTATACAAATTTTAAACATACTTTGCTAAGTAGTGCATTCCAAACTTTGAATATGTCATTTTTATCTCTGCCTTCGCTTACACACTTTGTACAAAGATCTTTATTAGGAAGAATGTGAAGTTTTCGGAAAAGCTTATAAATGGGTTTTGGATTTGGATCCTCAGAGCACATAACAGCAAAGTTGTATTTTACTTTCTGTGGCATTATTTTATGGCATACAGTAATGATCTGAGTGCATATATCTTCAATGCAAGAATGATCGTATGGTGTAAGAATACGAAACTCAATGGCATCACCTAAATATACTAGATCAAACATAACTCCTTCATCACTAAGCATATTAGAGGGAAAGGCTCTAAATCTAGTCACATTAATATGTGGTTCTTTATTCATTTCTAATCTTGTAAAATGATATTCTTTTAGCATAAAAGAAGCAAACTTCACTTTGAAGTGTGACAATGGCTCGTTAATGTCATGAAGCAAATGCAAAGCAGTTGGTTCACATTCTAAAGTTGGTTTAGCTGTGCAAATATTAGGTATATAATAAGCAAACTGATCACTTAATGTGATACTCAATTGTTGTGAGGATAATTTGACTGCTAAGCCAATAGACATGAGAAATGACATGAAATCACTACTTGCTTCCTTGCTTCCAAAAATAAATTCAGCGGTTGATTCAGTAACAATGCCATAAGTAGTAACTAGTGGGTCACTATTTGGTGAAGGATAGAAAAGCTTGTCTAGCTCATGAATAAAATCTACTGGTTTAAGTATAATAAGATCAGATGAACTGTCAATGAGGCTAACATCAATAATGCTACCAAATGAAGTAAATAGTCGACAAAACTCTTCAAGCTTACTACAATTAACACCTAGCACTGCTGCCTTTTGCTTTAATACATCTTTTTTAATGCTAATGTCACTTGATGTATAGAAAAAGCTACGTAAAAATACAAATGAAAGAGGCATGTCTATTGGTTTTTCAAACTGACTTTGGACTATGTCATCAAGTAGCACTTTTAGAAAGGAAGAATTATCATTATTGGGATGAAAATCTAGAACACCATCAGTGTCTATAAGATCCTTAACTTTCATTTGGGTGCTAACCATGTCTACTTTTTTTTTGAATTCCTTAATATTTTTCTCTAAAGTTTCTACGTCAATGTTTGATTTGATTGTTGCAATCAATTTACATACCTGTGAACCAATCGGATTGTCCTGCGAAAGTTTAGCAAAGCGAAGAAGATAATGAATACGAGCTCGCCATCTCATTATGCATTCTTTGTCATTACGTGAAGGATCGTGGTTTTCTGGTATTTCTGGTACGTCATAAAGATGAGGTAAGTCGCGCATGAGGTCGAAAAATAGCAGTGAGCGACAATTATATAGCAAACCAGCTAAACGAGGCAAAATATATAAAACAGCTTTGTTTAGGCCTATGTCCCAGATATTAATCATGGATATTCCACTTGCTAAACTTTGACTCCAAATGGACAGGGTTTCTTTAGCGTCACTTTTACAAGTGACCCTACTTATATTTTTGAAAACAGAGATCAAGTGCTTGTTAAGACCTTCATCTTCAAAATAAGGCTGTGTTGAATGAATAACAGAAACATTTTTGACAGACTGACCTCTAACACGTAAAAGATATTCTATTGCTGACTCTACTACTAGTACATATCCATTGTTGACAAGAGATTTAGCATCTTCATATTTAATGTCATTTTTAGGTGGTCTTCTCACTGCAGCATAGTCGTAGTATCTTATTCCATGATCCACATTGTTATTGTAAATGTTGTACCCAAAAGAATGATCCATTAACTGATTTAGGGCTGTTGATTTCTCACTGTTAGGAAGACCAGCAAAGCATAATAAAAAAGGAGCTGTTCTAGCTTTTATGTGTTCATCAAGGATACATGACTTTAACCAACTGGGAGTAATAGCAAAGGACACTGCATCTATAGTAGGCAAAAAATAGTGAAGTAGTTTGAGCAGGTGTTAATTTTAATACTTAAAAATTTAAAACTGATTTAACATATAATTAATTTCCTAGTCTCTTTCTACAGAATAATATATGTTATTCCTTCAAGAACAATGAGTACGCACAATTAAAAATGCTCTAACTTACTGTCCGTTGCAGGATCACTTTTGTAGGTAGCAACATCTGACCACCTTCCAGATACAAATTCACGATGTGGAAGAGCAATATGTCTATACTCTCTGAAGTCATAAGAGTCGTAATTTTTCTAAATACAATGATGACAAAAATAATTTCTATTAAGAACAAATGAGGAGTAATGATACACATGCTAGGATGGATAAACAATATACAAATAATGAATGAAATATGAGAGAAGGTGATGGACAGATAGATACATGTTGAATAAAATTCTGTATATTATAAACAATTACTGTACCTTGTGAAGCTTGTAGAGATGAAGAGTATGAATGTTCATCAGTCATTTTTTTAGCTCCTTGTTATTTAATAGTTTGTCCTAATTTAATTTAAGGAGACATATATATATATATATATAAAAGTTAATATTCTCTATAATAAAATGTTTGAACAAATTAATTAAAGTTTAACTGAGAAATTTTAACTCCTGTGAGGATTGTTAACAATTTTGGAAGTTGAAGACGATGTTGAGATACCAGATTGTGTTGGTTAAATATGTACTCTTTGTTTGAATTGGGAGATACAACAGTTTGGATTGTTCCTTTCTTTGGCTAACCACAGGTTAAATTTCCCTCATTACAACTTCCTGCTAATACATTGTCCACTAACAATTAATACTATATAGTTTTTCAGACAGTATGTCGGCTAATTATTGTAGTCTACTACTACACACACAATCATTGATATAATAAGATCAATAATCCTAGTAGGCTGTTGCTGAGTGTCTTAGTGCGAGAGAACAAATCTGAATAGTGCAGTGACATTTGAGGTTTGAGGGGAGGGGAAACGTCTGGGAAAACTGCTATAGATCAAGTTTGGCTCCACACAATATTGTGCAGAGCCAATCAAATTGTCTTGACACTATGAATATAGTTTGAATTACATGACAGTGTAGCAGGCAATGTTACTTTACATCAGAGGAGAGGCTAAGAGATCAAAACCACATAAATCTAGCTTTGTACTGCGTAAGGCAAACCCTGCTTATGCAATATATAATTATAAATGCTGCATGAACATTATTTGTTTGGTAATTCATGGATTTATGAGCCCATTTGCTCAAACGAATCATTTAGAGATATACTTACCTGTAGATAAGGCTTCAGATTTCTACAACAGCTTTAGAAACGACGAGAAACTGTTGATCACTTGAATTACAGTTTATTATAGCAATGGGTGGTGCTTAATCAATCATATGACAGGTTAGTATTGTCTGGTTTTAATAACTAAACCTAGTTATGTTAATATGTGGATTATCAGGTATTTCTAATGTTGTCAATGAGTACAAACTCAAAAAAATAGTAGCAAAAAATATCTTGGAAATTTGACATTGGTATATTTACATCACGTATAATATAGCAAGTGTAACGATGCAGGATCACATGTTAATATAGGACTGGCAGTGCAAACATTAGATATATAATAGGCATATTGATCTGAAATTAAAAAAATCGCTTGCAATGATATAATTTTGTCGCAAAAGCGATAAATGTGAAAAAAGACATAATTGTGCTTGTTTTCTCCCTTCCAAAAATAAAATTAGCAGTTGATTCAGTAATAATGCCATAACTAGTAACTAGAGGGTCACCATTTGGTGAAAAATAGAAAAGCTTGTCTAGCTCACAAAGAAAATCTACTGGCTTATTATAACAAGATTTGATGATCTGTCGATGAGGTCAATGTACATAAACTGTTTTACAATAAGAAACCATGTTATCATATATTATTATGTTTAGTATGAACAAATGTGGTGCATGGTTTATAATAGATAAAATCAATTTACCTAAATGTTGTTGTCATAATAAAAATTGTTCTGTCAGTTAGGCAGCCCTAGGTGTTCACGTATCTCATTAGCTTTTGCTCTGTTATTAACAACATTGCCACCAATAGCATCAATCACTGTTTGCCAGGTAACAGGAGATGACTGAGTTGTTATCCAGGAGTTGATTACTTTTGTTAGCTTAACTGTATTGGTTTCATTGTTTTGTTCGAAGCCTTGTAAGATGTTGTGGGATACATTTAGAGCTGTACCAATTCTGAACCAATCACTGTCAATATTAGCTAATAGATTTAGCAACTCATTTTTGTCAGGACAAGTACTTAAGATAGCTAAAATATAGAAAGATAAATATTGACACATGAAGATATATGAATAAATTGTCACCATGCACATAATATGACCAATTGTATTGTATGTATTATACTTACTGCACACGTATACAGTGATCATTATTAATCAGGCACTTACAGTGTGTGTTATCATTTAGTGATATGTCAATGACAATTTTAGATTGTCTAGTTGTTATGAAACCAAGTATGAAATCTTTAATATTTTTTTCTTCACCACAATCAACACCCTCAACAGTGAGAGGGTATTGAAAGTCTTCTTTAAAATCTCTATCATTAGGATGAGCATTAATTCCCATGGATATGCTAGGAGGTTCTCCTTGTTCTGAAGAAGAATATTCATCCACATCTCTCATTTTAATCTACATATGAAATTATAAGATTGTAACTCATTCTACACAGTGTAATTAATGTAAATCTACTTTAATTTATACTTCACTGCATTAAAATTACTTACCATTGGTGGAATTATATGAGGTATAATAGTCCATCCATCTACCTTTTTATTTTCAGATGGGAATCCTTTTAGCTTTAGATTCGCTTTGGCAAAATTAAATCTTAAACTGTATTCTTTTATTCCAAAGTGATTTCTTAAAAGACTCAAAAAAATTGTTTGAATTTAATACATCAATATAAAATATATTACCTGAGAATAGTTGGTGCCTTGAGTAACAACAAAGTCACAATTCCACTTTCTTGGATTCTTCATTTTGTAGAATACATGACCATTATATGAACATGTGACATTGTGATCTGCATAATATCATTTAAATTAAGGATAAGATATGACAATCTCCGGAAAAATGTTACACTCACTTGCATTAAGTTCACGCTCAATTTTAGAACCTAAGGCTCCACCAATGACAGCTCCAGTAGCCAGTCCTACAGTTGCTGCTGCAGTAATACCAACCATACCACCAACCAGACCACCAGTCATAGCACCAACCATACCATCACCAGCCACACCAACCATAGCAAATAGTACTATAGCTACTATTGAAAATGATTTAATAGATATAGTGCCAATCTGAGAGTTAGGGAAGAAATGTCCTCCTGATAGCTTTATAAACTTGAAAGGTGGGCCAGATTTGTGATCAGCTACAACAAAACTGAGATATTGAGACTGTGTTTCATTGATTATCACAGCACAATGCTCTAATTCAACAGTAACTGCTTCGTCAAGAACAAAGGAATCTGCTTTGTCAAGCACAGAGGTACTGGATACTGATACATAACAAACCCCACTAATGAGCTTGCTACCTTTAGGAAACTCAAACTTGCCACCCCACAAACCTTGAGCAGCTACTTCATATACAAATTCTTTTGGCTTGATGACCTCTGCAGGAATAATCAGTCTTAGCCCACATTCATCTATCTTTAATTCATGATCAGAGTCAGCCTTGTAGAAACAAACATTCTTTCCTACTGTCACTATTCCTTTAAATAAGTCTAAAAATGCTGATGTTACTTCAGTAAAAGACATGAAAGATTGGTTACCTGATATGTTTGGGCTATTCCAGTGGTCACACTGGATACATTTCTCTTTAGAATCAGTAGACACCTGTATTTGCACATTCACTTTGCCTTGTATATCAAGTAGACCTATATAATTTAAAGACTATGTAAGTTTGTTTAGATTATGTTTGATCTTGTAAACCATTGTCATGGCTTCATTGCCAACTTTGCAACCATAAAATATGTAAATGCAGACATGAGCTACATTATGCTGAAAACATATTGGGCAGTTTGGTATATATATATATATAAATTGAAAAGTGAACTAGAAATGACAAAGCATACTAGAAATACAAAGATCATACATAAATTGAACTGACTACTTTATTGTGTTTACATACACAAGAATGTGCTAACTGAAATATCTAATAAGTAAAATCTCTGGTCTATTTAGTTTGAACGTTTGTGTCAATTTGTAATTGTAACAATCTGAGTTACAGATACAGTGATAGCTTTCAATGTAATGTTACTAAATAATATTGGTAATACATCATACCAGTAATAATTTCATCTTTGCCAAGTTGAAGTAGAGCAACCTCAAGTTCTTTTAGGGTACCACGTTTGACTAACCACCTCTCTAATAAGCACTTCATCTGTTCTGCAGAATCTTTTTTGCACCTGATTTCTGTTAATACAGACTGATTCATATCTAGTTGAAGGCCTAATTTTTCCCAGTCCTCTTGTATAGGTTGAAGTAGGACTAGCAGCTTAGAAAGGGTATCTAATTGACATTTAAGTATTAAACTATAAATTCTAAAAAACTAGCCTGTAAAAACTTCAGCATTCCCTTGCGGAGACTCTCTAAGTCTTTTCTTTTGTGTAACAGTGGTATTTTCATTTGGTTTTGTAACACCTTCTAAATAGTAAATAGATTATAAGTCTTTAAAGCTAAATTATGATACCTCTACATGTTGTAGGACTAGATATTTGAATGGACTCTTCACTTGTTGGCATGTTGCTTGCAACTACAACAAAGCATATTTATAGTCAAGTGACAATATTATAACATCGTGGTACTGATATTATCGTGACATTACAGAATAATATAATAGACCTGAAATTAAGTAAGATTAATTATCAGAATTTTCAGGTATTAAAATAAGCTTGGTATAGTCATCAGTCATGGCAGTGGTTATATGTAATAGGACAGATATAAATCTACATTTGGTACAAAATCATATCTTGTAATTTTTGAGGTTTTAACAAAAATACTTTATATCTTCAATATTAAGTGATCATGTCACATTTTCTAAAGATTTTCTCTCTTATGAATATTTTCATGAATCCATTGGCTGCATGACAAGTCAGTCTATATTTGTAAACATTTAAGCAGCTCTATTTAATACTAAATATTTTATTGCAAATAAGAATGAGATACTTTAATTGAACTAAAAGCTGTCATTTTGACTTAATTATAGCTACCCCTAAAATTAAGTGATCTGGCTATGACTTCCAACTTCTTGATCTTTTTTGTTGCTTTCATATATCTCATTAGCAACATTCATTATCTTAGTTACAGGTTGCAATTTTGAGGCTTCTTCATTGGCTAAATATTCCCAGGTAAAAATAATTTTTATGCATAACTTTAGGACCATGGACATAATGACATCACAAATCATACCACAGATTTCACTAGCCTCTCAGGTCAACTAAAATACTCTTAACAATGGAATATTATTGTCAATTTTATGGCTACCTGTATGGTTGAGTGATATGGCAATGCCCTCCAGTTTCTCACTCTCTTTACCCATAGCTTCTTGGTCTTTAGAACATTTGGCAGAATCTTGATTAATTTTTTTCTCTGATATAGACATACTGCGTGCAACTATAAAAAGAAACATGGACTTAGTAATATCACAAATTATGATATAGATTTCACTGGTTTCTTAACTCAACTATTACACTCTTATTGAAAATTAACTATACAATATTTCAACAGTTGTCAAATTAATAGCTACCTCTAAAATTGAGTGATCTAGCAATGCCCTCCAGTTTCTCACTCTCTTCTTGGTTGTTCTTATGGATCTCATTAGCAACATTCATTAGCTTAATTGCAAGTTCCCGTTTTGAGAATTCTTCTCCTTTTCCTTTGGCTGAATTTTCCCAGGTCAAAATCATATTCAGGCATAATTTCTCATCAATTTGCTGTGTTGAGGAGACATCATCTGATAGAGATAGATCCTGAGTAATACATGACAACGTTTGTTGAGACAAGACAGATATGTTTTTAGCCAGAGATACAGCCTCATTTAATGTCAAAGGATCTACAAACCAATTATATATTTAATTCAAATTTCATACTTTAATACGGTTACCTCCATTGAGAATTTTTTTTTGAGGAACCTTATTGGCATCCTATAAAGAAATACAATAAACAAAATTTATACAAATTTAAACATACTTTGCTAAGTACTGCATTCCAAACTTTGAATATGTCACTTTCAAGTCTGCCTTTGCTAATACACTTTCTACAAAGATCTTTGGTAGGAAGTAGGTGATGATTTCGGCGAAGCTTATAAATGGCATTTGGGTTTGGATCCTCAGAGCACATAACAGCAAAGTTGTATTTTACTTTCTGTGGCATTATTTTATGGCATACAGTAATGATCTGAGTGCATATCTCTTCAATGCACGAATGATCGTATGGTGTAAGAATACGAAACTCAATGGCATCACCGAGATATACTAGATCAAACATAACTCCTTCATCACTAAGCATATTAGATGGAAAGGCTCTAAATCTAGTCACATTAATATGTGGTTCTTTACTCATTTCTAATCTTGTAAAATGGTATTCTTTCAGCATAAAAGCAGCAAACTTCACTTTGAAGTGTGACAATTGCTCGTTAATGTCATGAAGCAAATGCAAAGCAGTTGGTTCACATTCTAAAGTTGGTTTAGCTGTGCAAATATTAGGTATATAATAAGCAAACTGATCACTTAATGTGATACTCAATTGTTCTGAGGATAATTTGGCTGCTAAGCCAATAGACATGAGAAATGACATGAAAACACTACTTGCTTCCTTGCTTCCAAAAATACCATCAGCAGTTGATTCAGTAACCATGCCACAAGTAGTAACTAGTGGGTCACTATTTGGTGAAGGATAGAAAAGCTTGTCTAGCTCATGAATAAAATCTACTGGTTTAAGTATAATAAGATCTGATGAGCTGTCAATGAGGCTAACATCAATAATGCTACCAAATGAAGTAAATAGTCGACAAAACTCTTCAAGCTTACTACCTTCAACACCCAACACTGCTGCCTTTTGCTTTAATACATCTTTATTAATGCAAATATCACTTGATGTATAGAAAAAGCTACGTAAAAATACAAATGAAAGAGGCATGTCTATTGGTTTTTGAAACTGACTTTGGACTATGTCATCAAGTAGCACTTTTAGAAAGGAAGAATTATCATTATTGGGATGAAAATCTAGAACACCATCAGTGTCTATAAGATCCTTAACTTTCATTTGCGTGCTAACCATGTCTACTTCTTTTTTGAATTCCTTAATGTTTTTCTCTAAAGTTTCTACGTCAATTTTTGATTTGATTGTTGCAATCAATTTACATACCTGTGAACCAATTGGATTGTCCTGCGAAAGTTTAGCAAAGCGAAGAAGATAATGAATACGAGCTCGCCATCTCATGACACATTCTTTGTCATTACGTAAATTATCGTGGTTTTCTGGTATTTCTGGTAGGTCATAAAGATAAGGTAAGTCACGCATGAGGTCGAAAAATAGCAGTGAGCGACAATTATATAGCAAACCAGCTAAACGAGGCAAAATATATAAAACAGCTTTGTTTAGGCCTATGTCCCAGATATTAATCATGGATATTCCACTTGCTAAGCTTTGACTCCAGATGGAGAGGGTTTCTTTAGTATCACTTTTATAAGTGAGCTTACTTAAATTTTTTAAAACAGAGGTCAAGTGCTTGTTAAGATCTTCATCTTCAAAATAAGGCTGTGTTGATGAATAAACAGCAACATGTTTGATAGACTGACCTCTAACATGTAAAAGAAATTCTATTGCTGACTCTACTACTAGTACATATTCATTTTTGGCAAGAGATTTAGCATCTTCATATTTAATGTCATTTCTAGGTGGTCTTCTCACTGCAGCATAGTCGTAATATCTTATTCCATGATCCATGTTATTATTGTAAATGTTGTCCCCAAAACAACAATCCACTAATTGGTTTAGGGCTGTTGATTTCCCACTGTTAGGAAGACCAGCAAAGCATAATAAAAAAGGAGCTGTTCTAGCTTTTATGCTTTCATCAAGGATACATGTCTTTAACCAACTGGGAGTAATAGCAAAGGACACTGCATCTATAGTAGACAAAAAATAGTGAAGTAGTTTGAGCAGGTGTTAATTTTAACACATTAAAAATTTAAAACTGATTTAATATATAATTAATTTCCTAGTCTCCTTCTACAGAGAAATATATATGTTATGCCTTCAAGAACCATGAGTACACATAATTAAAAATATTAAAAATGCTCTAACTTACTGTCCATTGCAGGATCACTTTTGTAGGTAGCAACATCTGACCACCTTCCAGATACAAATTCACTATGTGGAAGAGCAATATGTCTATACTCTCTGGAGTCATAAGAGTCATAATTTTCCTAAATACAATGATGACAAAAATACTTATCTATTAAGAACAAATGAGGAGTAATGATACATATACTAGGATGGATAAACAATATACAAATAATGAATGAAATATGAGACAAGGTGATGGACAGATAGATACATGTTGAATAAAATTCTGTATATTATAAACAATTACTGTATCTTGTGAAGCTTGTAGAGGTGGAGAGTACGAATGCTCATCAGTCATTTTTTAGATCCTTGTTATTTAATAGTTTGTCCTAATGCAATTTAAGGAGACAAATATATATATATATATATAAAAGTTAATATTCTCTATAATAAAATGTTTGAACAAATTAATTAAAGTTCAACTGAGAAATCTTAACTCCTGTGAGGATTTTTAACAATTTAGGAAGTTGAAGGCGATATTGAGATACCAGATTGTGTTGGTTCAATATGTACTTTTTGTTTGAATTGGGAGATACAACAGTTTGGATTGTTGCTTTCTTTGGCTAACTACAAGTTAAATTCCCCTCATTTACAACTTACTGCTAACACATTGTCCACTAACAATTAATACTATATAGTTTTTCAGACAGTATGTCGGTTAATTATTGTAGTCTACTACTACACACACAATCATTGATATAATAAGATCAATAATCCTAGTAGGTTGTTGCTGAGTGTCTTGTGCGAGAACACAAATCTGAACAGTGCAGTGACATTTGAGGTTTGAGGGGAGGAGGAACGTTTGGGAAAACTGCAATAGATCAAGTTTGGCTCCACACAATATTGTGCAGAGCCAATCAAATTGTCTTGACACTATGAATATAGTTTGAATTACATGACAGTGTAGCAAGCAATGTTACTTTACATCATAGTGAATGCTTGTGTTCCTGGCAGTCATGGATTTGTTGAGTACTATTGAAAATACAGTATCCAAGTTTGGATATTTATCCTAACTCCCCAAACAAGAAAGGCCATTGTTAATGACTTGTTTTAGGCTGCAATGTGTTTTTTGATATTTTGGTCGGCTCTTTCGCATGACGTTACCTGTAATTAACATTCCATTGTGCAAATGATTTACAACAGTTTCCCCAGACGTTCCCCTCCCTTCGAACGTCTGGTCACGCTAGACTAGGAGAGACTAAGAGATCAAAGCCACATAAATCTAGCTTTGTATTGTGCAAGACAAACCCTGCGTATATAATATATAATTATACATTTTACATGAACATAATTTGTTTGGTAATTCATGGATTTATGAACCATTTGCACAAATGAATCGTTTAGAGATATACTTACCTGTAGATAAGACTTCAGATTTCTACAACAGCTTCAGTAACGACAAGAAAGTGTCGGTCACTTCAATTGCAGTTTATTATAGCAATGGGTGGTGCTTAATCAATCATATGACAGGTTAGTATTGTCTGGTTTAATAACTCATTTCTAATCTTGCAAAATGGTATTCTTTCAGCATAAAAGCAGCAAACTTCACTTTGAAGTGTGACAATGGCTCGTTAATGTCATGAAGCAAATGCAAAGCAGTTGGTTCACATTCTAAAGTTGGTTTAGCTGTGCAAATATTAGGTATATAATAAGCAAACTGATCACTTAATGTGATACTCAATTGTTCTGAGGGTAATTTGACTGCTAAGCCAATAGACATGAGAAATAACATGAAAACACTACTTGCTTCCTTGCTTCCAAAAATACATTCAGCAGTTGATTCAGTAACAATGCCATAAGTAGTAACTAGTGGGTCAACGTTTGGTGAAGGATAGAAAAGCTTGTCTAGCTCATGAATAAAATCTACTGGTTTAAGTATAATAAGATCTGATGAGCTGTCAATGAGGCTAACATCAATAATACTACCAAATGAAGTAAATAGTTGACAAAACTCTTCAAGTTTACTACCTTTAACACCCAGCAGTGCTGCCTTTTGCTTTAATACATCTTTATTAATGCAAATATCACTTGATGTATAGAAAAAGCTACGTAAAAATACAAATGAAAGAGGCATATCTATTGGTTTTTCAAGCTGACATTGGACTATGTCATCAACTACATATCGATTGTTGACATTAAGTTAAATTCGTCTCATTTTTGAAGTTGAAGGCGATATTGAGATACCAGATTGTGTTGGTTCAATATGTACTTTTTGTTTGAATTGGGAGATACAACAGTTTGGATTGTTGCTTTCTTTGGCTAACTACAAGTTAAATTCCCCTTATTACATTTTACTGCTAACACATTGTCCACTAACAATTAATACTATATAGTTTTTCAGACAGTATGTCGGCTAATTATTGTAGTCTACTACTACACACACAATCATTGATATAATAAGATCAATAATCCTAGTAGGTTGTTGCTGAGTGTCTTAGTGCGAGAGAACAAATCTGAACAGTGCAGTGACATTTGAGGTTTGAGGAAAGGAGGAACGTTTGGGAAAACTGCAATAGATCAAGTTTGGCTCCACACAATATTGTGCAGAGCCAATCAAATTGTCTTGACACTATGAATATAGTTTGAATTACATGACAGTGTAGCAAGCAATGTTACTTTACATCATAGTGAATGCTTGTGTTCCTGGCAGTCATGGATTTGTTGAGTACTATTGAAAATACAGTATCCAAGTTTGGATATTTATCCTAACTCCCCAAACAAGAAAGGCCATTTTTAATGACTTGTTTTAGGCTGCAATGTGTTTTTTGATATTTTGGTCGGCTCTTTCGCATGACGTTACCTGTAATTAACATTCCATTGTGCAAATGATTTACAGCAGTTTCCCCAGACGTTCCCCTCCCTTCGAACGTCTGGTCACGCTAGACTAGGAGAGACTAAGAGATCAAAGCCACATAAATCTAGCTTTGTATTGTGCAAGGCAAACCCTACGTATGTAATATATAATTATACATTTTACATGAACATAATTTGTTTGGTAATTCATGGATTTATGAGCCATTTGCACAAATGAATTGTTTAGAGATATACTTACCTGTAGATAAGACTTCAGATTTCTACAACAGCTTTAGTAACGACAAGAAACTGTCGATCACTTCAATTGCAGTTTATTATAGCAATGGGTGGTACTTAATCGATCATATGACAGGTTAGTATTGTCTGGTTTAATAACTCATTTCTAATCTTGTAAAATGGTATTCTTTTAGCATAAAAGAAGCAAACTTCACTTTGAAGTGTGACAATGGCTCGTTAATGTCATGAAGCAAATGCAAAGCAGTTGGTTCACATTCTAAAGTTGGTTTAGCTGTGCAAATATTAGGTATATAATAAGCAAACTGATCACTTAATGTGATACTCAATTGTTCTGAGGGTAATTTGACTGCTAAGCCAATAGACATGAGAAATAACATGAAATCACTACTTGCTTCCTTGCTTCCAAAAATAAATTCAGCGGTTGATTCAGTAACAATGCCATAAGTAGTAACTAGTGGGTCACTATTTGGTGAAGGATAGAAAAGCTTGTCTAGCTCATGAATAAAATCTACTGGTTTAAGTATAATAAGATCAGATGAACTGTCAATGAGGCTAACATCAATTATGCTACCAAATGAAGTAAATAGTCGACAAAACTCTTCAAGCTTACTACCTTCAACACTCAACACTGCTTCCTTTTGCTTTAATACATCTTTATTAATGCAAATATCACTTGATGTATAGAAAAAGCTACATAAAAATACAAATGAAAGTGGCATGTCTATTGGTTTTTCAAACTGACTTTGGACTATGTCATCAACTACATATCCATTGTTGACATTAAATTAAATTCCTCTCATTTTTGAAGTTGAAGCCTATATTGAGATACCAGATTGTGTTCGTTCAATATGTACTTTTTGTTTGAATTGGGAGATACAACAGTTTAGATTGTTACTTTCTTTGGCTAACTACAGGTTAAATTCCTCTCATTTACAACTTACTGCTAACACATTGTCCACTAACAATTAATACTATATAGTTTTTCAGACAGTATGTCGGCTAATTATTGTAGTCTACTATTACACACACAATCATTGATATAATAAGATCAATAATCCTAGTAGGTTGTTGTTGAGTGTCTTAGTGCGAGAACACAAATCTGAACAGTGCAGTGACATTTGAGGTTTGAGGGAGGGGAGGAGAACGTCTGGGAAAACTGCGATAGATCAAGTTTGGCTCCACCCACACAATATTGTGCAATAATAATTGTTGGTGTTGTTTGCATAGTTAACTAACTTATATGGTAAGATTGAAAGCTGCTTAGTGTGACAAATTTGATTGATGATCTCATCAGTAATAAGAAAACAAACTAATATATTTATACATTTACTGAATTTGTAGATACTGGACCTAATGTAATAAAATAAAATATAGTATTGTATTATTTTATACTTACCTATTGAATATGCTTCAGCGTTGAATATTGTAATATTATTATCTGTATTTATCTAAAGTAGTATTTTTAATCTAATAATTCAACATACTATTATAATCTTACTGATGGATTAAAAATGGTACTTTCTGATACATCAGGTCCTATTGAAATAATTATGTGTTTGTAAATTTGTATTTATAGTAGTCTATATGTACCTCGAGAGTTTACCTAAAAGTGGTATGAAGTATATATTGACTATTTTTATCTACTTACTGATTGTGAATCTTGAGGTGATGGTTGTACTGCAGTTCTTATAGTATATGCCACATTTGACTGAAGCTCAATTGATTGGTTCAATTGTGATGATGACTACATGATAAATAAAAAGACAAAATATGATAACAGCTTTTAAAATTAGATTATTTTTGCTGTGTTATCAGTAACAAGACACTTGAATTTTAAAGAGTGATAATATTAAACCCATGTGGGGCTATATGATCAACTTTAATGCACTTACCTCAACTGTATTGTCTAAGGAAGAGTCAACAAGTAGTAATCCTATCATAAAACAATATATCAAATAATAGAGATAACTATTACAACTAATACATACTTGAGTTGTTGTTCTCACTGTCCATCATAGTAGTAAGTAAATCTAAGTCTTGATCAGTTCTAAGAAGCAGCTGTATATATGTATTGATGTCAGAGGGGAATGACTGCTGACCTGTATTTGGTTAATTAACACATCATGGCTTCTGCTTTTGCATGATTGCATATAAAGCATCTGCTGTTGTACCCATTTATGGCTAGTAGTATGGATTCAAGGGAAAGCAAGATGATGTTAGTCAGCACTAGCCAGTGTATTTCTACAATATGAAGTATATAAAATTAATGTTTCACATTACAGCTATGTATACTCTATTACTTTTCACGAGTAAACCAACAGATTGACATGTTGAAATGAGATAATGGCTTCTAATACTGTTGTTTATTAAAATACATTATTTTATGCTCTTGTACACTAACACCTGTAGTTGTGGAAATATACTGATGACATGGCTTTCAATTTTATTATTCACTAGCAGCTGTATTACTGCAATATGAAGTATATAACTTTTTCATATTATGACCATATCCACCCATTACTTCTTGTGAGTAAACAAACAAAGCAACTTGTTTAAACAAGGTTTCTAATAAAGTGTTTGTTAACTAATGTATCATGGCTTCTACTCTAGAATGAAAACATCTGCTTTGGAAATATCAACACCTGTAGTTGTTGAAATACACTAATGACATGGCTTTCTAATAATTTTTATTATTCACTAGCAGCTGTATTACTGCAATATGAAGTGTATAACTTTTTGACATTATGACCATGTCCACCCTATTACTTCTCGTGAGTAAACAAACAAAGCAACTTGTTGAAATAAGATAAAGGTTTCTAATAACGTGTTTGTTAACTAATGTATCATGGCTTTTACTCTAGAATGAAAACAGCTGCATTTGTAGAAATGTCAATAGGCAAATTTCCATTTGACCTTTTATTTTACTGGCATAAAATTCTATCAAGGTATTACTTTCATTAGGTTAGACTTATACACATTTCTAAATTTAACAATAGATTTCTTTAGTTTGTTTTTAAAGCCAGAAGCAATTATGTTAGTCCAACCACACCATGAGCTCTAAAAGAGTCTAAATAGTCCATCTTCCATGATCTTACTACGATGTAGACATGCCGTGCAATTGTGAGAGAAAAACACATTTTTAATATGATTTACCATACTATGAAGTTCAAATATCTCTTAACTTAGCATGATAGACACATTCAAATCTTAGTGCATGTGTCTGTAAGATTTCTAACTGCTGCAATGGTTAAATTTAAAATGTTAACTTTTTCTCTACAGATTTAAATATGGAGTGTATTTCTTTTAAAATAACATGTTCTTATTAACAAAACTCAATCAAACTTTAACATTAATAAAATCAAAACTCAACTGGGATTTTTATTTTTCACAGCATCATAATTATAATAAAACACACAAAAACCGAATCAATCATGTTGCCTTATTAGTTTACATTACTGTCTCTTTATCCATAGCTTCTTGGTCTTTAGAACATTTGGCAGAATCTTGATTAATTTTTTTTCTCTGATATCGACATACTGCGTGCAACTATAAAGAGGAACATGAACTTAGTAACATCACAAATTATGATATAGATTTCACAGGTTTCTTATCTCCACTAATATACTCTTATTGAAAATTAACTATACAATATTTCAACAGTTGTCAAATTAATAACTACCTTTAAAATTGAGTGATCTAGCAATGCCCTCCAGTTTCTCACTCTCTTCTTGGTTGTTTACATAGATTTCATTAGCAACATTCATTAGCTTAATTGCAAGTTCCTGTTTTGAGAATTCTTTTCCTTCTCTTTTGGCTGAATCTTCCCAGGCAAAAATCATTTTCAGGCATAATTTCTCATCAATTTGCTGTGTTGAGAAGACATCATCTGATAGAGATAGATCCCCAGTAATACATGACAACGTTTGTTGAGACAAGACAGATATGTTTTTAGCCAGAGATACGGCCTCATCTAATGTCAAAGGATCTACAAACGAATTATATATTTAATTCAAATTACATATTTTAACAATACAGTTACCTCCATTGAGAATTTTTTTTTGAGGAACCTTATTGGTATCCTATAAAGAAATACAATAAACAAAGTTTATACAAATTTAAACATACTTTGCTAAGTACTGCATTCCAAACTTTGAATATGTCACTTTCAAGTCTGTCTTCACTTATACACTTTGTACAAAGATCTTTGTTAGGAAGAAGGTGACGATTTCGGCGAAGCTTATAAATGGCTTTTGGGTTTGGATCCTCAGAGCACATAACAGCAAAGTTGTATTTTACTTTCTGTGGCATTATTTTATGGCATACAGTAATGATCTGAGTGCATACCTCTTCAATGCATGAATGATCATCGTATGGTGTAAGAATACGAAACTCAATGGCATCACCGAGATATACTAGATCAAACATAACTCCTTCATCACAAAGCATATTAGACGGAAACGCTTTAAATCTAGTCACATTAATATGTGGTTCTTTACTCATTTCTAATCTTGTAAAATGGTATTCTTTTAGCATAAAAGCAGCAAACTTCACTTTGAAGTGTGACAATGGCTCGTTAATGTCATGAAGCAAATGCAAAGCAGTTGGTTCACATTCTAAAGTTGGTTTAGCTGTGCAAATATTAGGTATATAATAAGCAAACTGATCACTTAATGTGATACTCAATTGTTCTGAGGACAATTTGACTGCTAAGCCAATAGACATGAGAAACGACATGAAAACACTACTTGCTTCCTTGCTTCCAAAAATACATTCAGCAGTTGATTCAGTAACAATGCCATAAGTAGTAACTAGTGGGTCAACGTTTGGTGAAGGATAGAAAAGCTTGTCTAGCTCATGAAGAAAATCTACTGGTTTAAGTATAATAAGATCTGATGAGCTGTCAATGAGGCTAATATCAATAATGCTACCAAATGAAGTAAATAGTTGACAAAACTCTTCAAGCTTACTACCTTCAACACCCAGCGGTGCTGCCTTTTGCTTTAATACATCTTTTTTAATGCTAATGTCACTTGATGTATAGAAAAAGCTACGTAAAAATACAAATGAAAGAGGCATGTCTATTGGTTTTTGAAACTGACTGTGGACTAAGTCATCAAGTAGTACTTTTAGAAAGGAAGAACTTTCATTTTTGGGATGAAAGTCTAGAACATCATCAGTGTCTACAAGATCCTTGACTTTCATTTGCATAGTAACCATGTTTACTTCTTTTTTGAATTCCTTAATATTTTTCTCTAAAGTTTCTTTTTCAATTTTTGATTTGATTGTTGCAATCAATTTGCATACTTTTGAACCATTTCGATTGTCCTGCGAAAGTTTGGCAAAGCGAAGAAGATAATGAATACGAGCTCGCCATCTCATGATACATTCTTTGTCATTACGTGAAGGATCGTGGTTTTCTGGTATTTCAGGTAGGTTATAAAGATGAGGTAAGTCGCGCATAAGGTCAAAAAATAGCAGCGAGCGACAATTATATAGTAAACCAGCTAAACGAGGCAAAATATATAAAACTGCTTTGTTTAGGCCTATGTCCCAGATGTTAATCATGGATATTCCACTTGCTAAGCTTTGACTCCAAATGGACAGGGTTTCTTTAGCGTCATGTTTACAAGTGAGCCTACTTAAATTTTTGAAAACAGAGATCAAGTGCTTGTTAAGACCTTCATCTTCAAAATGAGGCTGTGTTGAATGAACAACAAAAACATTTTTGATAGACTGACCTCTAACACGTAAAAGATATTCTATTGCTGACTCAACTACTAGTATATATCCATTGTTGACAAGAGATTTAGCATCTTCATATTTAATGTTATTTTTAGGTGGTCTTCTCACTGCAGCAAAGTCGTAATATCTTATTCCATGATCCATGTTATTATTGTAATTCTTGTACCCAAATGAATGATCCATTAACTGATTTAGGGCTGTTGATTTCCCACTGTTAGGAAGACCAGCAAAGCATAATAAAAAAGGAGCTGTTCTAGCTTTTATGTGTTCATCAAGGATACATGACTTTAACCAACTGGGAGTAATAGCAAAGGACACTGCATCTATAGTAGGCAAAAAACAGTGAAGTAGTTTGAGCAGGTGTTAATTTTAACACTTAAAAATTTAAAACTGATTTAACATATAATTAATTTCCTAGTCTCTTTCTACAGAAAAATATATGTTATTCCTTCAAGAACAATGAGTACACACAAATAAAAATGCTGTAACTTACTGTCCATTGTAGGATCACTTTTGTAGGTAGCAACATCTGACGACCTTCCAGATACAAATTCACTATGTGGAAGAGCAATATGTCTATACTCTCTGGAGTCATAAGAGTCATAATTTTCCTAAATGCAATGATGAGAAAAATACTTATTTATTAAAAACAGATGAGGAGTAATGATAAACATACTAGGATGGATAAACAATATACAAATAATGAATGAAATATGAGACAAGGTGATGGACAGATAGATACATGTTGAATAAAATTCTGTATATTATTATAAACAATTACTGTATGTTGTGAAGCTTGTAGAGGTGAAGAGTATGAATGTTCATTAGTCATTTCTCAGCTCCTTGTTATTTAATAGTTTGTCCTAATGCAATTTAGGGAGACAAATATATATAAAAAAGTTAATATTCTCTATAATAAAATGTTTGAACAAATTAATTAAAGTTTAACTAAGAAATCTTAACTCCTGTGAGGATTTTTAACAATTTAGGAAGTTGAAGGCGATATTGAGATACCTGATTGTGTTGGTTCAATATGTACTCATTGTTTGAATTAAGAGATACAACTGTTTGGATTGTTGCTTTCTTTGGCTAACCACAAGTTAAATTCCCCTCATTTACAACTTTCTACTAACACATTGTCCACTAACAATTAATACTATATACTTTTTCAGACAGTATGTCAGCTAATTATTGTAGTCTACCATTACACAAACAATCATTGATATAATATGAGTAATAATAACAAGTAGGTTGTTCCTGAGTGCCTTAGTGGGAGAGAACAAATCTGAACAATGCATTGACATTTGAGGTTTGAGGGGAGGTGAACGTCTGGGAAAACTGCTATAGATCAAGTTTGGCTCCACACAATATTGTGCAGAGCCAATCAAATTGCCTTGACACTATGAATATAGTTTGAATTACATGACAGTGTAGCAGGCAATGTTACTTTACATCACAGTGAATGCTTGTCTTCCCGGCAGTCATGGATTTGTTGAGTACTATTGGAAATACAATATCCAAGTTTGGATATTTATCCTTACAACCCAAACAATAGAGGCCGTTGTTAATGACTTGTTTTAGGCTGTAATGTGTTTTTTGATTTTTGGTCGGCTCTTTCGTGTGACTTTACCTGTAATTAACATTCCATTGTGCAAATGATTTACAGCACTTTCCCCAGACGTTCCCCTCCCTTCGAACGTCTGGTCACGCTAGACTAGGAGAGACTAAAAGATCATAGCCACATAAATCTAGCTTTGTACTGCGCAAGACAAACCCTGCGTATATAATATATAATTATACATGCTGCATGAACATAATTTGTTTGGTAATTCATGGATTTATGAGTCCATTTGCACAAATGAATCGTTTAGAGATATACTTACCTGTAGATAAGGCTTCGGATTTCTACAACAGCTTTAGTAACGACAAGAAACTGTTGATCACTTGAATTACAGTTTATTATAACAATGGGTGGTGCTTAATCAATCATATGACAGGTTAATATTGTCTGGTTTAATAACTAAACCCAATAAGCGATAAAATATAGTTTTATTACCATTTTATTATGAAAATAAATAATAAAAAAATAATGATATAAAAACATTGACATGCACACACATACACACGTATAATTATCGCTAATGTAACTTAATGGTCATTTCATAGTAACTTATTCCCTTTTTCCTATATGATCTCCCAATAACATCATACTTTGAGCAACTGTGAAAAAAAATAAGTTCAATAACAAGGTTATATTATGTAATATATAACAATCAGAATTTCATATGCTTGTTACATGTAAACATAAACATTTATTAACCTCGAAAATTGAGATATTTTGCTATAATTTCTAGCTTTTTGCTTTCCTCTTTGTTGTTATTATATATCTCATTGGCAGCATTCATTAGCTTAATTGCTAGTGCTTTCTTAGAGGCTTCCTCTTCCTTTTGTTTGCTCAAGTCTTCCCAGGCAAACATCATTTTCATGCAAAATCTCCATTTGTCTCCCTTTAATGTAGTAACTTCCATTGCTGGAATAGCAAGGTGTTTGGCAACAAGAAGTAGTGTTTCATCTGACAGTTTTGACATTTCATAAGTCATTTTAAAAGCTTCTTCAATCGACATTGGATCTGAGGGCACAAACATAAATATAAATTGTAATATCTTATGTCATTCTACCTCCATTAAGTCTTTTGCCTTCAGGCACTTTATTTTCATCCTAATTAATATAAATGAACAAATTGATAGAATAAAAATAGTAATATCTCTTACTTTACTAAGTACTGTATTCCATGTTTGTAATATAGAATTATCGAGTCTACCATTGTCTTGACAAATCTCACAAAGTTTGGTATTAGGAAGTATGTGGCAATTTCTTTTAAGTTTATAAGCAGCATTGGGATCAGGATCATCAGAACACATGACAGCAAAGTTGTATTTAGAATCAGATGGCATAACTTTATGACATACAGTAATAATCTGAGTACAAACATCAATATGATCACTTGATCCTTGATTAAAATGCATCGGAAAACGAAACTCAATTGCATCACCAAGATATACAAGATCAAATACTACTCCTTCTTTATTAGATGCATTAGAAGGAAAGGCTCTAAACCTAGTTATGTTAATATGTGGATCATTGGGTATTTCTAATGTTGTCAATGAGTACAAACTTAAAAAGGTAGTAGCAAAAATATCTTGGAAATTTGACATTGGTATATTTACATCACGTAGCAAGTGTAACGATGCAGGATCACACGTTAATATAGGACGGGCAGTGCAAACATTAGATATATAATAGGCATATTGATCTGAAATTGAAAAATTCGTTTGCAATGATGATAATTTTGTCGCAAAACCAATAGACGTTAAAAAAGACATAATTGTGCTTGTTTTCTCCCTTCCAAAAATAAAATTAGCAGTTGATTCAGTAACAATGCCATAACTAGTAACTAGAGGATCACCATTTGGTGAAAAATAGAAAAGCTTGTCTAGCTCACGAAGAAAATCTACTGGCTTAAGTATAACAAGATCTGATGAGCTGTCAATGAGGCTAACATCAATAATGCTACCAAATGAAGTAAATAGCTGACAAAAATCTTCAAATTGGTGACCCTCAATCTTTAATTTTTTAGCCTTCAACCTTAAATCATTCTTTTCTATACAAAAGGCATCAGTAGCATATAAAACACTGCGAAGAAATACAAATGAGAGAGGCATTTCAATAGGATTGCTAAACTCATCACGAACAATGCCATCAAGTAGTTCTTTAAACACTTTAGCAGTATTGAGATCATTTGGGTTGTAAGATATTACATTTTCCATATCTATGACATTATCAACTTTCATTTGTGTAGCTGCACATTTTACTTCTTTCTTAAATGACTCAATCAAATCTGCTAAGTTACTGTCTTCATTTGTTGTCTTGTATGTCCCTATTAATTTGCATACATTCTCACGAGTTTGACATGACTGTGCCAGCTTTGCAAAGCGAAGAAGATAATGAATGCGAGCTCGCCATCTCATTGAACAGTCACTGTCATTTCGTGTACCATCGTACTTATTTTCTGGTATGTACGGTGGCTGATAGAGATTTGGTAGATCACGAAAAATGTCGAAAAAAAGCCATGAGCGGCTATTACGCAGCAAACCAGCTAATTGAGGTAGAATATAAAATGCAACTTTATTAAGACCAATATCCCATATATTGATCAAAGAGATTCCACTAGCTATACCTTGACACCAGTAAGGAATTTTCAATTTTGGTTTTTCAAGATCAGCAAGCTTTGATAAACCATTAAAAACTGTGATCAAGTGTTGGTCAAATTCATGATCATTAAAATAAATTTTGTCAGCAGCTACAGAGGACGGATCATGCAGACACTTAATAAACTGACCACGGACACGTAATAGATATTCTATTGCTGATTTGACAACTAGTATGTATCCATTTTTAAGAAGCTGATCTATACTAGAGTAGATAATGTCATTTGCTGGTGGCCTCCGTATGGCAGAAAAATCAAAGGCACGAATGGCACACTTATCGTTATGGTCAAATACATTCTTATGAAGATAGTGGTCCATTAAAATGTTGAGAGCTGTTGATTTACTACTGCATGGAAGGCCAGCAAAACATAAAAGAAATGGTGCAGTTTTAGCTGTTATTGTTTGGTTAAGAATTGATGTCATTAACCATTTTGGAGTTACAATGAAACCTGCAGCATCTGCAATGTCAATAAATTAAATAGATTATTGTATAGAGGCTAGTGAAGAAGGGCCAATGCTCACCTTCTGGTGTTGTAGGGTCGCTTTGGTATATGCGTACTGTAGCATCTACACTTCCAATGACAAACTCATTTCTTGATAAATCTTGTTTGTCGTCTTTAGAAGTGTCAGAATCAGTCTTTACACCAGGCTAAAATAAGACTAAATAAAAGTTTATACTTTCTTAGATTTATTACCTTTTCTGAACTAACTTCCTCTGGTGATGAATAGGAAAATGGCTCACTCATGTCTTCTAATTGAAAAAAGTGCAGTCAGTATGTAAATCAAAGAACAGTGTTAGTTTTTATAATACGGTATACAATTCTGGAAAAATATGATGCTGATTGTGATATAGTGCAGTTCATTGTGTGCCTAGATATTTACAATATATACTACAAATTTGCTTAAGCTGTGATATATATGGCTGCTGCACCTAATTAGATTAGCTAACACTCTTTAATTAGTATTGCTATTAATGAGACCCTGCCACCTATTATAGGACTTAGTAAAGATAACTTCACAACATCAATACATATTCACACACACAAATATATGCACAGATTAAAAGTACTTATAGTCACGATAAGGAAAGTTTTAATATCATTTTACTTTATACCTTTCCTTTCGAATTATTATTATCAACTTACAACGCAATCTTTTAACTTCTAAGTATACTCTTTTGCTGTCACTTTAGTTTGTAGAATGAATCTAGATGCACTGGCTATTTGCTACTTCGGTGAACACTAATTACGCGGAAAGCTAGTATTGTCATAATTAGAGCATAATATTGAAAATATTTGGTAACTGCAATGAATTTCATTGATCCATGCAGTGCTGACATACGTATTTCCTGTCAACTATAGTTAAAATTTCAAATGTTTAAATATATCAGTAAAACACTATTCTAATTATATGAAAGGCAGTGGCCATTTGTCTAGCAGGAAGTGTATACTTTGCTGTGTATTAAACTAAACCCAATAAATGATAAATTGTAGTTTTATTACTGTTTCATTATGAAAACTATAAAACAATAACACACACATGTATATGTATATATATTATTAACATAAGTTAATGGTTATTTCATTGTAACTTATTTCCTTCTTAATATCTAACTCCTGATCTCATACTGTGAGCAACTATGAAAAAAATAAGTTCAATAACAATAGCTATATTACTTAACATATATAACTTTAAATTTTTATATGCTTGTTACGTGTATATATATATATTTATTTACCTCGAAAATTGAGACATCTTGCTATAATTTCTAGCTTTTTGCTTTCCTCTTCATTTTTACTATATATCTCATTGGCAGCATTCATTAGCTTAATTGCAAGTGCTTTCTTAGAGGCTTCCTCTTCCTTTTGTTTGGTCAAGTCTTCCCAGGCAAAGATCATTTTCATGTAATATCTCCATTTGTCTCCCTTTGATGAACCGAGTTCCATTGCTGGAATAGCAAGGTGTTTGGCAACAAGAAGTAATGTTTCATCTAGCAGTTTTGACATTTCATAAGTCACTTTAAAAGCTTCATCAATTGACATTGGGTCTGAGGGCACAAACATAAATATAAATTGTAATATCTTATGTCATTCTACCTCCATTAAGTCTTTTGCCTTCAGGTACTTTATTTTCATCCTAATATAAATGGACAAATTGATCAAATAAAAATAGTAATATCCCTTACTTTACTAAGTACTGTATTCCATGTTTGTAATATAGCACTATCAAGTCTACCATTGTATTGACAAATTTCACAAAGATTGGTATTAGGAAGTATGTGGCAATTTCTTTTAAGTTTATAAGCAGCATTGGGATCAGGATCATCAGAACACATGACAGCAAAGTTGTATTTAGAATCAGATGGCATAACTTTATGACATACAGTAATAATCTGAGTACAAACATCAATATGATCACTTGATCCTTGATTAAAACACGTCGGAAAACGAAACTCAATTGCATCACCAAGATATACAAGATCAAAGACTACACCCTCTTTATTGGATGCATTAGAAGGAAAGGCTTTAAACCTAGTTATATTATTATATGAATCATCAGGTATTTCTAATGTTGTTAATGAGTACAAACTTAAAAAAGTAGTAGCAAAAATAGTTTGGAAATTTGACATTGGTATATTTACATCATGTAGCAAGTGTAATGATGCAGGATCACACATTAATAAAGGACGGGCAGTGCAAACAGTAGATATATAATAGGCATAATGATCTGAAATTGAAAAATTCACTTGCAATGATGATAATTTTGTCGCAAAACCGATAGACATTAAAAAAGACATAATTGTGCTTGTTTTCTCCCTTTCAAAAATAAAATTAGCAGTTGATTCAGTAACAATGCCATAACTAGTAACTAGTGGGTCACCATTTGGTGAAAAATAAAAAAGCTTGTCTAGCTCATGAAGAAAATCTACTGGCTTAAGTATAATAAGATCTGATGAGCTGTCGATGAGGCTAACATCAATAATGCTACCAAATGAAGTAAATAGCTGACAAAAATTTTCAAATTTGTCTCTTTCAATCTTCAATTTTTTAGCCTTCAACCTTAAATCATTCTTTCTTATACAAAAGGCATCAGTAGCATATAAAACGCTGCGTAGAAATACAAATGAGAGAGGCATTTCAATAGGATTGCTTAACTCATTATGAACAATGCCATCAAGTAGTTCTTTAAACACTTTAGCAGTATTGAGATCATTTGGGTTGTAAGATATTACATTTTCCATATCAATGACATCATCAACTTTCATTTGTGTAGCTGCACATTTTACTTCTTTCTTAAATGACTCAACCAAATCTGCTAAGTTACCGTCTTCATTTGTTGTCTTGTATGTCCCTATTAATTTGCATACATTCTCACGAGTTTGACATGACTGTGCCAGCTTTGCAAAGCGAAGAAGATAATGAATGCGAGCTCGCCATCTCATTGAACAGTCACTGTCATTTCGCGTACAATCGCACTTATTTTCTGGTATGTACGGTGGCTGATAGAGATTTGGTAGATCACGAAAAATGTCGAAAAAAAGCCATGAGCGGCTATTACGCAGCAAACCAGCTAATTGAGGCAGAATATAAAATGCAACTTTATTAAGACCAATATCCCATATATTGATCATAGAGATTCCACTAGCTATACCTTGACTCCAGTGAGGAATTTTCACTTTTGTTTTTTCAAGATCAGCAAGCTTTGATAAACCATTAAAAACTGTGATCAAGTGATGGTCAAACTCTTGATCATCAAAATAAACTTTGTCAGCAGCTACAGAGGACGGATCATGTAGACACTTAATAAACTGACCGCGGACACGTAATAGATATTCTATTGCTGATTTGACAACTAGTGTGTATCCATTTTTAAGAAGCTGATTTGTACTATAGTAGATAATGTCATTCGCTGGTGGCCTCCGTATGGCAGCAAAATCAAAGAAGCGAATGCCACACTTATCGGTGTTGTCAAGTACATTCTTATGAAGATAGTGGTGGATCAAAGTGTTGAGAGCTGTTGATTTACTACTGCATGGAAGGCCAGTAAAACATAAAAGAAATGGTGCTGTTTTTGCTGTTATTGTTTGGTTAAGAATTGATGTCATTAACCATTTTGGAGTTACAATGAAACCTGCAGCATCTGTAATGTCAATAGATTAAATAGATTATTGTATAGAGGCTAGTGAAGAAGGGCCAATGCTCACCTTCTGGTGTAGTAGGATCGCTTTGGTATATGCGTACTGGAGCATCTACCCTTCCAATAACAAACTCATTTCTTGATAAATCTTGTTTGTCATCTTTAGAAGAGTCAGAATCAGTCTTTTCATCAGGCTAAAATAAGATTAAATATAAAAGTTTATACTTTCTTAGATTCATTACCTTTGCTGAACTAGCTTCCTCTGGTGATAAATAAGAATATGGCTCACTCATGGCTTCTAATTTAAAAAAAGTGCAGTCAGTATGTAAATTAAAGAACAAATTTTAAACTTTATAATACAGTGTATGTGACCTGATTTGCAATAAGGAATCAATTATGGCAAAACAATTGTGACTTGACTTATGAAAAGGGACCACTGTTAATACATCTCAAAAGCAGTTTTGTATATAATATTGTACAGTTGCTATATATGCACGACTATTTGTGGTAACTGTATGTATACGAATGTGTTTTAATAGTGCTTCCCTTTTCACAAATCAAGTCACACATGTTTTGACAGAAGTGGTCCTTATTACAAATCAGGTCACTAATTCTGAATGAATGTGATACTGTTGTGATAGAGTACAATTTATTATGTACCTAAATATTTATAATATATACCACAACTTTGATTAGTAACTTGAGGAGCTGTGATGTATATGGCTGCTACACCAAATTAGATTAGCTAACACTCTTTAATTAGTATTGCTATTAATGACACCTTTGCCACCTACTATAGGACTTTGTAAAAGATAACTTTACAACATCAATACTTATTCACACACACACACACACACACACACACACACTCACACATTAAAAGTACTTATAGTCACAATAAGGGAAGTATTAATATTATTTCCTTCATATCTTCCTTTTGAATTACGTTTGTCAACTTACACACAATCTTTTGCTTAGATTTCTTCTAAGTTATACTCGTTTGTTGTCACTTTAGTTGGTACTTCAGTGAACCCTGAGCTAGTGTTGTTATAATTAGAGCATAATATTAAAATTATTTGGTAACTGCAATGAATATCATTGATTCATGCAGTGATGACAAACGTATTTCCTGTCAACTTGCTGAAATTTAAAGTCTTTAAAAATATCAATAAAACACCATTCTAATTATATAAAAGGCTGTGGGCATATGTCTGGCAGGAAGTCTATACTTTGCTGTGTATTAAACTGATCCTCACCTCATAAAACCAATACACTAATTATAATTATGTGCCAAAGTATGACTTCCTGCCAATCTTATAGGCACAACCTGTATATGTAAAAGCATAAAAATAAAGAATTAATTCAATACATTTATTATTTCAGGTTTATAGCATTTCTAAAAAATAAATAATATTATTTATAAAATTCCTATTTAAAAATGAAATATAAATATATCATTAAAGGTTAAATATTTTTATGATCATGTATTATCATTTGTGGCTTCACCTGACTTCTCATCTCTCATACAAATAGCAACTAAAGAAACAAAACTAAATAATAAAACCTTAAAAAGCACCATAGTAATGTCAAAGGTATCAATACTACTTACCTTCATAGTTGAGTGAACTAGCCACATTTTGTAAAGCTTCACTTTCACTTTCGTTCACTTTGTAAATCTTAAGTGCAGCTTTCATTAGTTTCATTGCAAGCAATTTTCTAGAGGCTTCTTGTTTTTGTCTTTCATCGTCATCTAATGAACGGAAGTCTTCCCAGTCCTGAATCATTGTCATGCATTTTCTCCACTTTGTCTTTGCTAAGGAGAAAAACCCAGGCATACCCAGACATTGAGCAACAACATGTAATGTCTCCTCTGAAAGATTTTCCAATCCTTTTACTACTAAGAAAGTCTCTTCCATTGTCAATGGATCTTAAAAATAACAAATAGGTCAGGTTTAATAATTATCTAATATTTACCTCCATTTAGTCTTTTTTTTATAGGGACTTCATATTTTTTCTAAATAAAAAAATAAATTAAATAAATGAGCAAACTATAAAATAACAGAAGTACCTCTTTAAGTATCTTATTCCAAATCATTAGAAAAGTATCTTCATGTAATCCTTCACTTTGGCAGTCTGGGCATAACTTTGTGTTTGGTAAAAGATGACGTTGACGTTTGAGTTTATCAGCAAGTGTCCTATCTTTATCAGCAGAACACATCACAGCAAAATTATACTTAGTCATGTTAGGCATTATCTCATGACAGACTGTGAAAATGTTCCTACAAGTTTGTTCGAGCTCTTCTTGGTCACACGGAGATGAAAAGCGAAATTCAATAGCATCACCAATATATACAAAGTCAAACGTGTGACTAAGTACATCGGATGGAAAGACTTTAAATGTGGCAATGTTTCCAACAGGTTGATCAGGTAGCTCCAACTTTGACGAGGGACAAAGCTTCAAAAATTTTGATGTAAATGCTACTTTTGAGTGTGACATTGGTCTATCAATGTCTCGTAAGAGGTGTAATGCTGAGGGCTGACACTCATATTTAGGCTCTACTGTACTAGCATTGGGAACATAATATATTATATTATTAGGAGCTGGAAGTGTGCAGTTTACTTGACTTGAATCTAATTTGGCTGCTATACCAAATGAAACGAGTACTTCCATCATTATATTTGCATGATCTTTGAAAAGAGAGTGAGCAATTAGCTCAGTAACAATACCATACTTTGCGACAAGTGGATCGACATTAGAAGATGGATGAAATAGCTTGTCTAGCTCATGAAAAAATTCGACTGGTCTTAAGATAATAATATTTGAATGTTCATCAATTAAGCTTATGTCAATGAGGCTACCAGATGATGTGAAGAGTCGACAAAACTCTATACAATCATCTTCTTCCATTCCAAGTATTCCCCCTTTTTCTTGCAATACTTTTTTTGTAACATACAGAACACCGGATTCATAAAAATAGCTACGAAGAAAAATGTAAGGTAGAGGAATTTCTAATGACTTGTTGAGCTCTCTATGAACGATATTATCAAATGCTTTTTTCAAGCATTCTTCGTCACTCTCTGTACAAAGCATAAGAATATTATTTAAGTCAATTAGATTTTTTAAATGCATTTGAGTGGCAGCTGAGTCAGCATCTCTTTGAAACTGCTTCAATTTTATACTTATTTCACTTTGACAATAAGAAGTATCATGATAGCTAATCAATGTACAAACATTTGTACGATTGCTGTCTTGACAAGCAGCCAAGCTGGCAGAACGTAAAAGATAGTGGAGACGCGGACGTGATTCTTTTCTGGCCCTTTCCGTGGCCTCTGGTGGTTTGTGAAGATCAGGTACATCTCGGATAAGGTCAAACATCGTCCAAACATAATTGTTATATAAATGACCTGATAGAAGAGGAAGAATGTATGATGCAGCTTTGCTGTTACCAATATTCCAGATATTAATCATGGCTATTCCACTAGGAAGACCTTCATCCCACTTACGATTTCGTTCTGTGGATACTTTGCTTCTATAAAAACCTTCGGTCATCTTATTAAAATGACTATCGAGGTCATCATCGTTAAAAAATGGTGTATGAAGAATTGGAATTTCAATATGCCTTATCAACTTTCCTTTTAAATAGAGATGGTGTTTAATGGCAGACTCCATGACAGAAATATAGTTGAAGGTTTTGGAGTAAACTAATTCTTTTTCTTTGCAATCATCGGAAAGTGTTCTTACTGCAGCTGTTTCATAAAAAGAAAATCCTTGTGGACTACTTGGTACAATTGATCGACAATTTAATAGATGTAGCAAACAATTAGTAAGAGTTGGTTGCTTGCTCTCAGGTAATCCAATGATGCTCAAAAGAAAAGGAACAGCCTTAACAGTGATGAGACGATTAGTGATTGTTTTTGCAAGCCAGTCAGACTTAATAATGATATCTAAAGATAATACAAAATACCTTAATCACAAATGACTAATAAACATGCACAAGTGTACATGCAAAAGTTTTAAGTATGTCCATTACAAGTACCAATAAATCCTCTTAGTTTATATAGTAGAATCACATTTATTGGGCTTCCTAGTGTTCATTCTTTACTAATATACTAGTGCTGCATTCCTAATTAATTTTTTTCAATTATAAATGCACTCATGACATTGATTTCAACAAAGTAAATTGATATCTATAATTTGAGGAGATGCTTTCAAGAAAAGAATGTTTTAATTGGGACATGCTATGATAACAATACTGAGGTCAGAGCAAAGGGAAATTTTTAATACTATACTTATAATTATGATAATATCAAGGTATGTAATCAGCTTATATATTAGTCTTACCAGATCCAAGGGTTGTTGGTTCACTATAATGTTCATTTGGTGGTGCACTATATTTATCACTGGATGTACCAGACTTAGCAAATACAATCTCACTTTGACCACTCTAATAAATAAAATAACATCATTAATTTACTATAATATATGTACATTACAATTAACACCACTAATACCTGTTGTTCCTGAGTTACTTGTGAAAGATAGGAACCTTCATTGTCTACTATATGCAAAATAGAAACAAAAAGTAACAGAGTTGATTTAGTAAATTACTTAATAAAAATTGGATACATAATATAATTATACTATATACTAGGGGACTGACAATACTTTGTTGTACGATTATTGTTTAGTATTGTACCCAAATGTTCACTCATTTAATTCAAGAAAGAGTATTTGATGTCATTAGTATAATTTTTGGCACTAGTACTTGAAACACTTTTTTAGCCAAGTAATCGGAAATCTTTGACATCATTAACCACATAAATTAATACAATAAAACAAAGAAAATATATAGTACAGTATAAAGAGCAAAGGCTTAAGTATACAGTTCTTTTAAAAGTAGTCCTTCAAGATAGCACGAGTGTAAGGTAGTAACTAGGAAATCACTTCAACTGAGATCGGCCATCTTGCCCATGAGTGACATATTATGATGTCATGATCATAATGCCAAGAAATTCGATATAATTCATCAGATGTCCTTTCTTGATTAAGCTAGCGAGCATTCGGGCATAATTATTATTGTGTATTTTGGGTTTATGGGTTGTGAAATAGAATATCTATGATTATACACAACCATAAGACACTATTTGCCCCAACAAAATAATTAGGACTGCTCTCTACACTTTACAATACATCAATATCACTTTAACATTATGTTATACACGTACCATCCTCATCAGATTTGTTATTAACTTGACTATGACGTTCATCAGTGGGCATACTAGACATGAAAGTCTCAGGATGACTCGCAACAATCTAAAAACAATTTATCACAATAGAAATATAGTAAATATAACTATATATACCTCAGACTGCTCCTGTGAATCGCTCATTACGATCACTCCGAAGTTCTTGTAGCTGATAACAAAAAGCAATGTCTGTAATTTATAAGTAACAAGAATGTCTGTACTCAGACATAGTTATTTATTACGACATGTGACGTAACAGGAAGCACGTCAATACGAAATAATTACATTCATAAGATATGGATCAATTAGAAATACAGTAATAAAGGGGTGGTAATAAATTTACTCCTCGCTTGTACAGACTGCAGACAGCGTAACTTATGGTTATAGCATTAGTAGTACAATGTTTGTGTCTAAACAACAAACATGATGTTATCACAGATTACATTTACCTGTACATCTTGCCCAAATTGTTATTAATTGGAAAGTAGTATATTTATTACGACTAAAACACCTATAATTAACAATTATGTTTAGGATAAAGTTACTAAAGATATAATATGCAACTACTTTTGACTTGAATTATTAATGATACCAGTGGCTGGTTTGTTCCAAATTAATACAACTCTTATAATTGTAATAGATAAAAGTTTTGTTCAAATATATATTACATATATGTATATGTGACCTGATTTGCAATAAGGGACCACTTTTGTCAAACAATTGTGATAAAAAGAATCACTGTTATAACACCTGAAAAAACGCTTTTGTATACATAGATGCAGTTCCATGAATAGTTGTGCATATTATAGCAAATATGTATACAAAAATGTTTTTATGATGCTTTAACAGTTGTCTTTTTTCATAAATCATGTCACAAATTTTTTGCCAGAAATGTCCCTTTTTGCAAATCAGGTCACAAACACACACACACATATATATACGTATGTATGTATGTATGTATGTATATATATATATATGTATGTATGTATGTCTAAGGGTCCCTTAATGGCGGTAATCAATACCTCCCATGCTCTGATATATAACTCAGTAGTAGTTACCATATCAGCTGTGAATAACACTGTCTAATTACATCTAATCATCAAATAAACTGATTTTTAAAGACTTCAAAACATATCAAGAATGCCAAGGGCTTCATCTACATCACACAACTTGTCGTTAATGTTAGCCAATTTAGTCTGAATAAACTTTAAAATATATAGTTTTATATATTCACTTTAGCAAATACTCAGATGATGACTCCTACAATTTAATTATAATATTTCTTTAATTTTAACAAAAAGATAGGAAACAGGAATATTCAATAGACAAGGTAATAATTGTTATATAATTGACTTGATAGAAGAGGAAGAATGTACGATGCTGATTTGCTGTTACCAATATTCCAGATATTAATCATGGCTATTCCACTAGGAAGACCTTCATCCCACTTACGATTTCGTTCTGTGGATACTTTGCTTCTGTAAAAACCTTTAATCATCTTATTAAAATGACTATTGAGGTCATCATCATTAAAAAATGGTCCATGAAGAATTGGAATTTCAATATGCCTGATCAACTTTCCTTTTAAATAGAGATAGTGTTTAATGGCAGATTCCATGACAGAAATATAGAGTTGAAGGTTATGCAATAAACTAATTCTTTTTCTTTGAATATTATCTTTGGACTGTCTCAGACAGGATGAGAATCTCCTTAAAAGGGACATCTATAGAACTATTAGGAATGAGTAATTCTTGATAAAATATAAGTCGCCAGTTCACAGCAGCTAAGAATTGCCTTTGTTTGTATACATAGTGAACAGTATTTGCTGTAAAATATTGCTGTAGTTGCTTGATATACACACCTCATTCTTTATGATTACTATCGAACTTTCCCAGTTGACAATGAGTAGCAGGATCCATTGCGACACTCGTTGCCAAAGTTGTGCTAACGTAAACCATTGTATTCACAAAATAACTAGAACTATATCTACTACAGAACTGTAACAGCAAGTTTTAAATACAAAACAGAGCAAGTAAAAATGTAAACTAATAGATAACACATAAAAGTCTACTGTTAAGAATTGAGTGTTAACATTACTTAATAATGTTATTACCTATAACAAAGAGATATAATAAGCACCTATTAACAAAATATAAAAATTGAACCTAACAAAAGATACATTATAAATATTAATAAGTGATTAAATGAAATAACAAAATAAATGTATTACAGCAACTTGATCAGTCAGCCTTTTCCTTGACCTTTTTACTCAACACTCTTTGACATACTGCTTGCAACTGCAACAAAGAGTATTTATAATCAAGTGACAATACTGTAACATTACATTAGAGATACAGATATCATTATGACATTATAGAAGAATATAATAGAGCTGAAACTAAATAATATTAATTATTAGAAGTTTTAGGAAATTAATATAGGTTTGGAATAGTCATCAGTCATGATAGTGGTAATGTGTAATAGGACAAATATAAATACAGATTTGGTACAAAATAATATCTTGTATTTGTTGACATTATATAACTTATGGAAATATATTTTATACCTACAAAATTAAGTGATCTTGCCACATTTTCTAAAGCTACGCTCTCTTGTGCATTTTTTGCATGAAATTCATTGGCTGCATTCATTATCTTTATTGCAAGCATTTTTTAGAAGCTTCTTTCTTTTCTTCTTCATTTTCACTTAACAAACATAAGCTCTCCCAGTCGAGGATCATTGTCATACATTTCCTCCATTCCTTTTTTTCTGGTTCTGTATAGAAATTTGGCATATCTAGACATCTGGCAACTACTTGTAGTGTCTCCTCTGAGAGCTTCTCCAATTCTTTTGCTATGGAACAGGCATCTTTAATTGTTAATGGATCTACATAAATATTTACTTCCATTGAATCTTCTCTCTTTGGGAACTTCATACTTTTCCTATGTATAAGCAAAATTTAAGATAGTGTAAAAATCAAATGATTTCATAACAAGCAACAAACTACGTGAAACACTTTTTTAGCCAACTAATCGGAAATCTTTGACATCATTAATCACATAAATTAATACAATAAAACAAAGAAAATAATGATATAGTATTAAGAGCAAAGGCTTAAGTATACCCTAACAAGATCGGGTGTACTCGGACATAGTTAATAATACAACGACATGTGACGTAACAGAAAGTACTGTTAATACAAAATAATTATGTTCATAAGAAAAATATCAATTAGAAATACACTAATGAAGGAGTGGTACTAAATTTACTCCTTGTTTGTACATAGATTGCAGACAGCGTAACTAATGGCTATACCATTAGCGTCTCTAAACAACAAACACGATGTTATCACAATTTACATTTACTTGTACATCTTCCCCAATAGTTATATTTATTGGAAAGTAGTATATTTATTACAACTAAAACACCTATAACAATTATGTTTAGGGTAAGTAACTGAAGATATAATATGCAACTACTTTTGACTTGAATTATTAAAGATGCCAGTGGCTGGTTTGTCCCAAGTTAATACAACACTTATAATTGTAATAGATAAAACACAACCAAGAATTGTAACAGTTACTGTGGAAAGTGATACTCAGTACTTACTTGTTTGTGAGGGAAAAGTACTATGAAAGATGCTGTCGTTAAAAGATGCTATGTTCACCACATTTGCATCATACTACTGTTTTAATTTAGAGTATCCCCCGATAAAAAATATATTCTATGTTTTTATAAGATTTTTTGTTGGAATATCCAGACTCTTCTAAAAAATCTGGTGCTTTATTTATAGCTACTGTTTCAGACATAAAAAGTAATATGTAGTCTTTGCTAACCATATTCATTATGTCATCTTCCTTTTTGTAAATATACTATAGTAAAATCATTTATTTTTCATTTTTTTGTGAAGCTACTGATATCTCAGAAGTGACATATTACAAATTGCTTTTATTTTTAATATTTTTCAAATTGCTTTCTTTCACAATGTGTTTTTTTTAACTCAACGTTTGCTATCTCCAGTCTTAACACACTTTCTTCTACAACTTTTACTTTTGATATGACTCATCATCCTATATAATTATTATATCATTAATAAACATACATTATATCAAACACACTGTTAATGTCTTTCTGTCAGCAAAACGTTGCCTCTCCCAATGATAAAGTATCGTGTCAGGAACTAGATTGTGAGGTGAAAATCAAACAAGCATGTATCTTTTTGACATGTACCGTATTTTGATGCTAATTTCTTTGCCAGAGCTACTTGTCCTGCATTTTTAAGACCTAATATCAAAATTGTCCATGTTGCCTCCTTTAACTCCGTCCAAAGGTGGATGACTTCTATTAATGCCTCTTTTTACTGAGAGAAATGAGGATCTGTTTGTTTGATACTGCTCATGTGAGAGTATGGAATACCAAGGTAAATTCCCAATTCCTCCTCCATTAAGTCTTTGAGACTTCATATAGATGCAATTGATTCATATCTACATGATTATTGTCAGCAATATCATTTAAAATCTGATCTTCTTAATTAGAAGAAAGTTGCAAAGTTTTTGTAAGTATTGTCTGATTTGCTATAATCATATTGTTCATCCTAAATATAGAATAAGCAATTTAATAATGTTATAGAAGTGGCATAAAATCTGTAAGAAAATATATAATTATGGTAATAGATTGTATGCAACTATATAAGAAAACACTGATAATGTTGTAAACATTGATATTAGAGAGTCATTATTAGATGTACACTATATTGACCTGATTATATAACACACTAAATGTATGTACTGATACAAATAGCTGTTTGTCAAATGAGAATTAAAGATATTTAACTTACTATGAGATGTACTCGGGGTATTCTTATACTCATGGGCAACAGTGTTTTCTTTAATGACTCCCTTTCTCAAAACTTCTATAATTGTCTTCTGTTAGCTTAAAAGTTGGCTTCCAACCACAACTCAGAGTCTCAAACATATTTGATGTTCCAAACTGATCAATGCAAAAATCTTCACATATTTTATGAAAACTTGGTTTCTCCTATAATATATCATCTCTTCTTATAGCCATATTGAAAGTTAACAAAACCATTGATATTGATGTCACCTTGGAGTGGAGTTACATATACATACTCACACATCCATGTTAAGTAGAGTCATAAACCACGTTGAGAATACATAAAAACAATTTGCAATATTCCACTAATTCCTGACAATCACTAATAAAGTTCATGCCTGACATAAATTGAATCATCACTTTTGCTACACTTGGTTCATTTTTGGTTGTCTGTGAGACTAAATCATTATAAAACATATCTGTAGTAATTTGCTGTAAGCATTCTTTCAAAAAAATCTCTAATTTTGCAGAGAACCGTTTAAGAACTTTCTGTATCTCTTTCTTAACTTTCTTAATATCACCAGTTGACTGTGCATCTTCTGAGAGGCCTTCAACTTTAGCTATAACAAAAGATGTCATGAATAATGGACAAATAGATCTATATGTAAATCTTTCCCTTACTTTTCACAGGTTTTGAAATAATACATGGTGCAGGTCTAAGAGAATGAATAAGGTATATCTCATACTGTGGTTTAATTCCTAATACTGGAACTTCATAATAGAGTACCTCTTCTGTATCAGGTTTTTGTTCTGCAAACATGTCTACCAAACACGATGGAGGCTGAGGACGATCAGTGCTTCCAAATTTGTAAATAGAGGTACGGATTAGCTGAACAAAAGAAAATGATTTAATTTCAAAATCAAAACTTATTTTGTAAATTATTAATGTAGATATATGTGACCTGATTTGTAATAAGGAGCCACTTTTGTTGAAATGTTTGTGACCTGATTTGTGAAAAGGGACTGTTGTTAAAACATTTCAAAAAATAGTTTTGCATGGATACAGTTACCATGAATAGTTGTGCATATATATAGTAAATGTATGTGCATAAAACTGCTTGTTGAGATTTTTTAACAATGACCCCTTTTCACAAATCAGGTCACAAATGTTTTGCCAGAAGTGGTCCCTTATTACAAATCAAGTCACATAATGCTCAACTAGGTGGTGTTTACTAAACAGAAACCTTCTCACCATGACAAGGTTTATTTGAGCCAAGACTCTCTACCCTTGAAGAGTTCTCTGACTACAGTCAAATTCAATCCAATTTTGTGAAGGTTTTAAATCATTCAGTGTCTGACCTTTCTCAGCATTAGGATGTTTTAATTCCATGTACTAAAATAATTACATAAAATATTTAATGCACTGATATACAAAGACATTACTTGTAAAAGTGCATTGAGATGTCTCACAACTGTTAACATGCCAATGAAATTTAGCTTTTTCTTCGTAAACTTTACAGACATAAAGAATGTCGGCCTTTTTAGTTGATTTAAGAGCAGCTGAAATGTGTAATAGGAAATAAAGCTTAATAATGTTAATGTACCTTTGTAATCTTGTCCATCTTCATTTTCTTCCAGCAATACACCAATTAAACAAAACTGAGTGCATGAAATGGAGCCGTATTGGCTTTCTGGACTAAAAAAACTTCCTGGAAGAACTTCAAACAGATAGGGAAGTCCCCCATTATTGAACGTTGTTCTCACAAACTGAAGAGAGTTACATTGTTCTAGTGTCTCTAGTACTACACGATGTTGTATTTTGATAGTATTGGTATTAGTAGTGGTTTGGAAATGGTAATGGCATAAACAGCACTGACAACCTGAACTGAAAAAATAGTAGTTTAGGAATTAGCAGAACCACTACCTACGACATGGTAAGGAAATACAACAACTAATTATAAAATAATTCATGACAATAGTAATTATAATTATATAGTATAAATTATTTACAGTGAATGCATGAGAGTTCAAATATGTCATTATCAGGTATATAAATTTTTAGTTATATATATAGACATTGGAAGAGAATGAAATGATAGACAACTTTCACTAAAACTATGAACATGATAGAAAATATTTCACTTACTACAAGAAGTCCTCAGTGCCTTTTCTACTCATGGGCAATAGTGTTTTCTTCAATGACTCCTTTCCTCAAACCCTCTATAATTTTATTTTTGGTTGCATGACTGAGGGTTGGTATCTAACCACAAATCAAACATTTTTGATGTTTTGTGAGTTGAGTCCTCTCATAGTTTATGAATATCATCTAACTTCTTAACATCCAGCTTCAGTATAATTCCTAACTGATACCAATTACCACTAATGTGAATATATTCACATAATTCACTAATGGTTGGTTTCTCATCTAATATCACCTCTTCTTTTCTGACACAGTGTTATTTGTGACTTAAGTCAGGGTAGGATATATGAAAGTATGGCCACACCCATCATGTTAACGACATTCATAACCCGCATAAAATGGATATATATGAGTCATTAATTTTTTATAAATGTTAATTAGTTAATTTTATTGAAGCAGTACAAAAATTATAATATAAACTTTATAGTTATATCCAATTTTCTTTTAATGTTTTCAGTCCATTCTTTAGCAATGGTAGTGGCTGCTATTTTTGGTGGACCACGTTGATCAACTAAAGTCTGTAAAAACAACTTGCAGTGTTTCACTAATTCCTGATAATCGCATATGATGTCCATGCCTAATTGGAATTCTGCCATAATGTCCTTAAAAGTTGGAGTTTCATAGACCGTTTCTGTTATCAAATCATGAGAATACATGTCTGTTGCTATCTTCTCTAAAGATCTCTTAAGCACTTTACTCAGATAAGAGTACCGCTGAGTAAGAACATCCTGTATGATTTTTTTAATTTGTTTAAGCTTATTGAAAGAATCTAAGCAATCAAATTTCTCTCTTTTCCGCTTTGACTCCTCTTCTGATATCTGTTCATCTCCTTGTTTTATTGAATTCATTCTCATCAGGTCAGTAGATTGCTAATGAACAATAAGACAATTTTATAGCATATTAACTTAGAGACTTTAAAATAAAATTTGCATGAAAATGTTTTATGACTAATATTGTGAATGGTATTCTTACATTTTCGAGATTTTTGGCCTTATAAATAAGTTGATGAATAAATCAACATTCCTTTCAACTCCCAAAACTGGAACTTTGAAATGAAGTCTTTTGACTATGTCAGGTCCCAGATCTGCACATACATCTACCAAACATAATGGAGGCTCATGATGTCCAGTACTACCATACATTTTAATGTCAGTATATCTTATCTAAAGAAGAGATGATATCATTATTATAATAATATTATATTGTGAAATGATGTTTCCTTACCATAAGAGGATGCATACGAGGCCAAATATCCCAACCCTGAGGAATTTCATGATCATACTTTTGAATATCAAACTCAATGTCATTTTGTGATTTTAAGATAAAACTAATTTTCTGACTTTCTTCAGCAAGAGGATAATGTTGTTTTATATACTAAAGTGATATAAATCAACATAAATTTACACATGCTATATTATAACCTGTTGAAGTGCATCAAGATCCTTAACAACAGTAAACATAATTTTCCATTCATATTCTAATGTAGCTTTTTCCTCATAATAAATCTTACAATAACAATAAATACCAGCCTTTTCAGTTGGTTTAGTAGCAACTAAAATAAAATATGAGTTAAGATTATATGATAACGGCGTTCTTACCATTTTGTGATGTCAATGTAGCAACAGTTTTATCACTACTTTGTAAATGTTTATGTTGCTCTTCATCATCTTTGAAATTTTCAGTTTCTAGAGTATAGAGCCGCAGACAAATAATGTTGTGATATATAGAAATCAAAATAAAGATCTTCATTATCAGGATTTACTCACTTGTCTCTATTTCTTGTACTTCAAAATCTATGTTATCAGATGTTTCATCACTTTCTTTTATTTCCAATTCTATAAACATGCAAACATGCAATTATATATTATATTAGCAGATTATGCATTACTACTACCTTCACAATTAGAAAGCAAATTTTGTGTTATAGTAACTTTTTCCTCTTCCACTCCCTGACTTTCTAACTGATGTTGATCTCTTCCCTTTGACTTTGAGGGTCTTCTTCTTCTCCTACCTTCACCTTTACTTTCATCATGTTCTCTTCTGTCTCCTTTTCCACCCTCTCCTTGTCTCCCTCCTTCTTGTTCTTCACCATACCTTCCCATTATAAGTTCATCATCCGTTTCACTATTTTCACTGTTAGAAGGGTCTTCATTATCTTGTGAGCTACTATCTTCCTCTTCTGATGTGTTATCTGGTCCTCTATTTTGTCCTCCATTCTTTCCCTGTCCATCTTCATTTTCTTCCAGCGATATACCAATTAAACAAAACTGAGTGCATGAAATGGAGCCGTATCGGTTTCCTTGACTAAAACAACCTCCTGGAAGAACTTCAAACAGATAGGGAAGTCCCCCATTATTGAACGTTGCTCTCACAAATTGAAGAGAGTTGCATTGTTCTGGTGTCTCTAGTGCTACACAATGTTGTATTTCGATAGTGAGTGGTTTTAATAGTGGTTTAGAAATGGTAATGGCATAAATAGCACTGACAAGCTCACTGCCTTTAGGGAATTCAAATTCACCTCCAGCAAGAGCTGTGATAGCCACTTCACATGTCTCTGATGGAAGTATTATTCCATTAGGTGCAGACAGAGATAGTCCATATTTCTTCCAATCAAAAAATTGAGGCTTACAACTCCCTTGGAGGAGAAAAAGAGTGTCTCCAGCTGGAATGACACCTCTGAGGCTACCTATAAAGAGCCACATAAAAATACATGATTGATTAGAATAACATGCACATAACATAAAACGTTTGTTATACCTTCCATTTGATTCAGATAAGATGCTAAATGTTTGATTTTTCTTTGTCTTATTTCTATATGTAAATATTAAACAGATATAGTGAGATACAGTTGTTCCTTAGGTAGTCAGTTTACACAGAATTAAATAGCATATTTCATAATAATTATCTATTAACACAAGTTACCTTTCAAGCTTTGCTTTAATTTCTCAATCTGTTTGTCTTTCTCTCTTAGCTGTGAAGTAAGTGTGTCATGGTGCATTTCTTGTTCGTTTAAAGTAGATACTAACGATGCCTCTTCAGTAACTATGAAATATGTCATAAATATCCTTCATAATTCAACTTACTTTTACTAGTAGATGACAAGGAAATATCGTGATGATCATCAAATAAATCTTCTAAATGATCTTTCAATTCTGATATTACATAAGTAATCACAAGATTAATTTCATCGTGTAACATACTTGTCTTTTCACTGTTAGACAATGTGGAGTCTTTTTCTTTAGTTTTCATTTCTTTGAGTTCTTCAATAGTTAGCAATTTCTGAGCCTTTGATAAGACTGCTAGATCTAATGCTAGTAACAATATCATATAAAGTGAAGTACTGATTATATACAAATATCAGTTACCTTTCAAATGTAAGCTTTGTTGTAACTCAATCAATTTGTCTCTCTCACTTAGTTGTAAAGTGAAAGATGTAGTTACTGTCTTCTGTTGTAGTGTCTCTATTTCTGATATTAACTCATCTTCAGAAGCTAATGTTTTATTTTCTATGTCATCACTAGTCTTCATTTTGAGAGTATCTTGTTCATCTTCAAGACCTTTAAAGAATTAAGATGATAGGCAGACAAGAGAGACAGATAATCAAATAATATATTGACAGAAAATACTGTATATTTAGTTATTGTTGTTAGCTGTTTGTAATATATCACTCATAACTGAAATACATTTTCCATTTCATCTTCTAGTACTAGGCAGTCCTAAGATAGTTTTGGATCATGTGTTAATGTATTTTATTCTATTGCTGTATGTGACATTCAAAGGTACCAAATTATTCACAAGAACTAACCGTTAATAGATATGGCAGCTAATGAATTTACTTATTCGTATTGAAAACAGTATTACAGTACCACATATTAAAAAATATCAAGTCTTTCATATTAATAAAAAACAGTAGTTAATTACAACAGAATCATCATCACAACAATGTAAAGATGAATGTTTGTATTATTAAATCTATAAGGTGACAGGAATATTCACAGTATTTTTAATTCTTTCAGTGTATCTGTAATTCTTTCATTTGTTTTATTTCATGACTCACTTTCTTTTGTCTTTAGAATATTTCTCAACTTTTCTAATTGTGAAAATGCTGTTTTGTTCATTTTTTTAATTGTTGTTAACTCAGACTCTATATATAGAGAATACAAGACAATACACAACATGTGTTAGTAAGAACTCACCTTTTTCTTTTATTACACTAGACATTTCTAGTAACTTCTTTTTGACTGTGTCTATTTCCTCTTTAAGAGCTATCAAAAGATAAGTTATATATTGCTAGTGTATTGTTATGACTATCTACCTCTATCTGATTTCTTATACTCCATCATCTGTTCCTTTAACTCTGACATCAGAGACTCTGCAGACTTTTCTTGGTCATACTTTAATTGGGTTTCTTCAAGTTTTTGATCAGTTAATGGTTTACAAAATATTACTAATATCAGTTACCTTTCAAGCTTTGCTTTAACTCCACAATCTGTTTGTCTCTCTCTCTTAGCTGTAATCTCAATCTTGTTATTATTTCTTGTACTCTCTCTTTCTCTGATTGTGTAGCTAAGACGAAAAACGATTATAATTTGCATGGTCATGGGTACATGTACAATCTATATAAAGTTAGTAGTTTATGAACCTTTTTTTGTATAAATGCTAGATCTAGTAACAATGTCATACAATGAGATGTGACAATTATCTATTAATATAAATTACTTTTGAAACTCTGCTTTAACTCTTCAGACTGTTTTTCTCTCTCTGTTAGCTTTAAAGTCAATGATGTGATGATTTCCTGTAGTGTCTCTATCTCTCTCTGTCTCTCAGCAGACACTAACAATATGAAAATCACATTTCAAGGCTATTACATTCATAATCTATGTCAATGGTTTAAAAATTATATTTTATGGAAATAATCAGATACTATGACCATCTATATTATTTTATATAGGTATAAACGAATGGTTATAACAATGACAGCATTTAGTTATAGAATGTGGGTAATTTATTAGGCTATACTACCAAAGACATCTGTTACCTGTTAGTTGTGATGACAATACTTTCTCTTTCTCACTCAGTAGTAACTTCATTTCTATATACATATATATATAAAAGAAATTATAATAACAACAATAACTACAATATATATAAAACAACTATCACTGTTGTGGTACAGGTTTGTTCATATATTCCACTTTATCATATTTTATATACAGGTATAAAGCAATGCACCTTCATTTTGTCTAATAATAGATCTCATTTTCAAAGTCATCTTTTTCGTAATTGTTTGTTGTACTTCCAAATGACTTCTCAACTCTTTTGTATTCTCTTCTATAACATCTCTAACATCCTATATATAAATAAACAACAATAATATTATAATCACTGTCCAAAAAATATTTTTGGAAATGATGTTATGGTTAAATAGCATTAATATCTGAATAGGTACCAGAAAAAGTCTAGAACAAAGTTAAATGTTTTTTTCACCTAAAAACGATATAGTCTGTCATGCACATCAATGTAGTGCCAGTTGTATGCAAAAAATACCATTACATAGTTGTTAGACTAATAATAATAAAAGCAAATAATAAAGGCACGAATGACTGCTTCACCAATACAATAGTGCATTTGTATTTTTTGCTTCCTGCTATACGTATGGGGTTTCAGTGGCTGCAAAAAGTTAATTGCCAATAAACTAATGGGATGATTTAACTGTCTTTCATGCAAGAGAAACAGATGCCATATGAAATGGACATACCTACAAATACAACAATCTAGTGTGCCCTTAGTTGTAATTACCTCTTACCATTTCTGTTCTACGCTTATCATAAATAATACAATCGCTAATAGTTAGCATAAGCAATCCTCTCTTCTTTACAAAATCAAGAGTTTCTTGAGCTTTAGCAATAAGTGTAGTAGCTAGGCCAAGTGGAAAAAAGCAGGTAACAATGATGGAATGGCCTTTGTTTATGTATTGAATCTCCACATCACTTTCAAGAGACTCCAAAAGAACATCCTTAATATCTGCCAACGTACAGTCTCTGGGATCCCAGTCTAAGATAAACACAATTGTCTCACATCGGAGAAGAGAAGGAGTTGTTGTCACTTTAAACCTTGTGTTAAGACAAAAAGAAGCTGTTGTTTGCCGACTAAATGACTGAACGATCTCTTTATATGATTGTATATATTTCTCAGCTTCTTTGATTTCAAACCGCTTCACAACACTTTCAAGACAACTGATATTGATCAGTGTACAGTGATCTCTCACAACATCTAGGACATCATCAATGGAGTTAGCATGAGCTAGTTGAGGTATAAGGTGAGAATAGTCATCAAACAGAAATTGCTTTAAGTTATCCAGAGGTGGAGGCATTGAGTTGATAACTTCTCGGATATTATAGAAGGTTATTGCAAGTTTTCTTCTGATTGAACCAAACACAGAATCAAGACTTCGAGGAATTGGAATTAATCCTGTTACTACTTCTCTATCTGTAAAACTTTACATAAATATGATCATTTATAGTACTACACTACCTTCATTAAGAAAAGGATCTCCAATTGAATTATCATATTGAGGAAATACTTTCTCTATCAAAATATATATCACGCAAGTATCATATTAGAGTTACAGTATAAATCACATACTTACCACAATCTCTTAAGATAGCAATAGCACAACATTGTTAGTGAATTTTAATAGTACACTGGCAAACACCTCCAGGTTATGGTAGTCGGTGTGTACAGCATGACGTACAGCTTTTAACAGCAGAATTGCTGGTTTATCTTCAAAAAAAGACTGTGCAGTACTTTTCATGATGGAAAATGTAGTCTTTGAAATAACTCTTTCTCCACAGAGTAGCTGTGCTACTCTAATAGGATATTGAAGAGATTGAGAAAGAGTACCATAATGACAACGTAAAATGTCACTGGCATAATCTTCAAGACATATCTGAGCATTGTGACTTAACATAGCTATATCTTGAACAGTAACGTTTGTTACCTGGTCATCTAGAAATTTTTGAGCTATAAGAACCAAGAAAAGTCATTAATTATCATTTATTACTGAATTGGTTTCTTACCATATTCACTCAAAATTCTCTCAGATAAAAGTTTTGTCTCCTCAAACTTGGACAGTACTGTTGCTAGAACTTTCAACTTCTTGTGATCTGAAGATATTGCTGTATGTATAGCAGATAACAGAGTTGTCTTCTTCTCATCTGGAGAGCCTTGCGATGACTCTATCTTATCAAGTGTTTCTTCATTGATACATCTCTCACTAAATAAGAACTGGGACACTTTTACAGGATTGATCAGACATTGTGACATCTCTCCAATAAAACTTTGGAGAGTATCTTCCTTCACTAATGAACAAACACATATTTACTGACTGTATCAATAAATGTTATATCAACTTACCTTTAGCTAAATGTTGACATATTTCATTAGCCTTCTTGATATGATTAATAATAGGACCCTTGATGGCATCAATCACTGTTTCCCAGGTAACAAGATGTGACTCAGTAGTAGTTAACCAGCTATGAATGATTTCAGAGAGTTTGTAAGCATTGCTCTTCTCACTATTTGTTAAAGCATTTAAAATACGGCAAGAGACTTTCAATGATAACCCAATCTCATACCACATGTCACTAATATCAGCTAATTGATAATGTAGTTCATGTTCAGTAGGAGCCTTCCTCAAAAGATCAGAAATATCTAAATGAAGTAAGATATTAAAACAACTGGCAGTGAATGTTATATCAAGTCTTGTATGTTACCTGGTTGTTGCGTTTGAGACAGTATGCGTGTACGGGATTGAAGAATAGGACTTGATTCAAGTGTTGGTTTCTCTTTTAGAATCTCCTCGAAAGATAGGTTTCTTGTAGTCATTGCTTCTTTGATGCCAGCGTTAAATACTCCCACACCTAAGATCTTAATTGATCGTTATGGAATTCGCTAAACTGGATGCTAGCTAGGGAACAAGATTTGGTTCTCTCCTAATATCCCCTCAAATGATGCTTTCTTGCAGCTATCGTCAAAACTAAGGCCGACACACCCAAATCAAATGTGGGCGAGGTCAAGCATTTATTAAATTTATTAAGTAATTATAAAATAAACCAATAGTAAAGTTATTAATAGTGTCAGTACCATATATATACTAATACATATGGTCATTGCAAGAAAACACCAAAATTAAATGATAACTAGCATTCAAAATAGGATTGAAATGATGTTATATAATTAGTTCCTAAATAACCTGAAGTAATGATCAGAAAACAATAGATGGATTGATCACAAGTTATGTGGATCAGAGACAGATCTATGAAGTTGTGATCAATATGAATTAAATTTTAAAGAAAAAATATATTTTTAATTAGTGACCTAAAATTAATGATGTCACACATAATTATAATCCGTTAAACATTTTGATAGTGATTTTTTGTGTAGGTGGATGTGTTGCTCCATAATTCACTATAGACATTACAATTTAGCTCTAGTCTTTGCAGACAAAGTTTATCATTAAGGAGATTCATAAGCTACACCCAAAGGAAGTTGAACAAAGCCATCTAGAAAAGATGTTTCACAATCACAAAACTAAGTTTTACTTCATGACAATAACCCAATTTATAGAGTAAAAATGCATAAATAAAATTAAAAATAAAGTAAAAGTATTGTAATTGAAAGTAATGTTACTACTTAGTATCAAAATTTATGTTTAATTTCAGTTCTCTTTTAATGTTGCCAATCCAATCCTCAGCAATACTAATGGCTGCCTGTTTGTGTGGACCTCCTTGCTTAACTAAAATCTGTAAAAAGGTCTGACAATAATTTACTAATCTTTGACCATCACTTATGAATTCCATGCCTAACTGAAATTCTGCCATCATGTCCATGAAAACTGGAGCAGCTCTTACATTTTGTGATATTATACCACAAGAATACATGTCTGTAGCAATTTGTTGCAGAGATGCATTAAACAATTTACTTAATTTAGAGTGCCACTGGGTAAGAACACTTTCTATGATCTTTCTAACTTTTTTGACATCATCATTACTTAGGATTGGATTTGAAGTAGCCCCATCTTGTTGTTTAACTGTGTCTATACAAAATAGCACATATATCTGATGTCAAGTAGTCATAATTATTCTCACCTGCAAATTTTGGTGTAAGATATAAATAAATGGATATCTCAACATCAGGTTCATTATCTAATAGAACTGGAACTGAGTAGTAAAAGAAGTCATTGTCAGATTGTGGATTGGCACGCACAATTACTGCACATGAAGGTTCAGATTGTCCACTACTTCCAAACTTGTCAATGAATTTGCGGTAAAGCTAAAGTCAAGAAAATTTCATTAATAAAATTATAAAGTGTGCATGTATATATATATATATATATATATATATATATATATATACTACATTGTACATCATTGAAGTGTTTTGTTACAATTAATGTCAGCATTGTTGTCACCATGTGTGTCAGTCTCCTAGCAAACATTAATACTCCTTACTCTAGTAGGTTTTATCAGAGGTATGATTTCCCATCCTTGAGTAATTTGTTCACTATATTTTTGAAAGTTAAATTCAACATAACTTTGTGATGAGAGGTTTAAGTCTACTTTCGGAAATTCATTGGCATTAGGATGCTTCTTCCTCATATACTGCATGAAATAATTCATACAGTAACATAGCTGGTATACATAATAATCATGTACTGACCTCTGAAAGGACATCCAGATTTTTAACAACTGTGAACATAACTTCCCATACTGAAGTAGTTTTCTTCTCATGATAAACTTTACATGAATAACAAAGATCAGTATTTGCACTTGGTCTTGCAGTAATCTCTTAAATTGTAATTGAAATAAAGATGAGACAACAAAATTTTAATACCCTTCTTAGCATTGTGAGTTCTTGGATGTGGCTTAGGTGTCTTAGCATGAACTTTATCCGGTGTCTTTTCTGATTCTAGACAATACAAATACACATCGTATTGTTACAAATATAGTCAAAAGACCCTTAAAAGTTTTATCCAATACCAAATAAAATAATATTAATGTACCCTTAAGGTGGACTTCATCACTTTCCATGTTTTCTTTATTCTTTTTAGCATTGCGAGTTCTTGGAAGTGGTTTAGGAGGTGTAGGGTGAACATTGTAATGTGTTGTTCTGTAAGTTCATAATAAGATTTATGAGCCACACCCAACATTCTTGTGAGATATATTCATGTACATGTGAGCAATACAATGTAATTCATAATAACTGGGCTTTCATGAATAATGTTTGAAGATTTGTGGGTGGGGCTCATTACATGGGATAGAATGACCCCAACCATGAGATTTATATAAATAACACCCAATAAATGAGGTAGTGACAGTTAAGACAATTAAATGGTGTACCTTTTGACCTTTGCTCAATCCAATTAATAAAACTGTCAAATTAAGTACATTGACCATTACATAATACTTCACTATCATAGTCTCATACAATGAATATAACATAATATTACTAAAAAAATAGTAGTTTAGGAAATTGATCTACTGTTGGAAGTGACTCATTATTTTCCTATCATAATTAATAGTTATTAATAAAACATTAATTTTAATAACTGTACATGTTAGGACTTGTTCTGTAACTGACTCATCATTTTTCCACCAATATCTTTCAAAATCTGATCTCCTTGCTTTTGAAGAAAGTCACAAAGTTTTTGCAAATATTGAGTTGATTTACCATCATCATATTGTAACTGTCTTTGTATCTCATCAATTATATAACTAGCTTTATCATATGATCTACCACTCATACTAGAAATATCTTTCCTAAGATTTGATGATATTAGTTCATCAGCTATGAGACCATTAACAATACGAAGAGGATCAGCTTCAAAGGCATCACAAAGTTTAGAAGAATGAGTTTGAAATATTTTAAAAGGATTATGATTAACTAGAAAAGAGGAGATATAAATAACTCATGTAGTTAGATACATTCACTTATAGTATGTTCTATTTTAAATTAAGACTATGTTAAGTGTGTAACATACTTCACAATATAATGATGACCTCCATTAATTAATAGTACTATTGTATATAATGTTATACCTTTGTCCTGTTGAGATGGAACATGAACTCTTTTCTCAGTAGAAGTGGTAACTATGAGATGATAAGGAAATAGAACAAGTACTTATAAAATAATTCATGACAATAGTAATTATATAAGTTATTTACAGTGAACACAAGATAGTTCAATTGTGTCAGTATCAGGTATATAAATGTTTATTTATATATATAGTAATTGGAAGAGAATTAAGTGATAGACAACTTTAGTCACTATATCTACGAACATGATAGAAAATATTTCACTTACTACAGGACGTCCTCAGTGCCTTTTCATACTCATGAGCAACAGTGTTTTCTTCAATGACTCCTTTTCTCAAACCCTCTATAATTTGTTTTCTGGTACCATGAGGGTTGGTATCTAACCACAACTGAAACATTTTTGATGTTTTGTAAGTTGAATCTTCTGGTAATTTTTGAATATCATTTAACTTCTTAACATCCAGTTTCAACATAATTCCTAACTGGTACCATTTACTACCAATGTGAATATGTTCACATAGTTCATCAAGAGTTGGTTTCTCTTCAAATATATCTTCTCTTCTTGCAGCCATATTGTTTAGTTAGAGCACTGTGACCCACCCAGTGATGTGACCACATGCATGTTAAGGAGATTCATAAGCCTTAACTATAATATTATATAAATTGTACAAATAGATGTAAACAACCACGATTATATTTCAACTATATATATTTTAAAACAAGAAAGAATACATTAAATGAGTACAAAACATATTTTGCTTGTATGAAAATGTAATTAGTATTAATTTTATCACTCGATATCAAACTTGATATTTATATCTAGTCTTTCTTTAATTTTGGTAGTCCATTCTTGAGCTATACCACTAGCTGCCCGTTTGTATGGACCTTTTTGTTTAACTAAACTCTGCAAAAATAGCTCACAATATTTCACTAATTCTTGACCATCATTTATGAAGCTCATGCCTGACTTGAATTCTCTCATTATGTCATTAAAATTTGCTGTATCTTTGGTTGTTTCAGATATTAGACCATGAGAATACATTTCTATAGCAACTGATTTCAGAGCTGCTTTCAGTAAACCATCCAAAGCAGAATGCTGTTTAGTAAGAACATCATCTATGATTTTTCTAACTTCTTTAACTTTATCACTAGTAAACATTGGATCTCTGTAAGGAGCAGCACTTTCAACTTTGGCTGTATATGTATAAACTGTTTGTTAGAATTTTATAGAAAAATTTCTCTCACTTGTATTATATCTTGGTCTTAAAGATAAATTGATGCAAATCTCAACAGACTCTTCCACTCCTAACACTGGAACTTTGTAATGAAGCCTCTTTGTTGTACCAGGCTCTTGATCTGCATACACATCAACCAAACATGATGGAGGCTCTGAATATTTCCCACTACCAAATCTTGTAATGGAGGTATGTTTCAGCTAGACAAGAGATTGAAAGTGTTAGTGACAATTTTTTACATAAAAATATCTATCAGTAGTTAGACATTAATTTGCACAAGGATAAGAATTGATTACTTTATAAGATATGTTATATATTAATGTTCATAGACTGAATATTTTCATTTCCTAATATTTCTTACTTTTAGAGGTCGCCTCCGAGGTTTAATTTCCCAACCATGAGGAGTTTCATGTTGATACTTTTGAATATCAAACTCGACATCACTTTGTGATTTTAAAATTATATCAACACTCTGATCCTCCTCCAATTGAGGACGATTCTTTTTAATATACTACAATAAAAAAAGTATAAGCATGTAATAATATACATATACTTGTGATATAATACCTGCTGAAGTGCATCAAGATTTTTTACAACTGTAAACATAAATTGCCATTCTAACATAGCTTTCTCCTCGTAGTAAACTTTACAGAAAAAAAGAATGTCTGCCTTTTTAGCAGATTCAGTACCAGCTGAAATATGTTTTCTTAGTTATCATTATTCTATTAATTGGGTTCTCACTTTTTTCAATTATAAAAACTTCTTGTGCTTCCTCTCCCACTCTCTGTCCTTTTGACTGATGTTGATTTCTTTCTCTTTGGCTCTGAGGCTTTTCTTCTACCTCACCTTCACATTGATCATGTTCTTCACCTCTGTCACCTTCTCCACCCTCTCCTTGTCCACCTCCTTCTACTTGTCTTTCACTATTTCCTCCCATTATTGGTTTAGGGTGGACTTCATCACTTTCCAAGTTTTCTGTTTCTATGGTATAGAAAATGTATTTCAATATAATGAATCCATATGCAATCTTAATAAATACAGAAATATTGTAAACATACACTTACAAATAATCATACATAATGTAGGTACATAGCTATATTAATAGATGTGTGTTACTACCTGAATGTTGCAGACTATCATTATTTGTTTCACTATCTTCATTGTTAGGAGGGTCTTCATTCTCCTGTGAGCTACCATCTTCCTCATCTGATGTACTGTCTTCTTCTCCTTCATCTCCTTTCCTTACAATGCCAAACTCACAAAACTGAAGGCAAGAAATAGAGCCATATTGGCTTCCTGGAGTAAAATGTCCTCCTGAAAGAATTTTGAACTTATAAGGAGGTATCCCATTATTGAGTGGCGCTCTCACAAACTGAAGAGAATTACATTGTTCCAGTGTCTCTAGTGCTACACAATGTTGTATATTGATAGTAAGAGGTTTTAGTAGTGGCTTTGAAATGGAAATTGCATAAACAGCACTGACAAGCTCATTGCCTTTAGGGAATTCAAATTCACCTCCAGCAAGAGCAGTGATAGCCACTTCACATGTCTCTGATGGAGGTAGTATTCCTTCAGGTGCAGATAGAGATAATCCATATTTCTCCCAGTTAAAAAATTGAGGATGACTACTACCTCGAAGTAGGAAAAGAGTGTCTCCAGCTGGAATAACACCTCTGAGGTTACCTATAACATAAAAGTATATGATTGATTAGAACAAAGTATATACATGAATATACATTAAGTAATATTGTCTATTTGTTATACCTTCCATTTGATTCAGATATGATGCTAAATCTTCAAGTTTTATTTGTCTCATTTCTATGTAGAAACATTAAACTGATATAGTATACACAGAACTTCATATAATGAGAAGTAACAATTATCTACTAATATCAGTTACCTTTCAAGCTTTGCTTCAACTCTTCAATCTGTTTATCTCTCTCTCTTAGCTGTGAAGTGAATGTGTCACGCTCTGTATTTTGTTGATGAACAGACTCTTCAGTAACTGTGAAAAACTCATTAGTAATAAATACACTTTATAATAAAACATACTGTTACTAGGAGATGACAGAGATATATAATGATCATCATCAAAAGGATCCTCTAACTGATCCTTCAATTCTGATAATACACAAGTAATCACAAGATCAATGTCATCTTTTAACATACCTTTCTTTTCATTGTTAGATAGTGTGGACTCTTCTTCTCTAGTCTTTGTTTGTGTTTCCTCCAGTCCTTCATTAGTTAACAAATCCTGAGCCTTTGATATAACTGCTAGATCTAATGCTAGTAACAATACCATACAACAAGAATTACAAATGTTATAATGATACCAGTTACCTTTCAAAAGAATACTCTGTTGTAAATCCTTGATTAGTTTGTCTCTCTCACTTAGTTGTAAACTGAAAGATGTAGTTACTGTCTTCTGCTGTAGTGTCTCTATTTCTGATATTAACTCATCTTCAGAAACTAATAATTCACTTTCTATGTCATCACTAGACTTCATTTTGAGTGTATCTTGTTCATCTTCAAGACCTTTAAGATAGGAATGATAATAGGCAGACAACAATAACAGATGGTCAAATAATGCATTGACAGAAAATACTGAATATCTTGCTATAGTTGCTAGCTATTAGGAATACATCACTTGTAACTAAATACATTTACCATCTCACTTCTGATAATAGGAAGGTTTTGGACTATATGTTCATTATATACTATTGTTGTATGTAATATACTATATTATAGTAAAATCATTGAACAACATTGCTTCATTTAAAGTCATTGTGGTGCTAGACATATATATGCAAACCTTTATTCGATTGATCTCTTTCAACTTCTTGATCACTAGCTGATACATCTAAAGTGAAAATAAATTCAATCAGTTAGTTACACATCCTACTTTATATTATGCTTGACAAAGAATAAGAACAAACACTCACTGTTTAACTCTGCCAATGAAATATTAATAGAAATTTTGGGTTGATTTTCAGTTGATGTTGGATCGGTAGATTGAATACCCTTAATAGTTACCATACATTCAAGCACTTCATTTGTGGGAGAATGAGCACTTATTAGCACAGGAATGTATGGAAGATCATTATGTCCTGACTCATTAAAGTCATCAACATCTCTTTTATTAATCTGTAATTAAAACATGAAATTATAAAATAGTGTTAATCATTAAAACAACTTTCTGTTTGACAAATACATACATCCATTAATAAGCTTACTACAGGTGGAAGTAGGTCAGGTGTCACTTTCCAACCATGAATTGTGCTATCATCAGGAAATTGAGATAATTTTAACTGATTTCCAGTAAAAGAAAATCTGCGATAAGAATGAATTTCCCCAAACTCATTAGACTTTAAACCTTTAACATGCTAAAAGCATATAAACATATGCACGTTATAAAAAACATAAAAGAAATACCTTTGAGTACATAGTATCATGAGTAACAACATAGTATAGATAACGTTTCCTATGCCCCATGTTTTTGTAATAAACATACTCTTTGTAGTAGATGTTAGGAATCTTGGCAGCTATATTTGTTTCAAGTAAAGTTTAGACAAGATATACCAATCCTTACTTGATCTAACACCTAAAGCTAAAACTCTAGGAGTAACAGCTCCTACAACAGCCCCTCCTACTCCAAAAGAAGCACCACCAACAAGCACATCTGCTGCGCCAATTACTACTATAGCAAATAATAATGAAAACCTTTTTAGAGATATAGTGCCATATTGAGACTGTGAGGAGAATGACCCTCCTGGTAAATATTCAAATTTGAATGGTGGGCCAGATTTGGCAACAACAAAACTTAAGTATTGTGTCTGTCTCTCATCAATGACTTCAGCACAATGCTCTAACTCAACAGTAACATAGTCATTGAGCTCACAAGAATTGGCTATTGATATGTAGCACACACCACTGACAAGCTTGCTATCTTCTGGAAATACAAACTTGCCACCCCACAATCCTTGAGCTGCTACTTCATAAACAGACTCTGTTGGTTTTATGACCATTGCAGGAATGATAAGTCTCAGCCCACATTCATCTACAGTTAATTCATGATCAGAATTAGCATTGTAGAGACAAATTTTCTTTCCTACTGTCACCATTCCTTTTAATAAGTCTAAAAATGCTTGTGTTACTTCAGTATAAGACATATAATGTTGTTACCTGATATGTTTGGGCTATTCCAGTGGTCACACTGGATACATTTCTCATTAGAATCTATAGATACCTGCAATTGCACATTCACTTTGCCTTGTATATCAAGTAGACCTATATAATTTAAAGACTATGTAAGTTTTGTTATATTATGTTTGATCTTGTAAATCACTGTCATGGCTTTATCACCATCATTGCAACCATAAAAGAAGTAATTGCAAACATAAGTTACATTAAGAAGAAAATAATGAGACAATTTGGTACATATAAATAGAAAATTGAACTAGAAATGACAAAGTATAATAGAAATACAAAGACCATACATAAATTGAACTGACTACTTTATTGTGTTTGCATACGCAAGAATGTACTAGCTGAAATATCTATCAAGTGTCTGTTCTATAAACTTTGAGAGTTTGTGTTAATCTATGTAATCATTATAATACACTTCCTCCATTTCTTTCTGCTTGCTTCAATGAAGAATTTGGCATAACTAGATATTGAGCAACTACTTGGAGTGTCTCTGATAACATACCTATCTTTTCATTGTCAGATAGGATGGGCACTTTTTCTTTAGCCATTGTTTCCATTTCCTTGAGTCCTTCAACAGTTAGCAAATTCTGAGCCTTTGATATAACTGCTAGATCTAATGCTAGTAACAATATCATACAATGAAAAGTACCAATGTTATATACAACATCATTAACTACCTTTCAAAGGAAAGCTCTGTTGAAAATCCTCAACAATTAGTGTGTCTCTCTCACTCGATTGTGTAGACTCTTTTTCTTGCATATGGCCAGCCTTCATTTGCGTTTTTTCAAGAACATGATCAGGTGACAAATTCTGAACCTTTGATATGAATGCTAGATCTAATGCTAGTAAAAATACCATGCAATGAAAAGTACAAATGTTATGTATAACACTATTAATTACCTTTTAAAGGAAAGCTCTGTTGGAGATCCTCATCAATTAGTTTGTTTCTCTCACCAACCTTCATTTGCGTTTTTTCAAGAACATGATCAGGTGACAAATTCTGAACCTTTGATATGAATGCTAGATCTAATGCTGGTACAAATGCCACATAATGTGAAGTACAAATGTTATGTATAACACTATTAATTACCTTTTAAAGGAAAGCTCTGTTGGAGATCCTCATCAATTAGTTTGTTTCTCTCACCAACCTTCATTTGCGTTTTTTCAAGAACATGATCAGGTGACAAATTCTGAACCTTTGATATGAATGCTAGATCTAATGCTGGTAAAAATGCCACATAATGTCTTTTCCGCTTTGACTCCTCTTCTGATATCTGTTCATCTCCTTGTTTTATTGAATTCATTCTCATCAGGTCAGTAGATTGCTAATGAACAATAAGACAATTTTATAGATTATTCAATGAATGATATTAATCTTAATAATCAACCTGATTGATCAAGTCATCTTCCATTGGATTCTGATGTTCTGGTACACTGGCTTGAGCTCCATGACTCATCACCTGATCACTGTGATGAGTTGTTGTAACTTTGAGAAAAAAACAGCATATTAACTTAGAGACTTTAAAATAAAATTTGCATGAAAATGTTTTATGACTAATATTGTGAATGGTATTCTTACATTTTAGAGATTTTTGCCTTATAAATAAGTTGATGAATAAATCAACATTCCTTTCAACTCCCAAAACTGGAACTTTGTAATGAAGTCTTTTGACTGTGTCAGGTCCCAGATCTGCACATACATCTACCAAACATAATGGAGGCTCATGATGTCCAGTACTACCAAACATTTTAATGTCAGTATATTTCACCTAAACAAAAGATTATATAATTGTTATAATAATATTATATCAGGAAATATTCTTTCTTTACCATGAGAGGTTGCATACGAGGCAAAATCACCCAATCTTGAGGAATTTCATGATGATACTTTTGAATATCAAACTCAATGTCATTTTGTGATTTTAAGTTAAAACCAATTTTCTGACTTTCTTCAGCAAGAGGATAATGTTGTTTTATATACTAAAGTGATATAAATCAACATAAATTTACACATGCTATATTATAACCTGTTCAAGTGCATCAAGATCCTTAACAACAGTAAACATAATTTTCCATTCATATTCTAATGTAGCTTTTTCCTCATAATACATCTTACAATGATAATAAATACCAGCCTTTTCAGTTGGTTTAGTAGCAACTAAAATAAAATATGAGTTAAGATTATATGATAACGTGTTCTTACCATTTTGTGATGTCAATGTAGCAACAGTTTTATCACTACTTTGTAAAGGTTTATGTTGCTCTTCATCATCTTTGAAATTTTCAGTTTCTAGAGTATAGAGCCGCAGACAAATAATGTTGTGATATATAGAAATCAAAATAAAGATCTTCATTATCAGGATTTACTCACTTGTCTCTATTTCTTGTACTTCAAAATCTATGTTATCAGATGTTTCATCACTTTCTTTTATTTCTAATTCTATAAACATGCAATTATATATTATATTAGCAGATTATGCATTACTACTACCTTCACAATTAGAAAGCAAATTTTGTGTTATAGGAACTTCTTCCTCTTCCACTCCCTGACTTTCTAACTGATGTTGATCTCTTTCCCTTTGACTTTGAGGGTCTTCTTCTTCTCCTACTTCACCTTTACTTTCATCATGTTCTCTTCTGTCTCCTTTTCCACCCTCTCCTTGTCTCCCTCCTTCTTGTTCTTCACCATACCTTCCCATTATAAGTTCATCATCCGTTTCACTATTTTCACTGTTAGAAGGGTCTTCATTATCTTGTGAACTACTATCTTCCTCTTCTGATGTGTTATCTGGTCCTCTATTTTGTCCTCCATTCTTTCCCTGTCCATCTTCATTTTCTTCCAGCGATATACCAATTAAACAAAACTGAGTGCATGAAATGGAGCCGTATCGGTTTCCTTGACTAAAACAACCTCCTGGAAGAACTTCAAACAGATAGGGAAGTCCCCCATTATTGAACGTTGCTCTCACAAATTGAAGAGAGTTGCATTGTTCTGGTGTCTCTAGTGCTACACAATGTTGTATTTCGATAGTGAGTGGTTTTAATAGTGGTTTAGAAATGGTAATGGCATAAATAGCACTGACAAGCTCACTGCCTTTAGGGAATTCAAATTCACCTCCAGCAAGAGCTGTGATAGCCACTTCACATGTCTCTGATGGAAGTATTATTCCATTAGGTGCAGACAGAGATAGTCCATATTTCTTCCAATCAAAAAATTGAGGCTTACAACTCCCTTGGAGGAGAAAAAGAGTGTCTCCAGCTGGAATGACACCTCTGAGGCTACCTATAAAGAGCCACATAAAAATACATGATTGATTAGAATAACATGCACATAACATAAAACGTTTGTTATACCTTCCATTTGATTCAGATAAGATGCTAAATGTTTGATTTTTCTTTGTCTTATTTCTATATGTAAATATTAAACAGATATAGTGAGATACAGTTGTTCCTTAGGTAATCAGTTTACACAGAATTAAATAGCATATTTCATAATAATTATCTATTAACACAAGTTACCTTTCAAGCTTTGCTTTAATTTCTCAATCTGTTTGTCTTTCTCTCTTAGCTGTGAAGTAAGTGTGTCATGGTGCATTTCTTGTTCGTTTAAAGTAGATACTAACGATGCCTCTTCAGTAACTATGAAATATGTCATAAATATCCTTTATAATTCAACTTACTTTTACTAGTAGATGACAAGGCAATATCGTGATGATCATCAAATAAATCTTCTAAATGATCTTTCAATTCTGATATTACATAAGTAATCACAAGATTAATTTCATCATGTAACATACTTGTCTTTTCACTGTTAGACAACGAGGAGTCTTTTTCTTTAGTTTTCATTTCTTTGAGTTCTTCAATAGTTAGCAATTTCTGAGTCTTCGGTAATACTGCTAGATCTAATGCTAGTAAAAATACCATGCAATGAAAAGTACAAATGTTATGTATAACACTATTAATTACCTTTTAAAGGAAAGCTCTGTTGGAGATCCTCATCAATTAGTTTGTTTCTCTCACCAACCTTCATTTGCGTTTTTTCAAGAACATGATCAGGTGACAAATTCGGAACCTTTGATATGAATGCTAGATCTAATGCTGGTAAAAATGCCACATAATGTGAAGTACAAATATCAGTTACCTTTCAAAAAAATGCTTTGTTGTAACTCAATCAGTTTGTCTCTCTCACTTAGTTGTAAAGTAACAGTTATTGTCTTCTGTAGTATGTCTATTTCTGACACTAACCCTTCCTCAGAAGCTAATACTATGTCACCACTAGTTTTGTCTTTGAGTGAATGTTTTTCTTCTTCAAGACCTTCAAACGAATTAAAATTACAATCCACAGGCAATATAATTTTATATAATCATAAGTAACAAGTATCTACTAATTAATATGATGCAGTTATCTGTCAAGGTTTAGCAAAGTAAAACTTCAAAATTGCTAATGATAATCACTAAATGCTATAACATAGCAGAGTGACATCTGTTTTGCCAAATTACAAAGCTAATAAACATTTCATCTGTTTACCAGAATCTTCCTTATATTTGATATTAGTGAGTGTAAACAGATCTATATTTAGTTGAAGACCAAACTATTCCCAATCATCTTGTGCTGGTTGTTGACCAACCTCTAGTTTGCAAAAAAATGTTTTTTTGATACAAAATAGTTTAATCAATAAACACTTGGAATTAAAACCACTAACCAGTTGTCTTTCTGAATGCATGCTGTTGCTGATTTTGTCGTTTGACATCTAGGAGCTTATGATTAAGTTTAGCTATAAGGACATCCTTTTCTTTTAGCATTTCACGTACTGAGTAAATACAGGTATAGAATATAATACATTATCAATGTATTTTCTTTAAAAATGGTTCTATTTGTATCATCACTTAAGAAAAATATAATATCACTGAGCAAGCAAATAATATGTCTCAACATAGCAGCTTTTAAATACCTGTCTATACAAAATATACATTGCACAACTTACCTGATTCACATTGATTACAAAAGCTTTTAGAGACTTGCACTTCTGCATTTTTCTTTTCTTGAACATTGAGGAACTCTAAAATTAAATAAGTGCTGGTTACTTTGAATATTGTCTTTAAGGACTAGTCAGACTGATTAATTATTAAATAAGAGTGTTTGTCAGTATTCATATTTATCAAATCATTGTAACACAATACCTGAGACATTAGATTTGTTATCATTTTCGCATTGAATACTTTTGTCACTAGTGTCTATAGAGACCTGAACACTGGTGTCTAGTGTATGACTTTTCTCTTGCAAACCATGTACACCTACAATTGAAAAAAATATCCAGTTTAAACCATATGATGACTGCATTCACATCATACCATGAGCAATATATCTCTTGCCAAGAAGGACCAAAGCCACTTCAATTTGTTTAAGGTTTCCTCCTTTTTTAGCCCATTCCTTTAATACACATTTCATCTGTTCAGCAGATTCACCTTTACTTCTAATGTTATTTAGTACAGATTGCTCTATATTGAGGTGAAGACCCAGTTGTTCCCAGTCCTCTTGCACTGGCTTTAGAATCATTTCTAGTTTAGGGACATAACTTGTAGGATCTGATGTAATATGAAAAGTAGAGTTAATAATTATTAATAAATACTAGCGTAATGTTTTACCAGTCAGTTGTTCTTGGGTGAAATAGTTGAGTCTTTTTTCTTGATTAGCTATAATGTCTTTTTTTTCAGAGAGTTCTGTCTTGAGTTTAGCTATGAGGTTCTTCATTTGTTGTATTTCATAATAATGTCTTTGCAGCCCTAAAAAAGATTTCGTAATGATTAAAATAGTCCATTCTAATAAAACCACTAAAAACTTAAATTAACAATATCAAATTAATATAATTTTAATATTAAGCTGATCTATTATTCATATCAATGACTTTCACACATAAAATATATAAATATATCAGGCCTGCTAAGCAGTAGTTTGATTAATGCATTGGAGATGATATCGATTTGCATATAAGAAAAATATTACAGAGATGGTTTTGCAATAAAAAGAAGTGATGCAAGGTAGCACAAACAATTTAATTTGTCTGTCATTTTGTAAAGTATAAATATTTTCAGTTTTATGTTAGCATTATACCATTATTTTTATAAATACATGAATGTCTTTGTATATTTAGAATACATAATACTGCAACATTCTTCACCTTCTACTTCAACTGACTTTTCATCTCTCATATAAAAAGGAACTAAAGAAAGAAAACACAATGATAAAATCTCAAATATTTAACAATCAAAATTTTTATGTATATTTTTTAGCCAGAGATACAGCCTTATCTAATTTCAAAGGATCTACAAACCAATTATATATTTAATTCAAATTTCATATTTTAACAATACAGTTATATACCTTCATTGAGAATTTGTTTTTGAGGAACCTTATTGGCATCCTATAAAGAAACACAATAAACAAAATATTTCTACAAATTTAAACTTACTTTGCTAAGTACTGCATTCAAAACTTTGAATATGTCACTTTCAAGTCTGCCTTTGCTAATACACTTTCTACAAAGATCTTTGTCAGGAAGTAGGTGAAATTTTCGGCAAAGCTTATAAATGGCTTTTGGGTTTGGATACTCAGAGCACATAACAGCAAAGTTGTATTTTACTTTCTGTGGCATTATTTTATGGCATACAGTAATGATCTGAGTGCATATCTCTTCAATGCATGAATGATTGTATGGTGTAAGAATACGAAACTCAATGGCATCACCGAGATATACTAGATCAAACATAACTCCTTCATCACTAAGCATATTAGACGGAAAGGCTCTAAATCTAGTCACATTAATATGTGGTTCTTTACTCATTTCTAATCTTGTAAAATGATATTCTTTTAGCATAAAAGCAGCAAACTTCACTTTGAAATGTGACAATGGCTCGTTAATGTCATGAAGCAAATACAAAGCGGTTGGTTCACATTCTAAAGTTGGTTTAGCTGTGCAAATATTAGGTATATAATAAGCAAACTTATCACTTAATGTGATACTCAATTGTTCTGAGGATAATTTTAATGCTAAACCAATAGACATGAGAAACGACATGAAAACACTACTTGCTTCATTGCTTCCAAAAATACATTCAGCAGTTGATTCAGTAACAATGCCATAAGTAGTGACTAGTGGGTCACTATTTGGTGAAGGATAGAAAAGCTTGTCTAGCTCATGAAGAAAATCTACTGGTTTAAGTATAATAAGATCTGATGAACTGTCAATGAGGCTAACATCAATAATGCTACCAAATGAAGTAAAGAGTCGACAAAACTCTTCTAGCTTACTACCTTTAACACCCAGCACTGCTGCCTTTTGCTTTAATACATCTTTTTTAATGCTAATGTCACTTGATGTATAAAAAAAGCTACGTAAAAATACAAATGAAAGAGGCATGTCTATTGGTTTTTCAAACTGATCTTGGACTATGTCATCAAGTAGCACTTTTAGAAAGGAAGAATTATCATTATTGGGATGAAAATCTAGAACACCATCAGTGTCTATAAGATCCTTGACTTTCATCTGTGTGCTAACCATGTCTACTTCTTTTTTGAATTCCTTAATTTTTTTCTCTAAAGTTTCTTTGTCAATTTTTGATTTGATTGTTGCAATCAATTTACATACCTGTGAACCAATTGAATTGTTTTGTGAAAGTTTAGCAAAGCAAAGAAGATAATGAATACGAGGTCGCCATCTCATGACACATTCTTTGTCATTACGTGAAGGATTGTGGTTTTCTGGTATTTCTGGTAGGTCATAAAGATAAGGTAAGTCACGCATGAGGTCGAAAAATAGCAGAGAGCGACAATTATATAGTAAACCAGCTAAATGAGGCAAAATATATAAAACAGCTTTGTTTAGGCCTATGTCCCAGATATTAATCATGCATATTCCACTTGCTAAGCTTTGACTCCAGATGGACAGGGTTTCTTTAGAGTCATGTTTACAAGTGAGCCTACTTAAATTTTTGAAAACAGAGATCAAGTGCTTGTTAAGATCTTCATCTTCAAAATAAGACTGTGCTGATGGAAGAACAGCAACATTTTTGATAGACTGACCTCTAACACGTAAAAGAAATTCTATTGCTGACTCAACTACTAGTATATATCCATTGTTGACAAGAGATTTAGCATCTTCATATTTAATGTTATTTTTAGGTGGTCTTCTCACTGCAGCAAAGTCGTAATATCTTATTCCATGATCCATGTTATTATTGTAAATGTTGTATTCAAACGAATGATCCATTAACTGATTTAGGGCTGTTGATTTCCCACTGTTAGGAAGACCAGCAAAGCATAATAAAAAAGGAGCTGTTCTAGCTGTTATGCTTTCATCAAGGATACATGTCTTTAACCAGCTGGGAGTAATAGCAAAGGACACTGCATCTATAGTAGACAAAAAATAGTGAAGTAGTTTGAGCAGGTGTTAATTTTAACACTTAAAAATTTAAAACTGATTTAACATATAATTAATTTCTTAGTCACTTTCTACAGAAAAAAATGTATGTTATTCCTTCAAGAACAATGAGTACACACAATTAAAAATGCTCTAACTTACTGTCCATTATAGGATCACTTTTGTAGGTAGCAACATCTGACGACCTTCCAGATACAAATTCACTATGTGGAAGAGCAATATGCCTATACTCTCTGGAGTCATAAGAGTCATAATTTTCCTAAATACAATGATGACAAAAATACTTATCTATTAAGAACAAATACGGAGTAATGATACACATACTAGGATGGATAAACAATATACAAATAATAAATGAAATATGAGACAAGGTGATGGACAGATAGATACATGTTGAATAAAATTCTGTATATTATAAACAATTACTGTATCTTGTGAAGTTTGTAGAGATGAAGAGTATGAATGTTCATCAGTCATTTTTTTAGCTCCTTGTTATTTAATAGTTTGTCCTAATCCAATTTAAGGAGACATATATATATATATATAAAAGTTAATATTCTCTATAATAAAATGTTTGAACAAATTAATTAAAGTTTAACTGAGAAATCTTAACTTCTGTGAGGATTGTTAACAATTTAGGAAGTTGAAGGCGATATTGAGATACCAGATTGTGTTGGTTCAATATGTACCCATTGTTTGAATTGGGAGATACAAGAGTTTGGATTGTTGCTTTCTTTGGCTAACCACAAGTTAAATTCCCCTCGTTACAACTTACTACTAACACATTGTCCACTAACAATTAATACTATATAGTTTTCAGACAGTATGTCAGCTAATTATTGTAGTCTACTATTACACAAACAATTATTGATATAATATGAGTAATAATAACAAGTAGGTTGTTGTTGAGTGTCTTAGTGGGAGAGAACAAATCTGAACAGTGCAGTGACATTTGAGGTTTGAGGAAAGGACGAACGTCTGGGAAAACTGCTATAAATCAAGTTTGGCTCCACACAATATTGTGCAGAGTCAATCAAATTGTCTTGACACTATGAATATAGTTTGAATTGCATGACAGTGTAGCAGGCAATGTTACTTTACATCATAGTAAATGCTTGTCTTCCTGGCAGTCATGGATTTGTTGAGTACTATTAAAAATACAATATCCAAATTTGGATATTTATCCTTACAACCCAAACAAGAGGGGCTGTTGTTAAAGACTTGTTTTAGGTCTTAAATAATTTTTGGGTATTTTGGTCGGCTCTTTCGCGTGACTTTACCTGTAATTAACATTCCATTTTGCAAATGATTTACAGCAGTTTCTCCAGACGTTCCCTCCTTTCGAACGTCTGGTCACGCTAGACTAGGAGAGACTAAGATCAAAGCCACATAAATCTAGTTTTGTACTGGCAAGAAAAACCCTGCGTATATAATATATAATTATACATCTTACATGAACATAATTTGTTTGGTAATTCTTGGATTTATGAGCCCATTTGCACAAATGAATCGTTTAGAGATATACTTACCTGTAGATAAGGCTTCAGATTTCTACAACAGCTTTAGTAACGACAAGAAACTATTGATCACTTGAATTACGGTTTATTATAGCAATGGGTGGTGCTTAATCAATCATATGACAGGTTAATATTGTCTGGTTTAATAACTAAACCCAATAAGCGATAAATTATAGTTTTATTACCGTTTTATTATGAAAAAAATAATATAAAAATAATGATATAAAAACATTGACACACACATACACATGTATAATTATCATTAATGTAACTTAATGGTCATTTCGTAGTAACTTATTTCCTTTTTCCAATATGATCTCCCAATAGCATCATACTTTGAGCAACTATGAAAAAAAATAAGTTCAATAACAAGGCTATATTATGTAATATATAACAATCAGAACTTCATATGCTTGTTACATGTAAACATAAACATTTATTAACCTCGAAAATTGAGATATTTTGCTATAATTTCTACCTTTTTGCTTTCCTCTTTGTTGTTATTATATAACTCATTGGCAGCATTCATTAGCTTAATTGCTAGTGCTTTCTTAGAGGCTTCCTCTTCCTTTTGTTTGCTCAAGTCTTCCCAGGCAAAGATCATTTTCATGCAAAATCTCTATTTGTCTCCCTTTGATGAAGTAATTTCCATTGCTGGAATAGCAAGGTGTTTGGCAACAAGAAGTAATGTTTCATCTGACAGTTTTGACATTTCATAAGTCGTTTTAAAAGCTTCTTCAATCGACATTGGATCTGAGGGCACAAACATAAATATAAATTGTAATATTTTATGTCATTCTACCTCCATTAAGTCTTTTGCCTTCAGGCACTTTATTTTCATCCTAATATAAATGGACAAATTGATCAAATAAAAATAGTAATATCCCTTACTTTACTAAGTACTGTATTCCATGTTTGTAATATAGGACTATCAAGTCTACCATTGTCTTGACAAATTTCGCAAAGATTGGTATTAGGAAGTATGTGGCAATTTCTTTTAAGTTTATAAGCAGCATTGGGATCAGGATCATCAGAACACATGACAGCAAAGTTGTTTTTAGAATCAGATGGCATAACTTTATGACATACAGTAATAATCTGAGTACAAACGTCAATATGATCACTTGATCCTTGATTAAAATGCATCGGAAAACGAAATTCAATTGCATCACCAAGATATACAAGATCAAATACTACTCCTTCTTTATTAGATGCATTAGAAGGAAAGGCTCTAAACCTAGTTATGTTAATATGTGGATTATCAGATATTTCTAATGTTGTCAATGAGTACAAACTTAAAAAAGTAGTAGCAAAAATATCTTGGAAATTTGACATTGGTATATTTACATCATGTAGCAAGTGTAACGATGCAGGATCACACGTTAATAAAGGACGCACAGTGCAAACAGTAGATACATAATAGGCATAATGATCTGAAATTGAAAAATTCACTTGCAATGATGATAATTTTGTCGCAAAACCGATAGACATTAAAAAAGACATAATTGTGCTTGTTTTCTCCCTTCCAAAAATAAAATTAGCAGTTGATTCAGTAACAATGCCATAATTAGTAACTAGAGGGTCACCATTTGGTGAAAAATAGAAAAGCTTGTCTAGCTCATGAAGAAAATCTACTGGCTTAAGTATAACAAGATCTGATGAGCTGTCGATGAGGCTAACATCAATAATGCTACCAAATTAAGTAAATAGCTGACAAAAATCTTCAAATTGGTGACCCTCAATCTTTAATTTTTTAGCCTTCAATCTTAAATCATTCTTTTCTATACAAAAGGCATCAGTAGCATATAAAACACTGCGTAGAAATACAAATGAGAGAGGCATTTCAATAGGATTGCTAAACTCATCACGAACAATGCCATCAAGTAGTTCTTTAAACACTTTAGCAGTATTGAGATCATTTGGGTTGGAAGATATTACATTTTCCATATCAATGACATTATCAACTTTCATTTGTGTAGCTGCACATTTTACTTCTTTCTTAAATGACTCAATCAAATCTGCTAAGTTACTGTCTTCATTTGTTGTCTTGTATGTCCCTATTAATTTGCATACATTCTCACGAGTTTGACATGACTGTGCCAGCTTTGCAAAGCGAAGAAGATAATGAATGCGAGCTCACCATCTCATTGAACAGTCACTGTCATTTCGCGTACCATCATACTTATTTTCTGGTATGTACGGTGGCTGATAGAGATTTGGTAGATCACGAAAAATGTCGAAAAAAGCCATGAGCGGCTATTATGCAGCAAACCAGCTAATTGAGGGAGAATATAAAATGCAACTTTATTAAGACCAATATCCCATATATTGATCAAAGAGATTCCACTAGCTATACCTTGACACCAGTAAGGAATTTTCAATTTTGGTTTTTCAAGATCAGCAAGCTTTGATAAACCATTAAAAACTGTGATCAAGTGTTGGTCAAATTCTTGATCATTAAAATAAACTTTGTCAGCAGCTACAGAGGACGGATCATGCAGACACTTAATAAACTGACCACGGACACGTAATAGATATTCTATTGCTGATTTGACAACTATAGTATGTATCCATTGTTAAGAAGCTGATCTATACTAGAGTAGATAATGTCATTCGCTGATGGCCTCCTTATGGCAGAAAAATCAAAGGCACGAATGGCACACTTATCGTTATGGTCAAATGCATTCTTATGAAGATAGTGGTCCATTAAAATGTTGAGAGCTGTTGATTTACTACTGCATGGAAGGCTAGCAAAAAATAAAAGAAATGGTGCAGTTTTAGCTGTTATTGTTTGGTTTAGAATTGATGTCATTAACCATTTTGGAGTTACAATGAAACCTGCAGCATCTGCAAAGTCAATAGATTAAATAGATTATTGTATAGAGGCTAGTGAAGAAGGGCCATTGCTCACCTTCTGGTGTAGTAGGATCGCTTTGGTATATGGGTACTGTAGCATCTACACTTCCAATAACAAACTCATTTCTTGATAAATCTTGTTTGTCGTCTTTAGAAGTGTCGGAATTAGTCTTTACAGCAGACTAAAATAAGATTAAATAAAAGTTTATACTTTCTTAGATTTATTACCTTTGCTGAACTAACTTCCTCTGGTGATGAATAGGAAAATGGCTCACTCATGTCTTCTAATTGAAAAAAGTGCAGTCAGTATGTAAATCAAAGAACAGTATTAGTTTTATAATGCGGTATACAATTCTGGAAAAATATGATGCTGATTGTGATATAGTGCAGTTCATTGTGTACCTAGATACTTACAATATATACTACAAATTTGCTTAAGCTGTGATATATATGGCTGCTGCACCTAATTAGATTAGCTAACACTCTTTAATTAGTATTGCTGTTAATGAGACCCTGCCACCTATTATAGGATTTAGTAAAGATAACTTCACAACATCAATACATATTCACACACACAAATATATGCACAGATTAAAAGTACTTATAGTCACGATAAGGAAAGTTTTAATATTATTTTACTTTATATCTTTCCTTTCGAATTATTATTATCAACTTACAACACAATATTTTGACTTCTAAGTATACTCTTTAGCTGTCACTTTAGTTTGTAGAATGAATCTAGATGCACTGGCTTTTTGCTACTTCCGTGAACACTATAATTACGCGAAAGCTAGTATTGTCATAATTAGAGCATAATATTGAAAATATTTGGTAACTGCAATGAATTTCATTGATCCGTGCAGTGATGACATACCTATTTCCTGTCAACTATAGTTAAAATTTTAAGTGTTTAAATGTATCAATAAAACAGTATTCTATTTATATGAAAGGCAGTGGCCATTTGTCTAGCAGGAAGTGTATACTTTGCTAGTCTTTTCTATAGAAACTTCATATTTTTCCTAAATAAATAAACAATAAACTAAATAAATAAGCAAACTATAAAATAACAGAATTACCTCTTTAAGTATCATTTTCCAAATCTTTAGAAGAAGATTTTCATATAATCCTTCACTTTGTCAGTCTGGGCATAGCTTTGTGTTTGGTGAAAGATGACGCTGATATTTGGCATTATCTCATGATAGACTGTGAAAATGTTCCTACAAGTTTGTTTGAGTTCTTAGTCACACGGAGATGAAAAGCGAAATTCAATAGCACCACCAATATATACAAACTGAAAGCTGTGACTAAGTACGATGGATGAAAAGACTTTAAGTGTGGCAATGTTTCCAACTGGTTTATCAGGTAGCTCCAGTTTTGACAAGGCACAAAGCTTCAAAAATTTTGATGTTAATGCTACTGTTGAGTGTGACATTGGTCTATCAATCTCTCATAAGAGATGTAATGCGGTAGGCTGATGGTGATAAATAGGCTCTGTTTTACTAGCATTGGGAACATAATATGAATTACAGTTTATTATAGCAATGGGTGGTGCTTAATCAATCATATGACAGGTTAATAATGTCTGATTTAATAACTAAACCCAATAAGTGATAAATTGTAGTTTTATTACTGTTTCATTATGAAAAGCTATATATAAAAACAATAACACACACATGTATATGTATATATATTATTAACATAAGTTAATGGTTATTTCATTGTAACTTATTTCCTTCTTTATATCTAATCTCCTGATCTCATCATACTGTGAGCAACTATGAAAAAAAAATAAGTTCAATAACAACAGCTATATTACTTAGCATATACAACTTTTAAAATTTTTATACACTTGTTACATGTATATATATATTTATTAACCTCGAAAATTGAGACATCTTGCTATAATTTCTAGCTTTTTGCTTTCCTCTTCGTTTTTACTATATAACTCAGTGGCAGCATTCATTAGCTTAATTGCTAGTGCTTTCTTAGAGGCTTCCTCTTCCTTTTGTTTGCTCAAGTCTTCCCAGGCAAAGATCATTTTCATGCAATATCTCCATTTGTCTCCCTTTGATGAACCGAATTCCATTGCTGGAATAGCAAGGTGTTTGGCAACAAGAAGTAATGTTTCATCTGGCAGTTTTGACATTTCATAAGTACTTTAAAAGCTTCTTCAATCGACATTGGATCTGAGGGCACAAACATAAATATAAATTGTAATATCTTATGTCATTCTACCTCCATTAAGTCTTTTGCCTTCAGGCACTTTATTTTCATCCTAATATAAATGGACAAATTGATCAAATAAAAATAGTAATATCCTTTACTTTACTAAGTACTGTATTCCATGTTTGTAATATAGGACTATCAAGTCTACCATTGACTTGACAAATTTCACAAAGATTAGTATTAGGAAGTATGTGGCAATTTCTTTTAAGTTTATAAGCAGCATTGGGATCAGGATCATCAGAACACATGACAGCAAAGTTGTATTTAGAATCAGATGGCATAACTTTATGACAAACAGTAATAATCTGAGTACAAATATCAATATGATCACTTGATCCTTGATTAAAATGTGTCGGAAAACGAAACTCAATTGCATCACCAAGATATACAAGATCAAAGACTACTCCTTCTTTATTGGATGCATTAGAAGGAAAGGCTCTAAACCTAGTTATATTATTATATGAATCATCAGGTTTTTCTAAAGCTGTTAATGAGTACAAACTTAAAAAAGTAGTAGCAAAAATAGTTTGGAAATTTGACATTGGTATATTTACATCACGTAGCAAGTGTAACGATGCAGGATCACACGTTAATAAAGGACGGGCAGTGCAAACAGTAGATATATAATAAGCATAATGATCTGAAATTGAAAAATTCACTTGCGATGATGATAATTTTGTCGCAAAACCGATAGACATTAAAAAAGACATAATTGTGCTTGTTTTCTCCCTTCCAAAAATAAAATTAGCAGTTGATTCAGTAACAATGCCATAATTAGTAACTAGTGGGTCACCATTTGGTGAAAAATAGAAAAGCTTGTCTAGCTCACGAAGAAAATCTACTGGTTTAAGTATAATAAGATCTGATGAGCTGTCGATGAGGCTAACATCAATAATGCTACCAAATGAAGTAAATAGCTGACAAAAATTTTCAAATTTGTCTCTTTCAATCTTCAATTTTTTAGCCTTCAACCTTAAATCATTCTTTCTTATACAAAAGGCATCAGTAGCATATAAAACGCTGCGTAGAAATACAAATGAGAGAGGCATTTCAATAGGATTGCTAAACTCATCGCGAACAATTCCATCATAAGTAGTTCTTTAAACACTTTAGCAGTATTGAGATCATTTGGGTTGGAAGATATTACATTTTCCATATCAATGACATTATCAACTTTCATTTGTGTAGCTGCACATTTTACTTCTTTCTTAAATGACTCAATCAAATCTGCTAAGTTACTGTCTTCATTTGTTGTCTTGTATGTCCCTATTAATTTGCATACATTCTCATAAGTTTGACATGACTGTGCCAGCTTTGCAAAGCGAAGAAGATAATGAATGCGAGCTCGCCATCTCATTGAACAGTCACTGTCATTTCGTGTACAATTGTACTTATTTTCTGGTATGTATGGTGGCTGATAGAGATTTGGTAGATCACGAAAAATGTCGAAAAAAAGCCATGAGCGGCTATTATGCAGCAAACCAGCTAATTGAGGGAGAATATAAAATGCAACTTTATTAAGACCAATATCCCATATATTGATCAAAGAGATTCCACTAGCTATACCTTGACTCCAGTAAGGAATTTTCACTTTTGGTTTTTCGAGATCAGCAAGGTCCGATAAACCATTAAAAACTGTGATCAAGTGTTGGTCAAATTCTTGATCATTAAAATAAACTTTGTCAGCAGCTACAGAGGACGGATTGTGTACACACTTAATAAACTGACCACGGACACGTAATAGATATTCTATTGCTGATTTGACAACTAGTGTGTATCCATTTTTAAGAAGCTGATTTGTACTAAAGTAGATAGTATCATTCGCTGGTGGCCTCTGTATGGCAGCAAAATCAAAGAAGCGAATGCCACACTTATCGTTGTCGTCAAATACATTCTTTTGAAGATAGTTGTGGATCAAAGTGTTGAGAGCTGTTGATTTACTACTGCATGGAAGGCCAGCAAAACATAAAAGAAATGGCGCAGTTTTAGCTGTTATTGTTTGGTTAAGAATTGATGTCATTAACCATTTTGGAGTTACAATGAAACTTGCAGCATCTGTAATATCAATAAATTAAATAGATTATATTATAGAGGCTAGTGAAGAAGGGCCAATGCTCACCTTCTGGTGTAGTAGGGTCACTTTGGTATATGGGTACTGTAGCATCTACACTTCCAATGACAAACTCATTTCTTGATAAATCTTGTTTGTCGTCTTTAGAAGTGTCAGAATCAGTCTTTATATCAGGCTAAAATAAGACTAAATAAAAGTTTATACTTTCTTAGATTTATTACCTTTGCTGAACTAACTTCCTCTGGTGATGAATAGGAAAATGGCTCACTCATGGCTTCTAATTTTAAAAAAAAGATGCAGTCAGTATGTAAATCAAAGAACAAATTTTAAACTTTATAATACAGTGTATATGACCTGATTTGCAATAAGGAATCAATTATGGCAAAACAATTGTGACTTGACTTATGAAAAGGGACCACTGTTAATACATCTCAAAAGCAGTTTTGTATATAATATTGTACAGTTGCTATATATGCGTGACTATTTGTGGTAACTGTATGTATACGAATGTGTTTTAATAGTGCTTCCCTTTTCACAAATCAAGTCATACATGTTTTGACAGAAGTGGTTCATTATTACAAATCAGGTCACTAATTCTGAATGAATGTGATACTGATAGTGATAGAGTACAATTTATTATGTACCTAAATATTTATAATATATACCACAACTTTGATTAGTAACTTGAGGAGCTGTGATGTATATGGCTGCTACACCAAATTAGATTAGCTAACATTCTTTATTTAGCATTGCTATTAATGAGACCTTTGCCACCTATTACAGGACTTAGTAAAAGATAACTTTACAACATCAATACCTACTCACACACACTCACACATTAAAAGTACTTATAGTCATAATAAAGGAAGTATTAATATTATTTACTTCATATCTTCCTTTTGAATTACGTTTGTCAACTTACACACAATCTTTTGCTTAGATTTCTTCTAAGTTATACTCGTTTGTTGTCACTTTAGTTGGTACTTCAGTGAACCCTGAGCTAGTGTTGTCATAATTAGAGCATAATATTAAAATTATTTGGTAACTGCAATGAATATCATTGATTCATGCAGTGATGACAAACGTATTTCCTGTCAACTTGCTGAAATTTAAAGTCTTTAAAAATATCAATAAAACACCATTCTAATTATATAAAAGGTTGTGGGCATATGTCTGGCAGGAAGTCTATACTTTGCTGTGTATTAAACTGATCCTCACCTCATAAAACCAATACACTAATTATAATTATGTGGCAAAGTATGACTTCCTGCCAATCTTATAGGCACAACCTGTATATGTAAAAGCATAAAAATAAAGAATTAATTCAATACATTTATTATTTCAGGTTTATAACACTTCTAAAAAATAAATAATATTATTTATAAAATTCATATTTAAAAATGAAATATAAATATACCATTAAAGATTAAATATTTTTATGATCATGTATTATCATTTGTGGCTTCACCTGACTTCTCGTCTCTCATACAAATAGCAACTAAAGAAACAAAACTAAATAATAAAACCTTAAAAAGCACCATAGTAATGTCAAAGGTATCAATACTACTTACCTTCATAGTTGAGTGAACTAGCCACATTTTGTAAAGCTTCACTTTCACTTTCGTTCACTTTGTAAATCTTAAGTGCAGCTTTCATTAGTTTCATTGCAAGCAATTTTCTAGAGGCTTCTTGTTTTTGTCTTTCATTCTCATCTAATGAACGGAAGTCTTCCCAGTCCTGAATCATTGTCATGCATTTTCTCCACTTTGTCTTTGCTAAGGAGAAAAACCCAGGCATACCCAGACATTGAGCAACAACATGTAATGTCTCCTCTGAAAGATTTTCCAATCCTTTTACTACTAAGAAAGTCTCTTCCATTGTCAATGGATCTTAAAAATAACAGATAGGTCAGGTTTAATAATTATCTAATATTTACCTCCATTTAGTCTTTTTTTTATAGGGACTTCATATTTTTCCTAAATAAAAAAAAATTTAAATAAATGAGCAAACTATAAAATAACAGAAGTACCTCTTTAAGTATCTTATTCCAAATCATTAGAAAAGTATCTTCATGTAATCCTTCACTTTGGCAGTCTGGGCATAACTTTGTGTTTGGTAAAAGATGACGTTGACGTTTGCGTTTATCAGCAATTGTCCTGTCTTTATCAGCAGAACACATCACAGCAAAATTATACTTAGTCGTGTTAGGCATTATCTCATGACAGACTGTGAAAATGTTCCTACAAGTTTGTTCGAGCTCTTGGTCACATGGAGATGAAAAACGAAATTCAATAGCATCACCAATATATACAAAGTCAAAGCTGTGACTAAGTACATCAGATGGAAAGACTTTAAACGTGGCAATGTTTCCAACAGGTTGATCAGGTAGCTCCAACTTTGACGAGGGACAAAGCTTCAAAAATTTAGATGTAAATGCTACTTTTGTGTGTGACATTGGTCTATCAATGTCTCGTAAGAGGTGTAATGCTGAGGGCTGACAGTCATATTTAGGCTCTACTGTACTAGCATTGGGAACATAATATATTATATTATTAGGAGCTGGAAGTGCGCAGTTTACTTGACTTGAATCTAATTTGGCTGCTATACCAAATGAAACAAGTACTTCCATCATTATATTTGCGTGATCTTTGAAAAGAGCGTGAGCAATTAGCTCAGTAACAATACCATACTTTGCGACAAGTGGATCAACATTAGAAGATGGATGAAATAACTTGTCTAGCTCATGAAAAAATTCAACTGGTCTTAAGATAATAATATTTGAATGTTCATCAATTAAGCTTATGTCAATGAGGCTACCAGATGATGTGAAGAGTCGACAAAACTCCACACAATCATCTTCTTCCATTCCAAGTATTCCCCCTTTTTCTTGCAATTCTTCTTTTGTAACATACAGAACACCGGATTCATAAAAATAGCTACGAAGAAAAATATAAGGTAGAGGAATTTCTAATGACTTGTTAAGCTCTCTATGAACGATATCATCAAATGCTTTTTTCAAGCATTCTTCGTCACTCTCTGTACAAAGCATAAGAATATTATTTAAGTCAATTAGATTTTTTAAATGCATTTGAGTGGCAGCTGAGTCAGCATCTCTTTTAAACTGCTTCAATTTTATACTTATTTCACTTTCACAATAAGAGGTATCATGATAGCTAATCAACTTACAAACATTTGTACGATTGCTGTCTTGACAAGCAGCCAAGCTGGCAGAACGTAAAAGAGAGTGGAGACGTGGACGTGATTCTTTTCTGGCCCTTTCTGTGGCCTCTGGTGGTTTGTGAAGATCAGGTACATCTCGGATGAGGTCAAACATCGTCCAAACATAATTGTTATATAAATGACCTGATAGAAGAGGAAGAATGTACGATGCAGCTTTGCTGTTACCAATATTCCAGATATTAATCATGGCTATTCCACTTGGAAGACCTTCATCCCACTTACGATTTCGTTCTGTGGATACTTTGCTTCTGTAAAAACCTTCAGTCATCTTATTAAAATGATTATTAAGGTCATCATCGTTAAAAAATGGTGCATGAAGAATTGGAATTTCAATATGCCTTATCAACTTTCCTTTTAAATAGAGATGGTGTTTAATGGCAGACTCCATGACAGAAATATAGTTGAAGGTTTTGGAGTAAACTAATTCTTTTTCTTTGCAATCATCGGAAAGTGTTCTTACTGCAGCTGTTTCATAAAAAGAAAAACCTTGTGGACTGCTTGGTGCATTTGATCGGCAATTTAACAGATGTAGCAAACAATTAGTAAGAGTTGGTTGCTTGCTCTCAGGTAATCCAATGATGCTCAAAAGAAAAGGAACAGCCTTAACAGTGATGAGACGATTAGTAATTGTTTTTGCAAGCCAGTCAGACTTAATAATGATATCTAAAGATAATACAAAATACCTTAATCACAAATGACTAATAAACATGCACAAGTGTACATGCAAAAGTTTTATGTATGTCCATTACAAGTACCAATAAATCCTCTTAGTTTATATAGTAGAATCACATTTATTTGGCTTCCTAGTGTTCATTCTTTACTAACATACTAGTGCTGCATTCCTAATTAATTTTTTTCAATTATAAATGCACTCATGACATTGATTTCAACAAAGTAAATTGATATCTATAATTTGAGGAGATGCTTTCAAGAAAAGAATGTTTTAATTGGGACATGCTATGATAACAATAGTGAGGTCAGAGCAAAGGGAAATTTTTAATACTATACTTATAATTATGATAATATCAAGGTATGTAATCAGCTTATATATTAGTCTTACCAGATCCAAGGGTTGTTGGTTCACTATAATGTTCATTTGGTGGTGCACTATATTTATCACTGGATGTACCAGACTTAGCAAATACAATCTCACTTTGACCACTCTAATAAATAAAATAACATCATTAATTTACTATAATATATGTACATTACAATTAACACCACTAATACCTGTTGTTCCTGAGTTACTTGTGAAAGATAGGAACCTTCATTGTCTACTGTATGCAAAATAGAAACAAAAAGTCACAGAGTTGATTTAGTAAACTACTTAATAAAAATTGGATACATAATATAATTATACTATATACTAGGGGACTGACAATACTTTGTTGTACGATTATTGTTTAGTATTGTACCCAAACATTCACTCATTTAATTCGAGAAAGAGCATTTGATGTCATTAGTATAATTTTTGCCACTATTACTTGAAACGCTTTTTTAGCCAACTAATTGGAAATCTTTGACATCATTAATCACATAAATTAATACAATAAAACAAAGAAAATAAATAGTACAGTATAAAGAGCAAAGGCTTAAGTATACAGTTCTTTTAAAAATAGTCCTTGAAGATAGCACGAGTGGAAGGTAGTAACTACGAAATCACTTCAACTGAGATCGACCATCTTGCCCATGAGTGACATATTATGATGTCATGATCATATTCATAATGCCAAGAAATTCGATATAATTCATCCGATGTCCTTTCTCGATTAAGCTAGCAAGCATTCGGTCATAATTATTACTGTGTATTTTGGGTTTATGGGTTGTGAAATAGAATATCTATGATTATACACAACCAGAAGACACTATTTGCCCCAACAAAATTAGGACTGCTCTCTATACTTTACAATACATCAATATCACTTTAACATTATGTTATACACGTACCATCCTCATCAGATTTGTTATTAACTTGACTATGACGTTTATCAGTGGGCATACTAGACATGAAAGTCTCGGGAAGACTCACAACAATCTAAAAACGATTTATCACAATAGAAGTATAGTAAATATAACTATATATACCTCAGACTGCTCCTGTGGATCGCTCATTACGATCACTCTGAAGTTCCTGTAGCTGATAACAAAAAGCAACGTCTGTAATTTATAAGTAACAAGAATGGCTGTACTCAGACATAGTTATTTATTACGACATGTGACGTAACAGGAAGCAAAGTCAAACGAAATAATTACATTTATAAGATAAGTATCAATTAGAAATACGGTAATGAAGGGGTGGTACTAAATTTACTCCTTGTTTGTACATAGATTGCAGACAGCGTAACTAATGGGTATAACATTAGCGTCTCTAAACAACAAACACGATGTTATCACAGTTTACATTTACCTGTACATCTTCTCCAATAGTTATTTATTGGAAAGTAGTATATTTATTACAACTATAACACCTGTAACAATTATGTTTGGGGTAAGTAACTAAAGATATTATATACAATTACTTTTTAACTTGATTTATTAATGATACCAGTGGCTGGTTTGTCCCAAGTTAATACAACACTTATAATTGTAATAGATAAAACATATATATATATATATATATATATATATATATATATATATATATATATCAAGATAGGAATTAATTAACCTACATTGGCATTGCAATATAAATGTAATCAACAAAAAATCATTAAATAAGTTGTTTACAAAAGTAACAGCAATAGAATTATTAACAAAAGAATTAGAACTACATGAAATCAGCAGCAAACAATGTTATGTTACTATTACACTTAGCAACATAATTCGTAGCTTTGTGCCTTTTGTTAACTGAGGGTCCCTTAATGGTTGCAATCAATATCTCACAGGTTCTGATATATGACTTAGTAGTAATTACCAGCTGTGAATAACACTGTCAAATTACATGTAATCATCAAAATAGAGTTATTTTTAAAAGACTTCAAAACAAATCAAGAATGCCAAGGACTTCACCTACATCACACAACTTATCATTAATGTTAGCCAGTTTAGTCTGAATAAAACTTTAAAATATAAAGTTTTGTACTTTCACTTTAGCAAATACTCAGATGTTGACTCCTACAATGTAATTATAACATTTCTTTAATTTTTATAAAAAGATAGGAAGCAGGAATATTCAATAGACAAGGTAATATAATAAAAGTATATAGGGAAATTAATTATGTAAAATTTTTGTGACATAATATAGAATTAAAAAGGTATTATTTTAAACATTAATTTTATGAATAAAAAGCACCTTCTTCATCTGATTCTTCAATGATTTCATTTAAACTAAATTCTGGATCAGCAATAAAAGAAACAGTGCTTTTTCTATTCAACTTCTTTTGATATGGGTTATCAATGATACTAGTGTCTGGTTTGTTCCAAGACGATACGCCAGTTATACAATTGTAATAAAATGACTTTTTTTTCTTTACATCATAGAACTCTTTCCATACTTGATCAGGTCTATATAACGATTTAGGTTTCTCAATAGGATGTTTAAAGTAGACGTTAGCTGTTGTTCGAATCTTTCCTTGAAATGGTGAATCAGCATAAGCTTCTACTAACTCCTTGATGGTATGAAATTTACGCTCAGCATCTGAAGACAGGTAGTACTGTCCCTCATCATCATGATAAATGCAATATCCATAGACATCTTTATTAACTCTGTATAGAAATGTACAAGATCTGATATAAATGCTCTGTTCATGTACAAGTATCTTACACAACTGAGACTTTAAATGTCCCCATTCTTGTGGCACTTGGTCGCACTAGGAATGCTCCATTCTGGTGTATGTGTTTAGCAAAAATTTTTTTTCGCTGTGTATATTTGAAGAAAATAGTAAAATTAGCTATTTTTAATGAAGGATAATTACATTTGTCACTCCCCACTGATCAAGATGAAGTCCAGGAACATCTTGCAAACCTACACTTTCTTCAGTTATTTGTTCGTCTTCATCTTTAATTTCTATCTGTTGTAAAAATATTTTATTTAATTTTGTTTCAATACAAACTTAGGAATATTTTTACATACAGATACCTTTTCATATGAAGCTTTCTTTTCTGCATATTCTTGAACAAGTTTATTAAATTGTAGTCTTTGTTTTGCTAAAGTTGCTTGCAATTTTTCTTTTTCCTTCTTCATTTCAAACAATTTCGATTCCTCTTCATCAATTTTCTTCTGTGTGTCTTGGAGTCTGTGCTGTAGATTATCTTCATTTGCTTTTTGCTTGTAGATATTTAATTCAAGTTCAGTCAGTTGATGCTCTAATTCTGAAATCATGTCATCAATTTCTGTGACTATTTCCAAAACGACAACATCGTCATTAGAACATTGGAGTAGCTTTTCTTTCTGGCTCTTTCGTTTATCCAATTTTGTCTTAACTTCTTCCTTTTTTTGAACAAAAGTGGCAGCTTGAAGAGTCACTTTTCTTAAGCTCTCTCGAATCTCTTCTAAATCATTTTTCAAATCGCTTTCTTTTGTAGTCTGGCTTTGTAACTCAATTTTTGCTTTCTCTAGTCTTAGCTCACTTTCTTCTATAGTTTTCACTTTTGATATGACTTCATCATCCTATATAATTACTATATCATTAATAAACTTACATTATATCAAACTCACTGTTAATGTCTTTCTGTCAGCAAAATTTTCCCTTTCACAATGATCAAGTATCATGTCAGGAACTAGATTGTCAGGTGAAGATCAAACAAGCATGTATTTTTATATCACATACCATATTTTGATGCTAATTTCTTTGCTAGAGCTATTTGTCCTGAATTTTTGAGACCTATTATCAATTTTGTCCATGTTGCCTCATCCAACTCCATCCAAAGGTTGATGACTTCTATTAATGCCTCCTTTTGCTGAGAGAAATGAGGATGTGTTTGTTTGATACTGCTCATTTGAGAGTATGGAATACCAAGAAAAATTCCCTAGGGAAACCAGTGAGTGATGTCTTTGAGCTCTCTAAGAACAGCTTGTAAGGATATTTCTTCAGGAAATAGTTAAATTTAACAATTTTACTAATTAAGACACTTGCTCACCTGTAGCAATTTTTGAAACTGAAGCAAAAGTACATCTGAAGTCAAAAACCGCTCCATCTAAAAGTTGTGCAATGCATTCTCCATGGTTATCAAATGTGACCTCCTTTAAAATACAATCTTTTTTCTGGTGTGACGGAGTAGCAAGATAAAGCCTAGCATCAACAGAGATATCATAGCCAGGTTCTACAAGCTGTTTTAAGCTCTTTGCTACATCTGACTGGAACCTATCTTCTTGAAGTGATTGTAGAAATGAGTGTAAAGACCTTTCATTGCTAAAATCAACTTCTAAGATAGGACACTTTCCACAATGTTGTCTTGCAACATTATGTACATTGTGTTTTCTTGACGTACTTGCAAGAGTTTTGAAGATATCTTTATCTGAAAGTTTAACTACTCCAGACCTTCCACAGAAATACCAAGATGAACTGCTTACACCTTCAATTTGTAGTGGCTCTTCTGCAATCTTAACATCCACACAGAGTAGAAAAAAACTCTGATAATGTGTTGTGTGGGATAAAATGGGACCTAGGAATGAAATAAAATAATATTAGCTAATACAGTATTATACATGCACTGTTAACATATCTTGGTTGTTTTAACCAATTCATTGCATACACTCATCATATAAAACAAGTCATAAGTGTTATTATATATGTGAGTATATAATTATGTAGTATATATGTGTTTTTATTATTAATGTGGATACGAGATATTTTGTTATGAAAATTTCTTTTAGTGTGTATTTAGTGACATATAGTGGGGACATTATTGGAAACATGATGTTTTTGTTATTGTTTGTAGCATTTGTTGTGTACCTAGTTGTTCAGATAAGCATGGAATATGAGTTACTTAATGACATGTCTGTTGCTAGGGAAATAAGATTATGAAAAACTTGTGGTTTATGCTTTTTTAATTACAAGAAATGTTTATGTCTAACGATGTGTAGTACAAAGCTACCACAGTATTTACTTCTGGGTGTTCCCTATTTAGTACTATGATCTATGGTTAATGATACACATTAAAACATATGCTGTTTTGATTACTAATTACTATAGAATTGTGGAAGTTATGTAGCTTTACAAACAACTTAAAAAGGACATGTATAGTATCTAAAGGTGTTCTATCATAAACTTCATAGTGATACCTATTACACAAAGGTTTTGCATCCATGAAATTCTTTTGTCTAACTTATAAGACATTAATCTGTATCATTGCTCTAATGGTCAACTTGAAGACTGTCTATTAGTATTTATATTAGAAATAAAACAATGTGACATTCACTATTTACAGCATCTCATCCTATAACCTAACTAATTGACAACTGATCGGTTAAATAAACCAATTCTTTATTACATAATATATATCTATATGTAGATACTGTGCATTATGGAATGAAAAGAAGCAAACAATCCATTCTTCATTAAGAGTATGAAATAAGCAGTTTCAACATCTGCATAGAGAAGGTGTTCAAAGGTGTTCAACAGTATAGCACATGCATGCAACAAAATTACCAATGTATTATTATATTAAAAATCAAGGTTGTTAAATTCTGGCCATAAAAATTATTTCATATGTTAATTTTGGAGGTTAAAGCAACCAATACAGTTTGCAAGTAATTATTTTTGGACGAAATTAGAGGGCACTGTCCATGGCCGGCCATACTAAGTTAAAATATCTAATTTTGCTATGTAGAGTACATCAATGTGAGAGGATATCATGCCTTGAAATGGAATTGGAACTCTAAGTAAATTAACATTGAAGATAATTCAGTTCATCCCTAAAAAACGGCATCTCAGGGTTAGGGGTCTAGTGTCAAGGGTTTAATAACCACACCCCTTCATAAAGTGCCGTTCTTTTAGGATGATCCGACAATTTAATTTCTTACCTGGCCATTGAACGTTAGCGCTATTGTCAGCTCGATCCATTGCAGCAGTTGATCAATACTTACCACATGCAATCACGAATGTGCCGAATTAGAATGATAATGCTAATTTAATTATAAGAAATAAATATGTCAAATTGTCAGGAAATAATTATTTATTTGGAAATTAGAGGGGGATTTTTTAAATAAATACGGTAGGGAAATATGTTGACTGAGAAAAATCGCTGTTCATATGTGAGGATGTATCCTATGTAACATTGCATATGGACACATGAAAAGGTATATATACACAAAATTTTTATTGACATTGACAATCGTGTCACTTTAAAATGAAATTACACAACCCTCTTTCTTGTTCCCTCAGAAAGACAGGAATTGCATAGTAAATCACTCACTGTAAAAAAAGAATGTACACGTTGCCTTCAGTTTTAAATTGAGTTTTAGCCTGATAATTAAATCTTGTAATAAATATTGTGCACAATTATAAGCATAAAATTTTAACAAAAGATAAATATGTTTATTGTTTACGATGCTGCATTTTCTAACTATTTATTTTTTAACTTGTCTGTAAAGTCTCTACCAATACTACTCAGTTGCTGGTCATTTTGCTTTTGAAGAAAGTCACCAATCTGTCTTATACATTCAGCTGGATTGCTGTGAGCTTCTAAATGTCTTTGAATCTCTTGAACTATTACATTAGCTTTCTCATATAGTAAACCAATCATGCTTGAAATATCTTTTCTGACATTTGCTGCTATAAGTTCATTAGAAGAGAGTCTGTTAACAATACGAAGAGGATCACCTTCAATAGCATCACAAAGGTCAGCAAATCTGACTTCAAATAATTTTAATGGATCACAATGAACTGTATAGGCATAAAGACAAATTAGCAATCTATTATTGTATTTTAAGAAGTTTGTTGCTACTTTTTTCAAATGAAACAATTTCATTCATGATATTACTATAAGCTAGTACACTATACTCATAGTAAAATAAGTAAATGACATTGCTTCGTTTGAATCCATTGTTGTGCTAGATGTATATATACAAACCTGTATTTGACTGAACAAGATCTTTAACTTTTTGTTCACTAGCTGATAAATCTAGAATGAAAATAAATATAGTTAGTTAGTTGTACATCCTACTTTATATTATGCTTGACAAAGAATAATAATGAACACTCACTGTTTAACTCTGCCAATGAAATATTAATAGAAATTTTGGGATGATTTTCAGCTGATTTGTGATCTGTAGTTTGAATACCCTCAATGGTTACTGTACATTGAAGTGGTTCAGTTGTGGAAGAATGAGCACTTATTACCACAGGAATGTATGAAGGATCATGACTTTCTGACTCATTAAAGTCATCAACATCTTTTTTATTAATCTGGGATTAAAACAAAACATTATAAAACCAGATGCTAATTATAAAAAATTCTGTTTGACTAATACATCCATCCTTTAATCAACTTACATTTAAATGTTCAGACAGCCCACAGAAAGGTAGCATCAAATGCAATGGGAATAATATATGAGACATCCTTAAAGTCTTCTTATACTCATAGGCAGCAGTGATTTCTTCAATGACTCTTTTTCTCAAACCCTCTATAACCAGTCTTCTTGTATTGTGGGCTTGGCCAATTCAAAGATTTTCAATGTTTTGTGAGTTGAATCCTCTGTTAACTTATGAATATCATTTAACTTCTTAACATCCAGTTTCAGCATAATTCCTAACTGATACCATTTACTACCAATGTGAATATGTTCACATAATTCCCTAATGGTTGGTTTCTCATCTAATATATCACCTCTTCTTTCAGCCATATTGTTTCTGACACACACAGTGCTATTTGTGACTTAAGCCATGGTGGGATATATGAATATTCTGGCCACACCCATCATGTTAAGGACATTCATAACCCACATAAAATGGATATATATATATTAGTCATTAATTTTAAAAAATGTTAATTAGTTAATTTTATTGAGGCAGTACAAAAATGATAATAGGAGCTAATCACTCAATGATGTTAAACTCTATAGTTATTTCCAATTTTTCTTTTATTTTGTCAGTCCAATCTTCAGCTATGCTAAAGGCTGCTTGACTTGGTGGACCACCTTGATCAACTAAAGTTTGTAAAAACAACTCACAGTATTTCACTAATCTTTGATAATTGCGTATGAGCTTCATGCCTGATTGAAATTCATTCATGATATCTTTAAAAGTTGGAGCATCATTGACCGTTTTTGTTACCAAACCATGAGAATACATGTCTGTTGCTATCTTCTCTAAAGATGTCCTAAGCACTTCACTCAGATCAGAGCGCCACTGAGTAAGAACATCCTGTATGATTTTTTTAATTTGTTTAAGTTTATTGAAAGAATCTAAGCAATCAAATTTCTCTCTTTTTCGCTTTGACTCCTCTTCTGATATCTGTTCATCTCCTTGAACTTTTTGTTCACTAGCTGATAAATCTAGAGTGAAAATATAGATAGTTAGTTAGTTGTACATCCTACTTTATATTATGCTTGACAAAGAATAATAATGAACACCCACTGTTTAACTCTGCCAATGAAATATTAATAGAAATTTTGGGATGATTTTCAGCTGATTTGTGATCTGTAGTTTGAATACCCTCAATGGTTACTGTACATTGAAGTGGTTCGGTTGTGGAAGAATGAGCACTTATTACCACAGGAATGTATGGAGGATCATGACTTTCTGACTCATTAAAGTCATCAACATCTTTTTTATTAATCTGGGATTAAAACAAAACATTATAAAACCAGATGCTAATTATAAAAAATTCTGTTTGACTAGTACATCCATCCTTTAATCAACTTACTACAGGTGGAGGTAGGTCAGGTGTCACTTTCCAACCATGAATTGTGCTATCATCAGGAAATTCAGATAACTTTAACTGATTTTCAGTAAAACAAAATCTGCGATAAGAATGCATTTCTCCAAATTCATTTGACTTTAAACCTTTAACATGCTAAAAGCATATAAACATATGTATGTCATAAAAACATAAAAGAAGTACCTTTGAGTACATAGTATCATGAGTAACAACATAGTATAGATAACGTTTCCTATGCCCTATGTTTTTGTAATAAACATATTCTTTGTAGTAGATGTTAGGAGTCTTTGGAGCTATATTTGTTTCAAGTAAAGTTTAGACAAGATATATCAAATCTTACTTGATCTAACACCTAATGCTAAAACTCCAGAAGCAACAGCTCCTGCAACAGCCCCTCCTACTGCTCCTGCAACAACCCCTCCTACTCCAAAAGTAGCACCACCAACAAGCACAGCTGCACCAATTACTACTATAGCAAATAATGAAAACCTTTTTAGAGATATAGTGCCATATTGAGTCTGTGAGGAGAATGACCCTCCTGGTAAATATTCAAACTTGAATGGTGGGCCAGATTTGGCAACAACAAAACTTAAGTATTGTGTCTGTTTCTCATCAATAATTTCAGCACAATGCTCTAACTCAACAGTAACATATTCATTGAGCTCACAAGAATTGGCTATCGATATGTAGCACACACCACTGACAAGCTTGCTATCTTCTGGAAATACAAACTTGCCACCCCATAATCCTTGAGCTGCTACTTCATAAACAGACTCTGTTGGTTTTATGACCATTGCAGGAATGATAAGTCTCAGCCCACATTCATCTACAGTTAATTCATGATCAGAATCAGCATTGTAGAGACAAATTTTCCTTCCTACTGTCACCATTCCTTTTAATAAGTATAGAATGCTTATGTTACTTCAGTATAAGACACATAATGTTGTTTACCTGATATATTTGGGCTATTCCAGTGGTCACACTGGATACATTTCTCATTAGATACCTGCATTTGGACATTCACTTTGCCTTGTATATCAAGTAGACCTATATAATTTAAAGACTATGTAAGTTTTGTTATATTATGTTTGACTTTGTAAATCACTGTCATGGCTTCATTGCTAACTTTGCAACTATAAAAGATGTAATTGCAGGCATGAGCTACATTATGGTACATATTATAAATTGAAAATTGAACTAGAAATGATGAAGCATAGTAGAAATACATAAATTAAACTGTCTACTCTTTATAGTGTTTGCATACATAAGGATGTTCTAGTTGAGATATCATAAAGTTTCTGATCTATAAACTTTGAGAGTTTATGTCAATTTGTAATTATAACAATCAGAATTACAGAACATGGATGTAGCTTTCAATAACTAGCCTGTAAAATCTTTACCATACTCTTGCAGATGCTCTCTCTTTTGGTTTCGCTGTGTCACAATGGTGTGTTCATCTGGTCCGGCAATGCTTTCTAAATATTAAATTTCATAAGTGTTTAAAGCAAAATTACTAAACCTTTGCATCCTGTAGTACTAGAAAATTGAGTCAACTCTTCAAATATTGGCGATGTCATTAGTAAACCCTTTTCTTGGCTTTTTTGTTCAACAGCCTTCTTTGACATGCTTCTTGCAACTGCAAAAAGTGTACTTGTAATAAAGTGATAATATTATATAAAAACTAAAAATCTTACTATCCTATAGATATTGACATTACAGAATATTATAATAGAGCTGAAAAAAGTAAGAATAATTATTAGAAATTTCAGGTAATGAATATAGATTTGGAATGGTCATTGGTCATGATAGTGGTCATATACAACAAATATAAATACAAATTTGGTACAAAAACAATCTTTCAAATATTAACATTATATGGCCTTGTAGCTAATATACTTATACCTTCAAAATTAAGTGATCTTGCCACATTTTCTAAAGCTTTGCTGTCTTCTGTATTTTTTTCATGAAGTTCATTAGCTGCATTCATTATCTTTATTGCAAGCATTTTTTTAGAAGCTTCTTTCTTTTCTTCTTCATTTTCACTTTTCAAGCATAAGCTCTCCCAGTCGAGGATCATTGTCATGCATTTTCTCCATTCCTTCCTTTCTGCTTCTGTATAGTAATTTGGCATATCTAGATATTTGGCAACTACTTGTAGCGTCTCCTCTGAGAGTTTCTCCAATCCTTTTGCTACGGAACAGGCATCTTCAATTGTTAATGGATCTATATAAATAATAATCACATTTGAATATCTTTGTAAAATTTTTATTTACTTCCATTGAGTCTTCTCTCTTTGGGAACTTCATACTTTTCCTATGTATAAGCAAATTTTAAAATAGTGTAAAGATCAAAATATTATATAACAAGCAACAAACTACCTCCTCTAGTATCTTATTCCAAACTTGTAATAGTGCATCATTATGTAGTCCCTGGCTTCGACAGGTTTGACATAACTTTGAATTTGGTAGAAGATGACGTTGACGTTTCAGTTTATAAGCAAGTGTTGGGTCAGGTTTAGCAGAACACATAACAGCAAAATTATATTTAGTCTCATTTGGTATTATGTCATGACAGACTGTAATGATGTTCTTACAAACATCTTCTACTTCTTCATGCTTACAAGATGATAGAAAACGCAACTCAATTGCATCACCAAGGTAAACAAAGGCAAACATAACTTCCACATTACTCGAAGGAATGGTTTTAAATGTTATGATATTACTTTTTGGATCATCTGGTAACTCTAACATTGATGACGGGCAGAGTTTTAAAAATTTAGATGTGAAGGCTACTTTAGAATGTGACATTGGTCTATTTAGATCTCGTAATAGGTGCAGCGCATTGGGTTGGCACTCAAGATCAGAAGGTACATTACTGGCATTAGGGACATAATACACGAAACCATTGGGAGCTGAAAATGTACCACTTATTTGATCTTTTGGAATTTTGGTTGCTATACCAAATGACACAAGTGTTTCCATTATTATGTTAGTTAAGTCGTTAAAAATTTTGTCAGCAGTGGGCTCAGTAACAATGCCATATTTAGTTACAAGCGGATCAACATCATCTGATAAATAAAACAACCTGTCTAACACTTGCAAAAAATCAACAGGTTTAAGGATGATTGTGTCAGATTGTTTATCAATCAAGCTGACATCAATAATGCTACCAAATGATGTAAAAAGATGACAAAATTCATTAAAAGCATTGTTATCCATTCCTAGTTTTGCTGCCTTTGCTTTTAAAGCTTTTTTTGTAGTGAATAAAAGAGGCTTGTTGTAATAATAGCTACGAAGGAAAATATAAGAGAGTGGAATATCAATTAGCTTATCTAGTCCTCTATGGACAATATTATCAAACACTTTTTTTAATTGCTCTAAGTTCTTCATGCCTGAATGAAGCTGAATAATTTCATCTGTGTCAAGAAGGTCATCAACTTCCATTTGAGTAGCAGCAAAATTAACATTACTTTGAAAATCTTTAAAATCTTTTTCCTGTTCACTTAACATTATTGAACTATTGGTATAACTTATTAATTTGCACACATTAGTACGTTTGGTATCTTTTTGAACAGCTAGCTTTACAGAACGAAGTAAATAATAAAGGCGAGAATGAAATTCCATCTTAAGCTTTTCTTTAACTTTTAGGGGCTCATGAAGACTAGACATATCATTAATGATATCAAACAACATCCAGACATAACTATTATATAGATGACCCGATAAAAGAGGCAGAATATATGCAGCTGCTTTGCTCAAGCCAATTTCCCACATATTAATCAGAGAAATTCCACTAGGCAGACCTTGAGTCCAGATTGGATCAACAGCAGACTTTCTGTTAATAAGATAGAAATCTTCAATTGTGCTCTTAAAATGGCTATCAAGTTCTTCATCATTAAATGCGGCTGTATTAGAGCGAGGAAGCTCTATATTTCTTATAACCTTGCCCTTCAAAAAAAGATGGTGTTTAATGGCAGATTCAATAACAGTTGAATAATGAAATTTCTTGGAATATGTTAACTCTTTAGATGGATCACCTGGAATTCTCACAGCAGATGTTTCATAAAAGTATATGCAATTTTGGCTATGTTTCACAAATGTTCCACACCGCAATTCCTGCAGTAGACTACGAGTAACAGTTGACAAGTTACTGCTTGGTAGACCAGTGATACACATTAGAAATGGAGCTGCTTTAACAGTAATAAGGAGATTTTTAATGGCTTTACTCAACCATGTAGCTGAAATGTTGAAATCTAAGAACAGAAATTTAACAGTAAGTATTGGTATACATGGAATGAGGGCTATGTAAAACAAATAACTAACATAATATCCATTACAGTATGTCCTAATATTGTTTTTTTAAAACTGTTATTGACAATTTTGCATATCTTTAAGCCTGAGGAGTTATTAATGTTGCTCAATGTTAATTCCATAACCTGTAAAAAAGCTTCTATCAGTTCATTAGAGTATATATATATTTCAAATTATAGGTGTAATGTGTCCTCAGTTAATGCACACAGGCTAATTTATTGGTTTTAAAGTTTGCATATAATAAACCAAAATGCACATACTCATATCCAGCACACATCTTTAAAACAAATTTAACAATACTGATAAAGCAGAAAATATCTACATTATCTTCGCTAAATTATTATTATATTATCTTAGCTAAATTAAGTCAGTTAATTATTAAATATTATCAGTTACTATTGATAAGGCGTAACCTAATCACATTCTGACATATTACATACCAGTTTGAAAGGATACTGGATCACTAAAACATCCTTCTGGATATGTCCTTGCTATAGGACTTGGACCAACAAACTCACTCCTTCTTATCTAAAATTACAAATTCAAGTGTGAATATAATCCATTGTTGAATTAATTATATACTTTTTGGTCTTCTTGAATACTATATTTTACTAAATCAGGAGGTTTTTCTTGGCCAACAAATCTGTCTTTATTACCAACTTTGTCTGTAATATCACCTTCTTGAATATGCGGTGATTGATATTCATACACATCATCACTTTTTGTAGCTAAAAGGTTATGATTGACAAAAGTATAGTTATATATGTATATAGAAACTATCAAAAAATATTTCCTTATGATTTACTTTGTAACAGGGAGCAGTCATGGCAAAATGGGATATAACTGTTAAAATTGATTCATTTTAGCTAGTTTGAGAATTATGAATCTTATTTATCAATAAAAAGAATGCTACCCCCTGCTTGCTATGGCTTGCTAGTCAACTTTAGTTATGCAATTAATATTTTAATCAACCCATAAGCAATGTTAAATCAATTAATAAATATGAGTTGATCCATTTTATATATGCATCTGTATAATCCTTAATAACAAGAAACAGCAATTTACTTACATAACCCCTGAGCAGCAGGTGATTTATTTCCACTGTTGCTGTCTTCAGTCTAATTGTAATAAGATACAATTATTAATTCAGAAATCTCTTTTTATATTAAAAAGAATAACATTATTGCTAATATACCTCTTTTAATTTGGAGGAATCACTCATCACTGAAGTTTGGTCAAAGCACCACTTTCCTGTTTCTTTATAACAGAAATGGGTGTAACTGTTTCAAACAATATTCACCATCACCTCATGGCTATCACATGCTTGAAAATATTCACAAAATAAACAAGGAACCACAGTAAACAATATATAATGGACAAAGTTGGTTATCAAAGGAGGAATCATTGAGAGTGCGAGAATTTTATGATGAGTCAAAAGATAGTCATCAGATTGAATAATTTACTTACCTTTTTAAAGCATTTAAAGAAAATAAAAGTTATTTGAATTATAATTTAAAATCATGGTGTAGGGGATTGAATAAAAGATTAATAACATATTAGAAGCATTGTGACTGTTAACGTGAAATGCAGTCAATTGTAAAGGACTATCATACAACTAATAGTGTCAATAGTTGTGAAAAGGGGTGTAACTAGAAATAGGATTCATTGCATAAAACTATATTAATTTGAGAATTATAAGATGTTGTTTAGAGACTAATTGAATAACAAATCATTTATAAGTTGACTTGTTTATCTTCCTATTAATAGATCCATACATCTTTTATTATCAATTTAATGAATTTATACATATATCTTTCATTAGTATCCATCTTTTTATAATTCATAAATTTATAAAGCCACTTAGCTAATTAAGGTCAAAGGACTGATTCATGTTACTAGAGATATCTATTGCAAAAAGGGTGTAACTAGAGACAGGATTCATTATGTAATATTATAATCATTTGAGAATTATAAGATGCTATTGAGAGACTAAATGAATAAAAATCTTTTATAGTCTGACTTGTTTATCATTCTATTAATATATCCATACATCCATATTTCAATTTTTCCATCTATATTCCATTCGTATCCATCTTTTAACAATTTATCAAGTCATCTAGCTAAAGTCAAGGAACTGACTCATGTTACTAGATATGATTGCAATTATCAATGAAGCAGATAAGTTGATTATTTTATTACCTTGATCATCATTAAATTGCCATACATCATTTGAAACAGCAGCCTAAATAAAGAAAAGCAATAAAGTATTAAGTACATTTAAGTCTCATTTAAACCAAATCCTATAAACACTAATTACCTTCTCAAGTTCAGATAAAGGATCTGACATAATTGAAATAGAATTATATACATACAATACAAAACTGTTTTCTATTTGAGAACAGAAACCATTTAATTATGACAAAAAATGTTGAATTCAATTAATATACAAATTGCCAGACGTTAGTGATTCTTCTTGTCTTCTCAGTTCTCTGCTTGGAAAAGTGGGTGTAACTTATAGTTACTACCAAAAATCCCAAAACATTTTCATTTTTGCATTGTAGTTCCTGTCTTATGACAATAATGTAATTCTTAAACTTTCTATGTACATAATGATAATTATTTGTTAGCAAGACAATGTTTTTCTGACTTTAATCACATTGAGATTAGAAGTTAAATTTTAAGCTCTAAGGATAGGTAATGTGATGTCATGTTTTTGATACACATTTTATCTAAGATTTTAATTTTGAAACAGATGCACCATAATGTAAATCAACTGAGAGTGAATCAGAAACTGTATATAACTTAAATGTAAGCTTACACTTAAATTAAGACTATTATAAGCACTGTGAAAATTGCTCCAGAAAACACCAGTCTTTACTAGTTAATTAAATAGTTAATTAATAACTTGAACCATTTTGACTTTATTGCTAATGACACCATTTAAATACCTTTAAATCATTAAATGAAATTTTAAGAGCAGTACCAACTTCAACCCACTTGTCATTGACATCAGCCAAGAGATGTTATAGCTCAGACTCATTAGTAGCTTTCTGTTAGAATTTTAAGGTACGTTCCTTCCTTGATTTGTACTAATGTCTTTAGCTGAAAGTAAGTCACTTTTATAAACAAACTCTCTCGTATAAGCATAACTTACTTTCCATGCATCACAGACAGACAAATTGAGATGTGTCTATTGAAGTGAAGACTTGCAATATTCCATTCATTACAATCATATCTTGTCATATTGTCAGTCACTAATACTGGTACTTCACTGATAGTGATCAGGCCATCATTTCATTTTGGCAAATTAACATAAAAAATTGACACTTTAAATGTATAATCCTAGTATATTGTGGTCTACTTTTTCTAATACATTGACAAGAACATGAATTTCATGATTTTTATAAAGAATATAGTGACAAATTTTGTTTTGGATTTTAATTTATAATTCTTCCACTGATAATTGATATTTTGAATTTGATCCGCCCACATCTCTTTAAACAATGAATGCTTTTAATGACCTCAGGAAGTGAACTTATTTGTTTTGAATGAATACTTATAACATTCCATGAGTCACTATCATCATATTGATTTAATCAAAATAGGATAAAAAGTACAAAATCAAGGAAAATCATGTTCAGAATGAAAATGTTTTATGGTTTGTAATTCAAGTAAACATATCATAATAACAAGACAAAATAACTCAACAAGCAAATGATAAATACGATTAAGGTGTTACTATAATCACATGTAATACATATTTTAAATGTTGTAAATGTTGATATAATAACAAAGAAACATGTAACATTACATTATTTAGCTGTATAGTGACTGTGTCCACGAGAAACATTTTGCTCATCAGCAAGTGGAGAAGACTTACTCTCCAAATTCATTGAGTAATTGCCAATCCCTTTAACAGTACTGTTGTTCTCTAATAGAGGAGTTAGACTACTTTGTCCCTCTGACAAGTTAAGTTGAGAAATATGATTAAGGCCTGTACTAAGTGAAGTTTCATTAGATCCATATCCAGACATGGTAGAGTACTGCTTTGTAGTTTGCAAAAAGAAGCAGCAATATAATTATTAACAAAGAATTAGAATTACATAAAATCAGCAGCAAACAATGTCACTATTACACTTAGCAATATTCAATATTTATGTATCTCCCATAGTTTTGTGCCTGTTGTTAAGGGTCCCTTAGTGGCAGCAATCTCCCATGTTTTGATACATGACTCAGTAGTAGTTACCTTAACAGCTGTGAATAACACTGTCTAATTACATGTATCATCGAATAGAGTTATTTTTAAAGAATTCAATACATATCAAGAATGCCAAGGACTTCGTCTACATCACACAACTTGTCGTTAATGTTAGCCAGTTTAGCCTGAATGAAACTTTAAAATATAAAGTTTTTCACTTTCACTTTAGCAAATACTCAGATGTTGACTCCTACAATGTAATTATAAGATTTTTTAATTTTTACAAAAAGATAGGAAACAGAATATTTTTTAATAGACAAGCTAATATACTAAAAAAACAACTATATAGTGAAATTAATTGTGTAAACTTTTTGTCACATAATATAGAACTAAAAAGGTATTATTTTAAACATTAATTTTGTTAATCAAAAGCACATTCTTCACCTAATTCTTCAATGATTTCATTTAAACCAAATTCTGGATCAGCAACAGAAACAATGTTTTTTCTATGCAACTTCTTTTGATCTGGGTTATCAATGATACCAGTGTCTGGTTTGTCCCAAGTTGATATACCAGTTATACGATTATAATAAAATGACCTTTTTTCTTTTTCATCATAGAACTCTTTCCATATCTGATCAGGTCTATATAAGGATTTAGGCTTCTCAATAGGATGTTTAAGGTAGATGTTAGCTGTAGTTCGAATCTTTCCTTGAAATGGTGAATCAGCATAAGCTTCTACTAACTCCTTGATGGTATGAAATTTGCGCTCAGCATCTGAAGACAGATAGTACTGTCCCTCATCATCACGATAAATGCAATATCCATAGACATCTTTATTAACTCTAAAGAAATTCACAATAAGATGTTTGATATTTAATGTGCAAGTATCTTACACAACTGAGACTTTAAATGTCCCCTTTCTTGTGGCACTTGGTCGCACTAGGAATGCTCCATTCTGATGAATGTGATTAGTAAAAATTTTTCCTCGCTATATACATTAGATGCAAAATAATAATATTAACTATTTTTAATGAAGGATAATTACATTTGTCACTCCCCACTGATCAAGATGAAGTCCAGGAACATCTTGCAAACCTACACTTTCTTCAGTTGTTTGTACATGTTCATCTTTACTTTCTATCTGTTGTAAAATATTTTATTTTAATTTTGTTTCAATACAAACTTAGGAATATTTTCACATACAGATACCTTTTCATATGAAGCTTTCTTTTCAGCATTTTCCTGAACAAGTTTGTTAAATTGTCGTCTATGTTTTGCTAAAGTTGCTTGCAATTTTTCTTTTTCCTTTTTTATTTCAGACAATTTCGATTCCTCTTCATGAATTTTCTTCTGTGTGTCTTGGAATCTGTGCTGTAGATTATCTTCATTTGCTTTTTGTTTGCAGATATCTAACTCAAGTTTAGTCAGTTGATGCTCTAATTCTGATGTCATATCTTCAATTTCTGTGACTATTTCCAAAATGATAGCATCGTCATTAGAATATTGGAGTAGCTTCTCTTTCTGGCTCTTTCGTTTATCCAATTTTCTCTTAACTTCTTCCTTTTCTTGAACAAAAGTGGCAGCTTGAAGAGTCACGTTTCTTAAGCTCTCTCGAATCTCTTCTAAATCATTTTTCAAATCGTTTTCTTTCATGATCTGGTTTTGTAACTCAACTTTCGCTTTCTCCAGTTTTAACTCACTTTCTTCTATAGTTTTCACTTTTGATTTAACTTCATCATCCTATGAAATTATTATAATTATAATTAATAAATTTACAATATATTAAACCCACTGTTTCTGTTGTTCTGTCAGCAAAATCTTGCCTTTCCCAATGATAAAGTGCCATGTCAGGAACTAGATTGTGAGGTGAAGATCAAACAAGCATGTATCTTTATATCACATACCATATTTTGATGCTAATTTCTTTGCTAGAGTTATTTGTCCTGAGTCTTTGAGACCTATTATCAATTTTGTCCATGTTGCCTCCTTCAATTCCATCCAAAGGTGGATGACTTCTATTAATGCGTCTTTTTGCTGAGAGTAATGAGAATGCGTTTGTTGGATACTGCTCATTTGAGAGTGTGGAATATCAAGGTAAATTCCCAAGGGAAACCAATGAGTGATGTCTTTGAGCTCTCTAAGAACAGCTTGTAAGGATATTTCTTCAGGAAATAGTTAAATTTAACAATTTTACTAATTAAGGCATTGCTCACCTGTAGTGACTTTTGAAACTGAAGCAAAAGCACATCTGAAGTCGAAAACAGCTCCATCTAAAAGTTGTGCAATGCATTCTCCATGGTTATCAAGTGTGACCTCCTTCAAAGCACATTCTTTCTTGTGATATATTGGAGTGGCAAGGTAAAGTCGAGCATCAACTGAGATATCATAATAGCTAGGCTCTACAAGCTCTTTAAAGCTCTTTGCTACATCTGACTGGAATGTGTTGTCTCGAAGTGATTGTAGAAATGAGTGTAAAGACCTTTTATTACTAAAATCAACTTCTAAGATAGGACACTTTCCACAATGTTGTCTTGCAACATTATGAACATTGTGTTTTCTTGATGTACTTGCAAGAGTTTTGAAGATATCTTTATCTGAAAGTTTAACTACTCCAGACCTTCCACGGAAGTACCAAGATGAACTGCTTACACCTTCAATTTGTAGTGGCTCTTCTGCAATCTTAATATCCACACAGAGTAGAAAAAAACTCTGATAATGTGTTGTGTGGGATAAAATGGGACCTAAGGGTGACATACAAAAATATTAGTTTATATATCATTCACTGTTAACATAGATTGGTTATTTCAACCACTGCATACACTCGTCATATAAAACAAGAAATAAAAAACATCTCAAATATTAAAGTGGATGTACAGATGGCAATGTCAAAAAGTACTTGAAGTACAGACAGTAAGTTATGCATAATAATTTATACAAATCCCAACATTAGTAGTGACTAGTAATTATATAGTAATAAACTATTTATGTATGAATTTGTATGACATTATCACTACGTTGTTTCAGTGACATTCATGTCTGTTATGATTTCCATTTCTCCACTTTAGCAATACTTTCTATAATTACTTCAGGTTTTATTAGCTATGAAAGACTTGATAAAAACAGATAGGCACTTAAATAAGTTGTAAATAAATTCTTACATAATTTGAAAGCATCATAGTGAAGTAGAATGAATGTAGTGGCTATTTTTCTGGGCCATCCACTGTTAAAGTAGATTTATGTTAGCTAGTTTGAGAATTATGAATCTTATTTATCAAAAAAAAGAATGCTACCCCCCTGCCTGTTGTGGTTTGCCAGTCAACATTTCAGTTTGCAATTTATAATTTTATCAGTCCATAAGCAATGTTGAATTAATTCGTTGATACATGTTAATCCATTTTATTCATGCATCTGTATAATCCTTAATAACAAGAAACAGCAATTTACTTACATAACCCCTGAACAGCAGGTAATTTATTTCCACTGTTGCTGTCTTCAGTCATTTGCAATGGCTCTCTTGATGCAGTCTAATTGTAATAAAATACCACTATCAATTCAGAAATCTCTTTTTATGTCAAAGAGGATAACCTTATTACTTATATACCTGTTTTAATTTGAAGGAGTCACTCATCACTGAAGTCAGGTCAAAGCACCACTTTCCTGTCTCTCTATAACAGAAATGGGTGTAACTGTTTTAAACAATATTCATCATCACCTCATGGCTACCACATGCTTGAAAAATATTCACGAAATAAACAAGAAAGGAACCACAGTAAACAATATGTAATGGACAAAGTTGGTTATCAAAGCAGGAATCATTGAGAGTGCGAGAATTTTATGATGAGTCAAAAGATAGTCATCAGATTGAATAATTTACTTACCTTTTTAAAGCATTTAAAGAAAATAAAAGTTATTTGAATTATAATTTAAAATCATGGTGTAGGGGATTGAATAAAAGATTAATAACATATTAGAAGCATTGTGACTGTTAACGTGAAATGCAGTCAATTGTAAAGGACTATCATACAACTAATAGTGTCAATAGTTGTGAAAAGGGGTGTAACTAGAAATAGGATTCATTGCATAAAACTATATTAATTTGAGAATTATAAGATGTTGTTTAGAGACTAATTGAATAACAAATCATTTATAAGTTGACTTGTTTATCTTCCTATTAATAGATCCATACATCTTTTATTATCAATTTAATGAATTTATACATATATCTTTCATTAGTATCCATCTTTTTATAATTCATAAATTTATAAAGCCACTTAGCTAATTAAGGTCAAAGGACTGATTCATGTTACTAGAGATATCTATTGCAAAAAGGGTGTAACTAGAGACAGGATTCATTATGTAATATTATAATCATTTGAGAATTATAAGATGCTATTGAGAGACTAAATGAATAAAAATCTTTTATAGTCTGACTTGTTTATCATTCTATTAATATATCCATACATCCATATTTCAATTTTTCCATCTATATTCCATTCGTATCCATCGTTTAACAATTTATCAAGTCATCTAGCTAAAGGCAAGGAACTGACTCATGTTACTAGATATGATTGCAATTATCAATGAAGCAGATAAGTTGATTATTTTATTACCTTGATCATCATTAAATTGCCATACATCATTTGAAACAGCAGCCTAAATAAAGAAAAGCAATAAAGTATTAAGTACATTTAAGTCTCATTTAAACCAAATCCTATAAACACTAATTACCTTCTCAAGTTCAGATGAAGGATCTGACATAATTGAAATAGAATTATATACATACAATACACAACTGTTTTCTATTTGAGAACAGAAACCATTTAATTATGACAAAAAATGTTGAATTCAATTAATATACAAATTGCCAGACGTTAGTGATTCTTCTTGTCGTCTCAGTTCTCTGCTTGGAAAAGTGGGTGTAACTTATAGTTACTATCAAAAATCCCAAAACATTTTCATTTTTGCATTGTAGTTCCTGTCTTATGACAATAATGTAATTCTTAAACTTTCTATGTACATAATGATAATTATTTGTTAGCAAGACAATGTTTTTCTGACTTTAATCACATTGAGATTAGAAGTTAAATTTTAAGCTCTAAGGATAGGTAATGTGATGTCATGTTTTTGATACACATTTTATCTAAGATTTTAATTTTGAAACAGATGCACCATAATGTAAATCAACTGAGAGTGAATAAGAAACTGTATATAACTTAAATGTAAGCTTACACTTAAATTAAGACTATTATAAGCACTGTGAAAATTGCTCCAGAAAACACCAGTCTTTACTAGTTAATTAAATAGTTAATTAATAACTTGAACCATTTTGACTTTATTGCTAATGACACCATTTAAATACCTTTAAATCATTAAATGAAATTTTAAGAGCAGTACCAACTTCAACCCACTTGTCATTGACATCAGCCAAGAGATGTTATAGCTCAGACTCATTAGTAGCTTTCTGTTAGAATTTTAAGGTACGTTCCTTCCTTGATTTGTACTAATGTCTTTAGCTGAAAGTAAGTCACTTTTATAAACAAACTCTCTCGTATAAGCATAACTTACTTTCCATGCATCACAGACAGACAAATTGAGATGTGTCTATTGAAGTGAAGACTTGCAATATTCCATTCATTACAATCATATCTTGTCATATTGTCAGTCACTAATACTGGTACTTCACTGATAGTGATCAGGCCATCATTTCATTTTGGCAAATTAACATAAAAAATTGACACTTTAAATGTATAATCCTAGTATATTGTGGTCTACTTTTTCTAATACATTGACAAGAACATGAATTTCATGATTTTTATAAAGAATATAGTGACAAATTTTGTTTTGGATTTTAATTTATAATTCTTCCACTAATAATTGACATTTTGAATTTGATCCGCCCACATCTCTTTAAACAATGAATGCTTTTAATGACCTCAGGAAGTGAACTTATTTGTTTTGAATGAATACTTACAACATTCCATGAGTCACTATCATCATATTGATTTAATCAAAATTGGATAAACAATACAAAATCAAGGAAAATCATGTTCAGAATGAAAATGGTTTTTGGTTTGTAATTCAAGTCAACATATGATAATAACAAGAAAATACACCTCAAAAAACAAATGATAAATACGATTAAGGTGTTAGTATAATCACATGTAATACATATTTAAATGTCGTAAATGTTGATATAATAACAAAGAAACATGTAACATTACATCATTTAGCTGTATAGTGACTGTGTCCACGAGAAACGTTTTGCTCATCAGCAAGTGGAGAAGACTTACTCTCCAAATTCATGGAGTAATTGCCAATCCCTTTAACAATACTGTTGTTCTCTGATAGAGGACTTAGACTACTTTGTCCCTCTAACAAGTTAAGTTGAGAAATATGATCAAGGCCTGTACTAAGTGAAGTTTCATTAGATCCATATCCAGACTCTACTGCTGTGTTATCAGAACGAACAGAAACAATAGAAATAGTAGAGTACCGGTTTGTCTGGTGATGTTTGCTTGCATTTTTTTTGGCAAGATGTGAAGTTGGAGAAGATATAGAACGGCTTCTCTCACGAATATGAGACTGAGAGCTGTCATGATTTAGAGAAAGGGGACTATCACGATTTAGAGAGAGGGGACTATCAGAACGACTTGTACTCTCAATTTCTATGACAGACTTTAAGGGATAGTTTGATGAGTCTTCACTATCCATGGAATCATTACCAGATGCATCTAGATGCTCTAAATAAGTACCAATAGGAGAATGTATCTGCTCTTTCTTCATGTTGTCCTGACATTCTTTCGAATCTACATCTGACCCCAATGATCCTTTTGTGGTAGTTTCAATATAATTTAACTCTGCATTATCATTGCTAGGAGAAAAACTTGGAAGAAGGTCAGGGTTAAAATCAATCTTAGGATCTGTCAGAGAACGGTGTTTCAATGGGGGCCTCAGTAATCTGTCCTTATCAATCTGAACACCGGCTTTTGACAATCCTTTTACAGATTCAGAATTTGACCTACGTCGAATAGAATGGAAAAATTTGAAAATTCTTGACTGAAGTGATTGTTTTCTTGTAATTGATTTAGCATTGGCTGGTTCCAATGCCTTATCAAGATCTAAAATCTTCGATGCAGATGCTAATGAAATGCCTTTGGCAGCATCTTCCACTTGGTCAGGACTTAAAGTTAATGATTCTGTTTGTTCAGAGCTCTGTTTCAATGACTTCGTTGGTACAGGCTTTGGGGGTCGGCATTCTAGTTGTGACAAACTGATTGATGTTTTAACATGCTTATTTGTTTCATCGTCAGTACATTCAATGGATTCAAAAGTCACTGATTGTGTTCTATTATCTGGGCTAAGACAAACAAGAGTTGATGTTTGAACAGAGTCGCAGCTATTTCCTAATGTCGCCTGATTTAATTCAACAGCAGATGAGTATTTCTTTGTAGGGACTGACTGAATATTGAGTAGATCGTCCTATTAAGAACATTTAGAACTAAATCATACTTTTTGAAAAGTATAGCATAATGTATTTGTTATATTTATGATAGAAAAACACAAAACCAAACACAGTGGGACAGTCTAAGGTCAGTATATTTTAATAATGATCCCTATGATATGAATCCTAAGCATTGAATGCTAAAGTATGTGCCCCAAGCTTTGAACTATCCCTCTGGGCCATACTTAAAGGTTGCAATATCCTACTGTGCTTCTATGTAAGCAAAACAATTATGCTATGTAGTAATTATAGTACTTATCATAACAAAATTAACATTGTTCCAATAACTGATTGGTAAATATAACAACACATAATGTTATATAAAACCTGTATTTATAATAATATTAAGTACTCAAACTTACAGTGGACACGTATCCAAGGTTTGTAGTTTGATCAGGACAAAGAGAACTGTTATTTTGAATGTCAACGCTCTTTCCAGCTATGCAAAATGAAACAATATGGTTTTGAGCCAACAGTGACATTTGAGCTTTCATTCTTTCTGAGATCTGAGGAACCAAGTTTGTAGGAACAAACCACGACATAAGAACACACCCTTCTTCAACTGAACGCAGTAAAAGGCATTGAGGTGGGACCCCTGTCAATTTGACAATTCTTGCCTTGTAAAGAGTGATGTCTTGAAGAGTAAAAGACTTAAAGTTTGCATCAACTTTAACTAAGAAACCTTCAAATCCTTGGGGTACATTTGACATATACTGGGGGCAGCGATAGGTGACTTTGTTCAGAAAAGTTTTAAAATTCTCTTCATATTCTGTTATGAGTTGACGTCCGTCATTACCACCAAAATCTTCAGCAATGACTGAAATAATTTCATAATTAAACCAAGATGAGTAGGAGTGAAGTGAGGTCATCAGACCTGTGAGATTTCCTTGTGACGTTTCACCAATAGGATAACCCATATGAACAAGTTGCAAACAAATATCTTCAGATGACACATTCAGTCTCTTTAGCAAGTTACAAATTTCAAAAACAAGCCTTCCATATTTCCGTATGATTGCTTGTGATTCTGTGACAATTTGATACTTTAATTCCTCTATTTTACGCCAATCTTCATTGTTAACCATTTCCAATTCACCAAGCATAAGAGGAGAACGAGCATCATAAAGCCTTTCAATTGGGTTCACAAAGGAATTCACTAACGGCTCCCCTTCATCGTGATACCCATAATAAGGATGTGTCTCTGTCTGTTGTACAGGGTAAGAGTGCACAGGACTATATTGGGGTACACCCTGTGGAATAGATGTTGCACTTGAGGCTATAGGCTCAGCTAAAAGTTGATATCGACCTGGAAAAACTCCATCAGATATTGTTTCTTCACCTAAAGAAAGAATAGTCACAAGATGAATCTAACATTAATCAATGCAAGAGTATAAACTTAAAATTGCTAATATATGTTCTATTATAATAGAGTCAAGAGTATTAAAAATACACTCTGTTGTGTCAAGTAACTTAGACCACAATTCAAATTTATAGGGAATTGCATTGAATTGACATAGATATTCCATATCTCAAGCTAAAATGAATGATTCTTGTGTTATGGTATAATGAACCAATGAACAGTTAATGTAAGCTAACATAGTGTATTATTATTAACACAAATCAATCGTTCTATTGCCCTGTCATAATCAAGTTAACCTAGTATTGAAACTAGTAGTAATTAATAAAATACCCACATAAAATTGGTATGGTTTCTGTATACATATTTCAAAGTTTGTAGGATGAGCAATATGCCAAAGCAACAGATAAGATAAGTTGGCAAGTTATATTTGATAATTTATACATTTTTGCTAAGAAATGTATCGAATTTCAAAATTTCCTAAATCTCTAGTTTGCCATACATAACCATAAGTAGTATTACTTGTACCTGTACATACCTCGTAGTATTGGATCAGTAGATATGCCAGTGTATGCAGTTTCTTCAACTGGTAAAACCACAGGTGGTGCTTCACTCTGTCTTCTTAACTGCTCCTTTAGTATTTCTAACAAATCCACATGACCTAAATGTACATCTTCTCCAGCTTCAGTTGACTTTTCTAATCCTTTCATGAAGAGTTCTTCATGTTTCGGTCCTTTACGTACTATCATGTCAAGGAGTTTCTCAGCTTGGGCTTGGTCAGTCAGTTGTGATTCATTTATACTAAGCTGTTGGTACTGGTCATATGTGAGTAGATTAACAGAGAGAAGATGTGGTTTTAGATTGGCTACATTTAAATATTGTATTAGCTCAGCTCTGTATGTGTGCAGGATACTGGTCATGATGTTATCTGTAAAATAAATCATTTGAAACGTTAAAACGTACATGATAGAGACAGTTAATAACGTCTATAGTTATACATAACTATATATGGAATGATGGAATATGTATATTGGAACATAGAGTATTTATCATATCATAATGCTGTTAGCATCGCTCCAAGGTGACATTTTTATAGAAGTCTACGCGTCTAGTCAGAAACAACTTATTTACGTAATTATATAATCGTAGTCTACTGTGTAAAACTTGTACGATGGATACTAGACTACAAACTACAATCTAAAAGGTCTGTACTAATCATTGTACAGGTACATGATGTTCACAAACAATAATTCACTTACGTACAGAGGTAGACAAGACAGATCAGAAAGAGCAAGTTCAGCAAGTCGACTTAACAACCTCTCCTCCCCTTAATGGAATGTCAACTATTCATAAATATTCATATATTTCAAGCATTGAAAAGTAGAGGAATATAATCCACACATTCACTGTAGACCCTATATACTTTTTACAGAGGTAGATTTATATAAACGTTCCCAAAGGTTGTACTATAATATTCAATGGATTGTAACATCTGGACCCATTTCCCATCCAAAAATTCAAAAATTAAAGACACATTTTTTGAAATCACTGAGATTTTATCATCTAATGGTAATTGGGAAAATAAGTATATAATAATAAAATAAACAATGAAACACTCAATAATGTAACATTTGTACTGGCCTCAGAATTACTTTGACCATTCTAAATGACTTGTAAATATCGCATATGAACATACACACCATGGAATATGACAGATAATGTTGTCATAATGAATAGAAAATTCACATAAGTAGTAAAATGTATCCAAAGGTTTGTAAAGTCTGTGTCCATTCTCATTCAAAGACTAAAGAGACTGTCTACATTAAATAGCTAGTGTATTATTTAAAACTATGTGTGTTATGGCATTCTAAGTGAGTGGCACTAGTATAGCTTAGTGGTTGGTCACCCACATCATTCTTGCTTGGTTAACTGATTATCATCTAGTGGCAATTAGGAAAATAAGAATATAATAAGAAAATAAACAATAAAGCAATCAATGATATGTAACACAAATTGAATGCTTCAGACAAACATCTCAGCATAACACAGTTATTGTTATTCTATATCCTTTTTTAAGAATTCGATAATTTTTGCAATCCACTTCATTATCATTTCTTTGATAGATATTTCATTACCAGTAGCATTATAGCAGTGCTCTTCTTCCCCTAGTATTAAAGAAATAGGCTGTTCATCAATGGGGAGATCTTCATCAGTACTAACACAACTTTTGAAACGTTCTTTATTTTGTTGCACAAGTGCATGTCGGGCACTTTTTTTACATCTGTTAAGGCATTGGTACCAAAATATTTTCAGCCAGTTGCTACAAGTAGGGAGACTCAAGGGGTTCGTGATACTAATTGTCTTACGATGATAACCTGTAGGTACCACAGGAATGGTGTCTATGACATCAAGAGGTATTCCGGACTTTTGAAGACAAGTTCCAATAGCACTTGCCCAAAATTTCACTATTTTTTCGAAATGCTGTTTCGTCTCTTCTTCAGTCTTGCAAGTTGCTGTTTCTGTGATATTGTTAGCATAAGTGAGAGCGATAACTGCATACTGCCAAATCTCTTGATTTGTTGTTGCAAACTTCCTTAATGTTCTTTCATCAAGTCTACCGCCAACTACACTAATACAATAAACAAGAAGATCAATATCAGGAAATATTTCCTGTAGATGACGAATGTTTTCCTTATCTTTTCGAGACCCATCCAGTCCATGAGTATCCCACACAGTAACTTGTATTCGTCTACCACGAGTTTTTACATGCTCTCGTTCGTATGGCTTTTCTAAAAATTTTGTAACACTATAAGGATCAGCACCCTCAGTAGCTACTTCTCTGCCAATAAGTCCGTTTATTAACGAAGACTTCCCAACTCCTTGTTTACCAACAAAAAGAATAGAAATCGATTCATCTTTATCTTCAAGATTCTTCATTGTCGAACGTGCTGCACGTTTTGTTCTGCTATCTATTGTAAATATTGACTCTGCAGGTGAGTATCTCAAGACTGGGGAACTACTAAAAATTCCACTTTCTGAAAATGACCCGCAATATGAATCGCATGACTCTACTTCTGATGTGTATTCATCATCAGCTGGTACCAAAAACACATCTTCAGTTTCCTCCCCACACACTGGCACGTTAGCAGTAGCCATTATTTCATCTTCAAAGAAACAGTTGTAGATCTTACATGCAAGGTGAAAGGACTAATAGTAAGATCTAGAAACGAGAATTAGCCCAACGATGTGCTCATATCATCGATGTAGAATTAATAAATCACATGGTCTAACCACAGAACCCACCCTCACCTGACTAGTGACTATAATAAAATTACCGAGAACACAAATTCTCAGAGGTATATATTAATTAAGTAAAACGTTCCCAGTTACGTACTTAGCAACGTCTGGAACGAATCAGGTCAGTCCTTAGATATTTTCTTGTGCCTGCAGCACTGAAATCTGTGGTACACAAGAGTTACTGCTGAATAAGATGCAGTTGTGTTGATTCTAAATCCAGCTACACTCACACTAGTGTCAGATTTATCTTGAGTATTTGAATCTGCTGCAAGTGTCACTTACAGATGTGTTTCAATATCCACTGTAAATGATGGTATAGGACATAAAAATTTCTATAAACATCATGATGTATCCTTATCGGTGGTAATATGATCAGTGATTGTTACAGTAAGCTGTTCATCTTTAATAATAATTTCTGTAAAAATTTGTACTAATTACTAAAAAATAAATCTGAAATATAAAACAATATTATGCTATAAAAATTAATTGGTTAGTTTAAGTTTTAGTCCACACTTAGTTTTACCAATATTAATCCAGTCCTCTTGAAGGGCTCTACTAGCTACAGCAAAACTTCCTCCTAGCTCATTAAAAACTGAAAGACATTTTACGCAGTGCTCCTCTAGTTCAGGGCCTCTTCTCATAAATTCGACTGCTGCTTTAAATTCACCGATGATACCATCAAAAGAAGGTGACCTTTGGACTTCTCTGTTAATGAGACCAGCTGTGTACATCTCACTAGCTAATGTTTCTAGACAACTCGTACTTAAAATCAAATCACGTAGTGAAGCATAGTGGCTTGTAAGAACTTTTATAATAGCACATCGTAGCTTAGGAACATCAACATCTGCATAGAGTAATATCAGTTAATATGGAAATATTTTTATTTATTTTTATTTATATTCTTTAACTGCTATAAGGTAAAACACTAAAGAAACAACTAGAAGAAAGTCTACTTATATAACAAAGCAACAAATCTAAAAATAGAATCTATAAATAGAATATACCAAATAAGGAATACACTAAATATAACCAGAAGCTCTAAACTGTGATATAGTGATGATAGTAAACAGTTCAGAAAGCAGTTTTATATCCTACTCATGGTTTTTTAGGATGTGTATACCCCTGATAATCAGCTTCCACATAATGAAATATTAATATTTTAATAACACTTTTAGTCACTTATGTTCATACCTTTGTATGATCCTGAGGAATTAGGAGATGATTCATTTACAAGAGCTCCATCAGAACATGAAACTATGTCACTATCTAAAGATGAGAAATGACTAAACACGATTCCAACTGAATACAGTCAAATGGTAACCACCATTGTTATATTTAATAAATTAGAACATTGATATTTATTGGTTCAGCTTGTGATATAATAATAAAAATACCTTGGTGTCCTGATTCTTCAACAGGTGGCAACATGGCACATTGTACTGGCACTGTTCTCCTTCTTAATTCCTCTGTCAGGATATCTAACAAATCTACATGTCCCAAATGTACATCTTCTCCTTTTTCAGTTGCCTTCTGTAGTCCTCTTATAAATAATTCTTCATGTTTTGGTCCTTTACGAACTATCATGTCAAGAAGCTTTTCAACTTGTGCTTTGTCAGTAAGTTGTGTTTCATACAGTCCTAGCTGCTGGTACTGGTCATATGTGAGTAAATTAATAGAGAGAAGGTGTGGTTTCAGATTGGGTACATTGAGATATTGAATTAGCTCTGCTCTACAAGCATGTAGGATACTAGTCATGATATAATCTCTGCAAGGAAGATAGATGGGATTGTAATATTAACTTTATGATTGCTGCAGTGCTATACTAAAATTACTAGCTGCTATAAACTTGAAATCAAAGCTGCTATCTAAGCATTACATTCTAAAACATTTATATATACAACAGTTAGAGAGTTTTTACTTCAAAAGGTATAGGTTGGCTTGTAAAAGTGGTGTCATTGCATAGTCTAGACCAAACATCTCTTTGTAAGCAAAAAGACAGGTATCCAGACAACAAATGATATCCATCAGTTTAATTTATACATCAATAATAAGAGCAAAGAATAAGTCACAAATCATTCCATAGATTTTCTCTTATTAAGAACATATTTGTCTGATACACCAAAACATGATTTTGGGCCTTAGATAACTTACCTAACATATAGACAGTATGCCAAATGTATAGCAGTTATAGACTCCTCCCTCTCATGTTAGAATAACCAATTATGAAGCTATATGTGTGTGTGTGTGTGTGTGTGTGTGTGTGTGTGTGTGTGGTAACTTTGGGCAGAATAACTCTGACCAATTAACACTTGATTGAACAACTGAATAAATTTATTTCTATTTGAAAACAAAAAGACATTACAATGAAGAAAACCATAATATAATTATGAATATTTAATTATATATATATATATATACTTGTGTAAAAGCACAATTTCATAGAGCTACATATATCATACCAATGGATCACATGTTAACACGAGGAAACCCAGTATAAGCATCAGTATCATCTGTTGATATGGCAGATACATCTGCACCAGTGTCAGAGTTGTTTTGGCTGTTATAAATCTGCTGTGAATGAGGCTTTTGGACATATCTCAGCATCCATCGTAATATAGGACAAATAATGATGTCATAATAAATTAAAATTCCCATAAGAAGTAAAATGTATCCAATGGGTTGTAGTGGTTGTGCCTTTTCCCATTTAAAGATTAAAGAAACAATCCATATAGAAACAGTTCGTGCATTATCTAGAACCATACGTGTTGTGGCATTCCAAGTGATAGTGACAGTTAATCCAGCAAAATTAAACACTGCTATACTTACCACAACAACTAATGAACACACTAAAATAGACAAATTGTTTCCAATCATAGTATTAGCATCAGCAATATCTTCAAATCGAGGCTGCGTTTGTGAAACATCAGAGAATGATACATGCCAAGGTATGAGGTACATTGGTAAAAGAAGCAAACAAACAATAACAAAACCAAATAGACCTTCCCAGCCGACAGCTTGAAGAGGTGGGACTTTATACTTTTTAAGTAACTTCTCCTCAATAATCATCTGAATTGCAGTAACAATTTGTGACATAATAATTAAAAGGTCACTAGCTAATAAGTAATTTTCACGAATATCCACATCATAAACTTTACCGTAGATATAATCTCCAATTCCTACAAGTACAAGGCCCAATACTATAAACCCTATACCAATCTAATGATGAATGTACAATTTTGTTTTGAGAAATGCTACAGACAACAAGCCAGTGAAAATAATGACACTACCGCGAAGCATTTGAAAACTAGAAGCAAATGTCCATGTCAGACCAAAATATAACAATGATGTTGATGTAAAGTCACATATTGCTGGAAAAATCCAAATAAAATTTAATGGAGAAGGAGGAGGAATTCTTTGTTCTCCTTCGTCTTCTTCTAATTGAGGCTGCTTTATTTTAAAATACTTAAGCATTTCAAAAGCAATCAAGCACAGTAGTTCACCTAAAAACATCTGACTTACTTGAAAGAATGGATGATCATAACTATGTTCATCTTCTGGATTTGTACCTTTAGCTCGTTTGGAATCAGTCAACTTTGCAAAGACAGTGTTAACTGTTCCTGAAGTTACCAACACAACAGCAATGATCACATGAAACACAAATGACTTTGAAATGTGAAAGTTTCTTTCTGGCATTTTTCTCCTAGATATTAAGATTGGGTTGATATAGCTGTATACTGTTACCTGTTTCTGACTTTGCTAGTAATTGCATGCAGGGTATACACAGTGATTGTTCCAGTAGCTACTGAGCTATAATACCATTTCTATGTATGGTCATACTGAAAGAACAATTCTGTTAATGCTATGATATCATGTTTTTTTAATACATTGTGTGACTAGAATACAACAGTTGTTATAGACAGCAATGTCTCATCCAATGTAGAACTCAGGATCAGGTTATAAAAACTAACCTTGAAGTCACCAGCTAGTTATATTAACAGTTATTAAAAATCCTTCAAATCTGAATGGCCAGGAGAAGCTGATTTATCTTCAATTCTGAAGCTCTGCATTATGCCATTATTTGGTTTAAATCCGAGTCAAGTGCTGTTTAAGCTAGCAATTGTTTTTGTATTTCTAACTACTGGGACAGCTAACACACTCTTTGCCAAATGGACTGATCTACTGTATGCTAATGGAACCAATCCAACTGTCAGCCATTTGTTTTATCATCCATTCTTCCAAACCAATTTGATGTTTATGGGTGAAATGTTTTGTCTATTTGCTTTTGAAGCTATATTCTGCTTTATTAAATGCAGTGGCAATCTCTTCCCAGAGGAAAGACAAGAGTCTGCAAAGTCAACTTCTATAGTATGGCTCATTCCAGCAACGTGTGATCTTGTAAGCAGTTCTTTGATTTATATTGGTTTACAGTTAACATCAGCTGCTAGTTTTCAAATGATACGTGGGAGTGTTATTCTGTTCACAGGATTTTTGTCTGTATTATTCCTGAAGACTAAACTATACGTTCATCACTGGATTGGTATGTTAACCATTGTGACTGGGTTAGTTATTGTAGGTTGTGGTGATTATGTCTTGCATCAGTCTCATACCTCTAATCATGGTAAGAAATGGCATGCTGTTATTGGTGATGCATTTATCATTGTAAGTCAATTCCTAACAGCTATTCAATCAGTTGTTGAAGAAAAGTTTTTAAAGAAGTTTAACGTTGATCCACTTAAAGCTGTTGGTTGGGAAGGTTTGTTTGGGTTTGTGATAATGTTTCTTGCCTTTATACCGATGTATTACATTCCCTGGCATTTCACACTTAATTATAATGAGAATAATAGTAGTTCACAACAAGTTGAAGTTCGTTTTGAAGATGCTACTGATGCATTTTCAATGATGTTTAATAATAAGTTTATATTGATTTCTTCCATTGGTGTTGTAATAAGCATTGCTATCTATAACTTTTCTGGATTAACTGTTATCAGTAAATGGAATGCTACAAGTTGTATTGTTCTTGATAGCATACGTACCATGTTTGTCTGGGGAATGACATTGATACTACCTGGCTGGCAAAAGTTTCAACCTTTTCAACCAGCTGGTTATTTTTTGTTAGTTGTCGGCACATTTATATATTACAATATTCTTTTTGTGCCTGTCTATCACTGGATAAAGAGAAAATGTAACAGGAGAAATCATGTAGAGGAAGAAGAGGGAGAGCATGATTCATTGCTTGGGCATTCATATAATGAAAATCAAGTACAAGCTATATATGATGATTCTGCAACTGTTGTCGATGATGATGACCATGATGATGAACATACCTTATTTATACATGTAAATAGAATCTAAAATGACTAAGAGTGATAAAATGTTAAACTTCAAATTGATTTTTCTAATTAATGTTACAGTTCTATCCTTTTTACGTGATTGTGATTTTTATTTGTAAAACATATATATTAGTGATTGTTGTATGATGGAAAAATTTAATAGTAATTTCTTATATATACAATACCAGACAAATGTAATAATTATGTTAACTCTCTGCATTGACAATTAAAGCAGCCAATTATCAATACTAGTACAGTCAATGAATTGTTATAGTAATGTTCTAGTCAGTTATATCTAAGAAAGACAGAGTACATACAACAATTTAATACAGAGAGGAACAACATTATGGAGAAAACTTAAAATAAGATATAAATAAGATATGGATGATATAAATATGTCAGTTTAGCCTGCCTAAATACAAATATTTCCTTTTCTAAGTCAACTCAGATCTCAATTCATAGAAATGCACGACAGTTGTATATAATTATTATTCATGATAATAGATAGGCAAATAGATTGAGATATATACTATATATCACATACATAACCAACTGTACCATACCTCCATACACCTCAAACTATATATACAATTATATGCTCAGTCTTTGTTGTATATTAATTTCCTTTTTACTTTTGAGAAATAGATAAAAAGCAGATAACACACGTGTACACCAGTATTTTTATTATTGTGGTTATATCCATATTAATAAATAGTTCAATTTAATAGTGGGTGGGTTGTTACTATCTAGCACGTGTAACTTATAAAAAGACTTCACTGATACTACTATGGCTCCTCAATGTGGTATACCAGTGTTTTGGAGAAAGGAACTGTTCACGTTTGTTGTAGTAATTGTTTTTTTGAGTACTGGAACAGCTAACACACTCTTTGCTAAGTGGGCGGACTTAATACATGCTAGAGGTACTAACCCAACTGTGAGTCACTTATTTGATCATCCATTTTATCAAACTAACTTGAAGTTTATGGGAGAAATGTTTTGTTTGTTTGCCTTTGAAGCTTTACTCTACTTCACTAAATGTAATAATAGTCCCATTGCAAAGGAAAATTTAGAATATGCCAATTCAACTTCATTAGTATGGGTTATTCCAGCTGTCTGTGATCTCTTAGCAACTTCAATGGTCTATATTGGTTTACAGTTGACTTCAGCTTCTAGTTTCCAAGTGATACGTGGCAGTGTAATTCTTTTTACTGGAGGTTTGGCAAGATTAATTCTAAAAACTAAACTGCACATTCATCAATGGATTGGTATGGTGACTATTGTGATAGGATTGATTATGGTAGGATATGGTGATTATCTATATCATAATGAAGCATCTATTAATAATACAAAGTGGCATGCTGTTATTGGTGATGCATTTATAATTACAAGTCAGTTGTTGACTGCTTTCCAACTTGTTGTTGAAGAAAAGTTCTTAAAGAAGTTTAATGTTGATCCTCTGAAAGCTGTTGGCTGGGAAGGCTTGTTTGGGTTTATAATAATGTTTATAGCCTTTATACCATTGTACTATATTCACTGGCATATACCAATTGCTAATAACCGTATTCAGCAATCCACTATTCGTTTTGAAGACATCAATGATGCTGTTGCCCAAATGTTGAGTAGCAGCCACTTGTTAATTGCTTGTATTGGCGTGGTATTAAGCATTGCCTTGTATAACTTTGCTGGTCTGACTGTGACTCGAAAATGGAATGCTGCTTCTCGAATTGTTCTTGACAGCATTCGAACTATATTTATTTGGGCAATTTCAATTAATCTACCAAACTGGCAAGTGATTCAAGCATTTCAGCCTATAGGATATCTTATACTTGTTGTTGGTACTTTTATATATTATGACATTATCTTCATGCCCTCTATTCGTTGGGTGATAAGAAAATGTACTGCTAATGTTAACGTACAAAGAGATGAACAAAAGCAACTTTTGGTAGAATCTATTAGCAATGCACAAGAGTAAATGATGATTCTACGAAAAAGTCTGATGCTCGAGATGATGGAAATCAATTATATGATAGTGCTTTAAGAATTTAATACACTGTGCATATCTCCTCATTTCACAGACATGTACACATTATTGTTATTCATAATATACAGATGTATGTAACACAAATATGCGTGAACATGTTAATTTATTAGTGCAACACAATCATGACACTTGACATGTGAACTAGAAAGTGAGTGTAAGGTGTATTACGACATGTTACATAAGCAGAAACAAACAGCTGCTGCAAGGCTTATGAGACTTTATCAGGTGTGTAATAATTCTGATGTGTCGTCTACTGAACAATGAATGCACTAATTGAAACATTCATGATAAGGTTATAATAACTAAATTGGTGTGACATAATTTGTGGTTTCCTCAAACCAGTTTGAGTTTACTTTATGAACTGTAAGAGAATTTCAACAACAGACAACTACAGAAGGTGGTCTACCTTTGCTCACAGAGTTTGACTGTCCAATCCTGCTTTTAACCAGTAACTTATATATTTTCCATCATACACTATACATGCACCAGTCTCAGTTGTACATGTATGTTCTGACTCTTGTCAATTTAATTATTCAGACTCTCTTATTTATGTACACGATATTTCTAATAATTTGTTTTGTTACAACGTTTATTGTATTGGTAATAATTAACTCTAAAAAAAGTCCAAATTTGAAACGCTAGTCAAATTTTTGAACAATGAATATTATTATATGACTGTATCATATACATTATATCTGAACTGAATCAAAATGACGCCACATGATGAGTCAAAGTCGCTGTCCGAAACTTATGATACATTATCACGTGGTCTGTCCTGGTCCATCAGTGATGTCATAGTTGACTCACGTACAGGCGCTTGGCTGTGTAGTATGCCATCCTATTGTAGAGTGGACCTGTTAACAATAGTTATAGTTGTTGTTTTTCTTATCACTGGAACAGCTAACACACTCTTTGCTAAATGGGCAGACAGGATATATGCCAATGGTACCAACCCAACAGCCAGTCATGTGTTTGATCATCCATTTTATCAAGCTAACTTGATGTTTATAGGAGAACTGCTATGTCTTTTTGCTTTTGAAGCTTCACTTTACTTCACAACATCTTGTGGTAATGGTATTCCAGAAGAAAAGCGAGAGTCTGCCTCTTCAACTACCATAGTATGGATCATACCAGCTCTATGTGATCTAGTAGGAACATCATTAGGTTATATAGGTCTACAGTTAACTTCAGCTTCTAGTTTTCAAATGTTACGTGGCAGTGTAATTATTTTTACTGGAGTTTTGGCAAGATTAATTCTAAAGACTAAACTACGTATTCGTCAATGGATTGGTATGGTGACTATTGTGATAGGATTAATTACAGTAGGAAGTGGTGATTATTGGCATCATAATAAAACATCAAATAGTGATGTGAAATGGCATGCTGTTATTGGTGATGCACTTATAATTGTAAGCCAACTTCTGACTGCTTTTCAAGTAATTATTGAAGAAAAGTTCTTAAGAAAGTTTAATGTTGATCCTCTGAAAGCTGTTGGATGGGAAGGTTTGTTTGGGTTTATAATAATGGTCTTCATCTACATACCATTATATTATATACACTGGCATTATTACATCCCAAATATTATTAAGCGAGACACTCCTCATACACATCTTGAAGATGTAGCAGATGCTATTACCCAGATGTTGAGTAGCAGCCACTTGTTAATTGCTTGTATTGGCGTGGTATTAAGCATTGCCTTGTATAACTTTGCTGGTCTGACTGTGACTCGAAAATGGAATGCTGCTTCTCGAATTGTTCTTGACAGCATTCGGACTATATTCATTTGGGCAATTTCAATTAGTCTACCAAACTGGCAAAAGGCTCAACCATTTCAGCCAGTAGGCTATCTTATACTTATTGTTGGTACTTTTATATATTATGACATTATCTTCATGCCTTTTATTCGCTGGGTGATAAGAAAATATACTGCGAATGGCAATGATGTATATAATATACAAGGTGAACAAAGAAGTCTTTTGGTAGAGTCTGTTAGTAATACACAAGTATTAAGTGATGATTCAACAAACCAGTATGATGCTCGAGATGATGGCAATCTGTTGTACGCACGTGCTTCAAGAATTTAATGTCCTCCCCTAGATGTACATGTGCACACATTATTTTTCATAAGTTAGACATATAATTAGAATTTGTATCAAAAACAATTTTTTTGCAAGTACATGTTGAATTAATAATACATGATGATGGCTTTCTAATTCAATCTAGAATAAATAAGAACTCAATCACGTTACATTAGAGGAACAATACAAGTAGCTGGAAGTTAAACTTTATTACATCAAAACAATAACAGAAGTTGTTCAACTAGAAAGTAGAAGCACATTGATTATGTTCTTTGTTATTTATTCAAAGAACAGACAAGACCTAGAGCTTGTAAAAGTAATGGTTAATTTATTGGTTACTTTGAGCTAGCATGTACATGAGATGAAATATACACTAAACAGGAAAGGTAGTACAGTGTGTAACTAAACAAAGGAACAGATCAATGCACATTACTTATAAATTTTCTGTCAACAAAAAGAGGTAATGGACTTACACACAAAACAGAACAACACATCAACTACCATTACTAATAACTACTGGTTTATACAATTAGATCTATAATTAATGTCAGTTAGTTATTTTGTGTAGTAATGTTGCGCCTACTTCCTGTTTCTTTTGTACGCTTCCACAGTTAAATATGGCGAAGCAGTCGCTTTATGTTCGAGCTTTAAGGAAAAATTATGACAAGATCATTGAATCAACCCTTGACCCATTCAACTTTGCTGTCAAATTGCTTAGTACTGAAATTATCTCAGGTGAAACGTACAGACTAGTAACTGACAGAGCAAGCTCCATGACAGGGTCTGACCGTCTACGTATTTTGGTAGACTCACTCGTTGCTAGTATTACACTCAACAAAACTGTATTTAATAGCCTGTTAGGAATTCTAAAAGAAATTGGTGGTGCTACTTGTACAGCTCTTTCTGAACAACTGGAATTGACTTACCAAGGTAACTTGAATTTCAGCTTTTACTTAACATTATTTGTTTAAACTAAATGTAATATTGTATCTTATTCTTTAGATTTATTGCATGATCCTGGAACTTTTCAAGCATTGGCAGAAGTTGAAGGTATAAATGATTATATATATATATATATATATATATATATATATATATATATGTAGTTGACAAGTTTTTGATTTCATGTTTAATTTAATCAGAGGAAAATTGAACTGTATTATGTAGCTATGTCAATAATATATATTATATTAATGGCAATCCTTTAACTAAGTTCATATCTGATAGAGTAAATTGATAATGTAGGTTATGTCCCAAAGAACTACTAGTATATAGTATAGCTTTGACAAGCCATTCATCAGTTCAACCTCACAACCAGTTTGGCATTATTCACAGTTTGTCAGACATAAATTCTTATGTATTACGAAACTATTATTGTTATGTACATAGGATCATTGTTCATAACCAATATTACTTTTCATTTTAGAATATGGAGGAAGTATTTCTGTGTGGTCACCATATTGCAGTTTTCTTAAAGCATTATACCACAGAAAGTTGGATGCATATGAACAATGGCCTCCAGTTCATTCCAATGAGTACATTCCTTTAATATTCTCTGAGATTACATCAGATTATTATGACACTGAAGATGATGTTAAAAAAAAAGCCAAACACATGTTGGCTGGTGATGTTAATGGAGCCTTTTCATCAAGACCATGCGTTCCAATGAATGAACTGCTTGGTAAGTCTATTTTAATAGAAAACGTTAAAACTATATTAATTGAAGGAGCACCTGGAATTGGTAAAACTACATTTACTTATACTCTTTGCCAAAAATGGGCATCAGGTTCTGCCTTGCAACAATTTAAAGGAATCGTCCGTTGGTCATTGAGTGACCTCATAGAGTCTGATGTTGCTTCTGTTTCAGATTTAATAATGCATGATAGTTATGACATTAAAATGAAAACAGCTAAAGCTTTATGTGAAGAAAGTGGAGAAGGCATTCTTTTTATTTTTGATGGTTGGGATGAAATCCCACAAGATGTTAATAAAGATAAAGTTACTTTTCTTCTTGACCTTATAAAAGGAAAAAAGCTCCCTAAAGCATCGTATATTGTAACCACTCGTCCTCTTCAAATGGGCAAATCTTTCAAACTGAAACATACTTTCTTTAACCGCTGTTTTGAAATTACTGGCTTTTCTGATGACAATGTAGTTGATTATATAAGTAAAGCATTTATGCGGAATCCTACAGAAGCTAAAACTCTTCTAAAACAGTTGGAAACTCGACCTGATATACAAAGTATGTGTTATATTCCTATACACTGTGCAATTGTTACTTACGTTTTTGGCCAAAAGAAAAAGCTTCCCAGAACACTCACCGAATTTTATCAGATTTTCATTTTAAATAGTTTACTTCGTAACTTGCAACTACGTTTAGAGGGAGGTGGTGATATTGATGAATTAGGTAGTCTTTGTGATCTCCCAAAAGAGATACTCGAGCTCTTCACTAGTTTATCTGAACTAGCATTTAGAGGGTTATGGGCAGAAAAGCATACATACTCAAAAGATGAAGTACATAGCGTATTACGTTCAAGTAAAGCATTAATTGAAATTGATCGCTTGGGTATTTTACAGGCACAGCAAATTTTTCATTCCACTGGTATTAAGATGTCCTTTCATTTTCTTCATTCGTCAGTTCAACAGTATCTTGCAGCATATTTTCTGACATCACTTAAAGCAGAAGAGCAAAATAAGTACATCCGTACTTATATTAGTTTAGTTCCATTCTATTCCGTATGGCAATTTTACTGTGGTTTGTGCTCATTTACTAATTTACAGGAGTCAGGATTTGTGGATATAGTGTGTCAACATTTTCACTCTTTATCTCAGTTTAATGATGTACTTTCATCAAATGACTCTTTGTTGTCAGATGTTGACCAAATTGAGAGTAGTGATTCTGACATAGATGAGCTGTCTTTCCGATGCATGCCTATAGAAGTTAGTTTTGACACTGATGCAGCAGTGTCTGATACTACTACTCAAGTTGGTTCAATTTCAATCGAGCCATGCTTTGTAAATGATACAATGTCTGTTTCTACTTCAAAAGACATTAATGATGTAGTTTCCTCTCATTTTGAATCTTCTACTCGTGAAGATGTAAGTACATTAAATGATCATTATGATGTTAATGCACATAAAAATCAGGTAACATTACAGGGACCTAGTACAGTCTTAGGTGACATGTTTTCTGACACAGTGAAGGTAACTCCATATAGATTTGAGAGTAGGGACCTTCTTTTGTTCCTAAAGTGTGCGTATGAATTTAAAAAGAATAACTTTTGTACACTTATCTTGAACCTATGCAAAGGAGGCTTGTTTCTTCGTAATTTTGATTTTAAAAAATTGGATATGATATCAATTGGTTTCTTTCTTAAGAATGCAATCGAACCATTTACACTAATGCTTACTAATTGTAGAATTGAAGCTAATCACCTCAGAGTTTTTCGTTACCAAATTATGAAGTCAAAAAGAAATACAGTGAACTTACGAAAATTATTTATTCAGCTAAACAAGCTAAAGGCAGAAGGTGCGCATGAACTAAGTAAATTAGTATCGTCATTAAAAAACTGTGAATTAATTGAGCTATCTAGCAATAACCTTTGCGATGAAGGCCTGCAGCATATAATCAAAATGTTACCTAGTTTGATAAATTTGAAGGCTTTTAGTGTAGCTTCTAATAACCTTACATCTGTAGAGCTCCTCTGCAGTATGATAAGTAAACATTGCCAATTAACACATCTTTGCCTAAGTTATAATCCCATTGGTACCACTGGTGCATATCATATAACAGAAATGCTAAAGATATGTCCAACACTTATTGATCTACGTGTAGCAAGCTGTCAACTATGTGATGATGGTGTACTGTTTTTAGCTGAGACTTTAGGCCAAGAAAGCAAGTTAGAATTTTTGGACTTGTCTGAAAATGACATCACTGAAGTTGGTGCTGCATATTTAGCTTCATCTCTATCAAATAGTAACATAAAAAAGCTACTTTTAGGTTCTAATCCAATCGGTAGTGATGGAGCAGGAATTCTATTTTCTGCCTTGTCTTTGAATCAAGTGTTTCAGTACTTGGATATAAACAGTTGCAATATTAACATGACTGACTCCCTTATAGAGCCAATCTATGATCTTCTTACTAACTCACCTATTCAGAAATTAAATATATCATATAACAATATGACAGACAATGGTCTAGCTGCAATCATTCAAATTTTAGGAAATGATTCGTGTTTGATTCAACATTTTGCTGTAGCTGGCAGTGACATGCAAGCTGAAAGTTCCTTAGCTTTAGCAAACATTTTACTGCAAACTTCCAAGTTGACACATTTAACCCTTAGTGGGACTGAAGTTTTAAATCTATGCACAGACTCAGAGTCAGACATTTTTCATCATATGCTTGACTCATTTGTTGAAACGTCGTCTCTTTCATTTATAAAATTCAATATACCAGAAAGTGATGATGAAATGAAGACTGAGTTAAAACAATATCTTGGCTCAGTTAATAAAAAGCGAAAGATGAAAGGTGCTTTAAAGCTTAAACTCTGTTTTAAAGATATTGAAGATTGCAATAGCTTCTGCTACTCAAGTAACGAAGAAGAAATAACAGAATACTTAAGCAGTGAAGATGAAAACATATAATGTCTGAGTGATGACAAGAAAACATGTTTTTGTTAATTTAATTATTAAATATTGTAATATAATGAAATTGTAAGCTTGTGTGTTAACAAATTCTAATAATTGTATGTTTTTTTTTCTTTACAATATTAAGAACATTGTTTACTGTACAGAAAATACAATATACACTTGCAATTGTGTGGGTGTTGAAAAAGAGAGATATCAAAGATCAGTCGGCAGTGGTGTTGAGGAAACTGTTGAAGTTGCTGATGTAGTGTCCTAATGATACATAACAGCTATTACAATATCAGTGCATAATGTACTCTATAGCTACAATGATCTGAGGAGAACATTTCTTCTGGATTGTTTTTAGCTATCAGCTAAATTATGGGATAATTCACTGACCTTGTCTTTTCTTGAATGTTTGTCTATACGGTATGCTTTTGAACGATTGTGGTTTGGTTGGGTGGTTTGTATAAGTATGGAACGAACATTAATTGCTTGGAGAAATGATGCATGACCGGGATGATGTAACTGACTCTATTGGAGATGACGGCCAACAATATACTATTTTAAGGCCATGAATCTAGTGACACTTTTAGGCTTTTGTTTGCTTTGTTTTTATAGCACATCAAATTTCATCAAACAATAAATGTCAAATTTAAACCTGTTATCACCTTCATTAACCAGTATATAGATAAATATGTACATAAGTAAACAAAAGAGATCAGATCTACACATTTATAAGTTGATAAGTTCATTAAAGTCTGCATCCAAAAGACAACATTGTGTGGTAGCTAGGTAGACAGATTATTTATTCACTTTAGCAAATTCTTAAGCTTAAATGAGGCACATCATTATTTGTGAGGTATGTGTTTGAAAGTAATAAAGAAAAAATTTGCTTATACCATCAGGAAGTTTGTAGATGCTATCAGTATAGAGATTATGTATTTCTTAGATATTTAAGTAAACACAAAATTTTGTAACATGTGTCCTATTGCTATTGTATGTAAGCTTGTGGTTACATATGAAAACTCTACTATTAGCTATATTAATTTAACCTGTTGTTAAGACAAATATATATTATACTGTATATACTCATAATATATCTGCCTATACAGTTATAGAATGTACATATGTCACACATGCATCACATATTACAAGTACATTGCATATATAGGTTTCCTAATTAAATACCGACCTTTGTTTTGATAAAGAAACCCCTTTATTTTCACTATACACTATATTTATTTATTGTTCTTGACAGCATTCAAACTATATTTATTTGGGCAATTTCAATTAATCTACCAAACTGGCAAAAGGCTCAACCATTTCAGCCAGTAGGCTATCTTATACTTATTGTTGGTACTTTTATATATTATGACATAATCTTCATGCCCTCTATTCGCTGGTTGATAAGAAAATATACTGCGAGTGGCAATGATGTATATAATATACAAGGTGAAGTCTGTTAGTAATACACAACTATTAAGTGATGATTCAACAAACCAGTATGATGCTTGAGATGATGGCAATCTGTTGTATCCACGTGCTTCAAGAATTTAATGTCCTCCCCTAGATGTACATGTGCACACATTATTTTTCATAAGTTAGACATATAATTAGAATTTGTATCAAAAACAATTTTTTGTAAGTACATGTTGAATTGATAATATATGACAATGGCTTTCCAATCTAGAATAAATAAGAATTCAATCACGTTACATTAGAGGAACAATACAAGTAGCTGGAAGTTAAACTTTACATCAAACCAGTAACAGAAGTTGTTCAACTAGAAGGTAGAAGCACATTGATTATGTTCTTTGTTATTTATTCAAAGAACAGACAAGATCTAGAGCTTGTAAAAGTAATGGTTAATTTATTGGTTACTTTGAGCTAGCATGTACATGAGATGAAATATACACTAAACAGGAAAGGTAGTACAGTGTGTAACTAAACAAAGGAACAGATCAATGCACATTGCTTATAAATTTTCTGTCAACAAAAAGAGGTAATGGACTTACACACAAAACAGAACAACACATCAACTACCATTACTAATAATTACCTTTATACAACTATAGTTGGGAGGTGTATACCTTGTAGGATGGGTCAAGCAATGCAAGTATGAATATGTTAATTATTGCTAGTGTGTATGATATCTGGAAGTTGTATTTTGTATAATTTTTGATTTACTTGTATTTCATTATGCCTCTGTGGAATGTCCAATATTTCAACCAGAAAGCTTTCAAGTTTGTCATAGTAGTCATATTTCTAACTACTGGAACAACTAACACACTCTTTGCTAAATGGGCAGATCTACAATGTGCTGATGGCACTAACCCAACTGTGAGTCACAACTTTCATCATCCATTCTTCCAAACCAATTTAATGTTTATTGGAGAAATTATGTGTCTGTTTGCTTATGAAGCTATATACTATATTAATAAATATCATCATCGTTATAACCTTCCAGAGGGTGAGCAAGAAAAAGAAAAGTCAACTCCATTAATATGGATACTACCAGCTGTTTTAGATCTCTTGTCAACATCTTTACTTTACATCAGTTTACATATGATTTCAGCTGCTAGCTTTCAAATGATTCGTAGCAGTTTAATTCTGTTTACTGGATTGTTCTCAGTACTTGTTTTGAGGACAATGCTACGTGCTCATCACTGGATTGGAATGGTGACCATCACAACTGGACTTATAGTGATAGCATGTGGTGATTTTGAGAGTAATGATAACTCAAATAGGAAAGCCATCCTTGGTGATGCATTAGTTCTTGTAAGTCAACTGTTGACAGCTATACAAGTAATTGCTGAAGAAAAGCTTTTAAAGAAGTTCAACGTTGATCCACTTAAAGCAGCTGGCTGGGAAGGTTTGTTTGGTTTCATAATAATGTCTGCTGCCTTCATACCAATGTATTATATTCCCTGGGATATCTCTACCACAAGTGTACAAGAAAATTACACACATCGCTTTGAAGATGCTATTGATGCTTTTTCAATGATGCTGGAAAGTCCTTTATTGATGACAGTATGCATAGGTTCTGTTTTAAGCATTGCCGTTTATAATTTTGCTGGACTGACAGTTACAAGAAAATGGAATGCTTCATCTCGCATTGTGCTTGACAGTTCAAGAACATTGTTTATTTGGATTTCTTCATTTGCATTGCCCATTTTTCGTTTAAGAGACTGGAAACACATGCTAGGCTTTCATATTTTAGGTTATTTTGCAATTGTAGCTGGTACATTTGTCTATTACATTACTGCTTTTCAACCCATTTGGCTTTGGTTATGGAGATGGTACAACTATGGAGTCATTAATGGCAATGGCAATGATCGTCAAAGATTGCTCGGAGAAAATGATGCTCAACCTGATGATTTAACTGACTCTATTGGAGATGATGGTCAACAATACGCTATTTTAAGGTTATGAATGTAGTGACACTTTTAGGTTTCTTTTGGTTTGTTTTTGTAGCACATGAAATTTCATTAAACAATAATTTTAAACCTGTTAACACCTGCATTAAACTAGTATATAGATAAATATGTAGATAAGTAAACAAAAGAGATCAGATCTACACATTTATAAGTTGACAAGCTCATTATAGTCTGCATCCAAAAGACTACATTGTGTGGTAGCTAGGTAGACAGATTATTCATTCACTTTAATGAATTCTTAAGTTTAAATAAGGCACATCATTATTCACAAGGTATGTGTTTAAAAGTAATGAAGTAAAAATTTGTTTATACCATCAGGAAGTTTGTAGATGCTATCAGTTTCTTAGATATTTAAGTAAACACAAAAATTTGTAACATATGTCTTATTGCTGTTGTATGTAAGCTTGTGGTTACACCTGACAACTCTACTATTAGCTCTTATATTAATTTAACCTGTTGTTAAGACAAATATATATTATACTGTATATACTCATAATATATCTCTCTATACAGTTATAGAATGTACATATGTCACACATGCATCATATATTACAAGTACACTGCATATATAGGTTTCCTAGTTAAATACCCACCTTTGTTTTGATAAAGAAACCACTTTACTTTCAATATATAAACTATATTTATTTTAAGTTGCTATACATAATATTCCTTATAAATTAACTTTTTATAAAGACAATTTGCAAAAAAACTTAATCGAACAAGAAAAGCAAGAATACAATGAAATATATTCATTTTCTAAGTAAAACTCATAATTGAGGCATCAATATTAATATTACCAGCAATACAATTTAATTTGGGAATGTTTACAGAACCAGTTTCAACTATAGTTACAAATTTAATAGCTCTTCATCAGACATGTGCTCGTTTTCATTAGACTTTAAGCCAATCAAAGGAAATTTTTCAGTTTCTTTAGATGTTTTAGTTTGTTTTAAAAGGTTTTCGGCACCTAAATGTGTTTCTTGAAATGGATCCTCATCGCTTTCATTGGAGCTGGTTTCATCAAGAAGATTAGCATCTACTTCCGTTGTCTACAAAAATGTATGATTTAAGTAAATATAATCAGAGATAATAAAGTGTGAGCATGACTGCTTTATGTTCACATTTAACTACTACAATGATATATGTGTGTTTAGGACCTAATCTTTTAGATATGTGGCTGACATTTTTAGTACAAATTAATTAGTTGCTGATATAGACATAGATATTTGGATCCAGAAATGTGGTTTATATACATATATAGTACATGTAGACATGGTGCATGGTTTTTGGCACATTGCACTCTCTAGGAATGGAAAATATTTTTTGATCTTTATTATTAACACTAAAAACGACATTACTTGCTTATTGCTCATTTACACTTTTCACGTAGACAAAATATCTACATAGAGTAAGTTCAAATAACAGTTACATCAAAGCATTGTTTATTTCAGTTTATTTCTTTGTTATATTACAATAACCAAGTAAAGTTAATATTATATGACAAAATAGTACCAAGTGTAGTAAAATTACATGTTGAAATACTATACTTGTACGAACAATATTATAATTAACTAAACTGACTCAATTTGGGAAAACTACACATTTTATGAGTAAAAGGTTTTTCCAAATTGTGACACAATTATAAATGTATATACCTTAGTTCTGACATAACGAACAGTTTCATTAGATTTAGAACCCAAAAAAGAAGAAAGTTTCTTTGAAAAATAATCCCTAATAACAAGAAAAAAGGTCAATAACATCATAGCTATCAGTAATTCTTGAGTATAAAAAATATATTATATATGATTTACTGGGCATACCCCATATGGGACAAAAATGATAGAAATTATACAGATAGAAACAATTAGGCTAATTTTTCATGAAAATAATCATTTTGCCACTAGTTGTCTTTTTGAGAGGATAAGTCTTGAACGTTATGCACATAGAAACACATTATAGTTACCTTCTCTCTTTCTTCCATAATGCAATGACAGCTATGATGATGACTATCATTAGTACCACACATATTGTAACTACAACAGCTGTCAGTGCTTTGTTACCCCTCTGTTGTGTAGAGGATATTGTACTGTCGGTTGATGGAGGAGGAGGAGGAGTGGTCACACCAGGAACATTATTAGAATTACTAAATTAAAATAAAATAAATTTGTATAAATAAATATAAGTTAATTAGTTGCATTAATAAAGTATACTATATGTACAAATAATGTAATAAAGCAATATGAAAGTGAAACTATATAGACTATAAAACATGTGATAATCACATGGTAATTAACAATAATGACTTCCACATACTTACAATGAACATCCTTGTTTTGTGTACATTTTAAAGTATACTCTTCTACCACTGTGACTGGTAAAGTCATTCACTAGCATCATCTAAAACAGAGCAATATTACAATGTCTATATCTGAAGATCAATCATTGCTACTTACTTTTTCGAGCTGGTAATTAGCAACAACTTGGTTGTTCTCATTGTCTTGAACACATTCTATAGTGATCGTTGAATTTCCATCCTTGCCTGCCATACTGACTTGCATCCAATAAGCTAGAGAGAGAGAGAGAAAAAGAGAGAGAGAAAGAGAGAGAGAGAGAGAGAGAGAGAGAGAGAGAGAGAGAGAGAGAGAGAGAGAGAGAGAGAGAGAGAGAGAGAGAGAGAGAGAGAGAGAGAGAGAGAGAGAGAGAGAGAGAGAGAGAGAGAGAGAGATTACAACATAACAATTATTACAATACGTTATACTTACAATCAATAACTATTAGAAATGCCCTAGAACCAAAATCTAACGACTGACTACTACTAGTGAGGCAGATACTAACACCAGAATTACAATGCTGAGCTGGCTTCCCACAAAGATTGATATGAAATATACCACCATCAGTCCCAGTATTAACAGTCAGGTCGCTAGATAAAATTGGAAAAGGACAAAATAATCAATCATGATGCTGATTTATCATAGTATAATATACATTATAGATTAAATGTTGCTTTACCTGTTGATATTAGCAGGTGTGAAAGTGAAAGCATTACCGGTTTCCCTGAATTCGCTACAGTCTGATTGAGAATGTAACCTATAAAGTAGAATAGCCCAATTTAATACGAATATATTTAAATTATAACATGGAAAAAACAAACAAACCAAAAGAAACACTATAGTTTAAAAAATTGTCCCAAAATTATTCAATAGTATTATTGTTTTTGTAAGGGGCAGGATTATTACTAAGTTTTAAAACTGGAGAAAGCTAAGAAACTTCTCAAAAAGACATTTTCTTGAGTTACAGAACTCATAAGTTTCGACCAGTCACATTCTATCAAAGAGTGTTTGCCAAAGATATTAATTTTATACTATGTGCTCCTACAGTTGCTTTATGTGGGTTCATTTCATTTGTCAATCTTAAAATCACATTATCAATAGAAACAAGTGAAATGGACATACTTTGTTACATAACATGAAACTGAAAATAATCTTAGGACTGCCTGATATACTCCGCATGCCAGATAAAAAATCAATATCCACACATCCATTGCTACTATATGTACACTCATTATGAAACTATTATACACAAAATACTTTTGGACATAATAACTTGTGTCATTAAAAAGAGGACAACTACGTCAATAATATCAGACACTAATATAATAAGCATTTCATTTTAATTATTAATTAGATGCTTCTAGGAGCAATCTAACAGTGTCCTCTTTTATATCATTATAATATTAATGTGGATTGAGTTATATAAATATATATATATATATATATATATATATATATATATAACAAACTGAGAACACTTACTGTGAAGTATCAGGACATACGAATGTATTATACCAATTGAATTCATAGTTGTTATTTGCAGAGCTAGTGGCAATAAAATAGATATACAATGCAATAATTATCTTCAAATCCATTTATATATGACAATAAATAATACTGTAAACTGAATAGCCTAAATATCAAAATTACTATAATTACTATTCTATACATTTATGATAACTTTGTTCAGTGCCGTTTATTTTTAAATTAAATTTGAGTGATGTTATAGTACTAAGATCAGATAAGAGGGACTCAAAAGAGTGTCCAATGATGTATAGTACTGTGAAAACACAGTGAAAAGTAATATGACAAAGATGTGACACATTGTCATGAACTACCTCATAATCTGTAAACATACCTTGTAATCATAGCATTGTATTTTCTGTTTACATGCAGGCATGAATTCACCTGCATTTCATTCAAAAGCTTAACAAGCAAAAATAAAGTTTCATCTTACTTGAAAATGAGTTAGAAAAAAATAACTGGTTCTTTTCTCAAAGCGACTTACAGACTACATGTAATTTATAGACTTAATCATATGCCTATCGCATAACTTTCCACATAGTCTTGACACAATACCTCATGATATTGAACACTCTCTTCCCTCTATCTACTTTTATTAGTACCTGGAGTATTCTAGTCCCTTGGCTCCACATATCATTTCTATTTTCACCTTGGTGGGTGAAGAATTTGGAGAATTTCTGGGTCCATGGAAATGAATTTCTGGATTATTATTAGCTAAAAGGAGCAAAAATAAAAAAGATATAATTATGTAAGCAAGTATGAATTAATGTGTCCCAAAGAGCTTTGCTAGACTACTCTATGCCCCCATTTAATACATTAGTGTTATAAGTAATGTAATGCTATAGTATTGATCATATTAAAATGTTATGTCTGCAATTATGTGTAAAGTATTCATTGTCATCTTACAATTAATGATAATGGATTGTGTATATGAGTATCCTAAATCTGTATAAGAACCATCGCTATTCTTCATACAAACAGCAGCATTACCAGAACAGGCTAAAAGTAAAAAAGATGAAGTATAATAAACAAAAGAGTGAACGAAATCAACATTTTCCAATCTTTCTTTTAAACAGTATACTCACCATAAAGTGTGCACTACTCAAACAAAACAATCAAATTTACAAGTAAAATTATATAAAAGAGTAATTTTTTCATCTGTGGTTAATAACATAAAATGTGATGTATGAGTAAGTACTATTCAAACACATTACTAATAAAATATCAATTGCTTGTTCTTACTTGTTTTATTTCCTTCATGGATAGCTCCACATATGTTAATATAATATGTTTTATCACTAAACAGAATAAAAAGACAACATATTAAGTATCATTGCTCTGCAATAACAATCAAATGTATTAACATTTTATGACTTGACACTGTAATGTAATCTTATTGTTATATCTATAGTTGTAATCTCGTTTCCCATTACTCTCCTAATTGTTTGTAAACAGTTACAATGTTACCATTCCTCGTAATGTCCAATATGATAATTATGGTCTTTCAATACATACTTAGTCTCTACAATGTAATCAATTTTCATAGAAAACAATATATACGTGTTTATATGACTTAAATTAGTACTTGGTATATTGGCCACACACTAAATTATGGGGGGTAGTTTTTCTTACCCCTGGGAGACAGTCCAGTAGCCGTCAGTAGGATGGAGTGGGTGGAAATCATAAAAGAAAGAATTTGATGGGTTTTCAATAGAGCATGTGACCTCTGATGTTGGACAGGCTAATGGTGTCCACCAAGTAAAGAACTTGTGACATTTCACAATAGAGAGATCCTAAACATTATAGGAATGAATAAAACATATAATAAAATAAATCAGCACTTTTTTGAACAGCAAGTAAAGTATTCATATGAATTGTACATAATTACATGTGCTTTAACATGTCATATAATTGGCCCACTAATACAAATGATTTTATATGTTGTACAAGTCAATAAAGCTTCCTTAAATCTATCAAGAAGAGTATGGTACCTGCTAACATTAACATATCACATATCTCTTTGTGACACCTTACCACACCAACTATGAGTTAAATATAGTATGCCAATGGTTGTACATATATATATAGTAAGATACACTGTAAAAATTGATTTGTTGATTTAACTAATATATTGTTATACAGGTTGCATGTAGCAAACTTAGTATGATGTAAAAGTAAACATAACACTGTTTTTTCTACTAATGTACTACAGTTGCACAAACAGTAGTACGTTACTTTCACATCATATTAAGTTTATTACATGTAACTTGTATAACAATTGGTTAGTTAAATCAACAAATCAATTTTTACAGTGTAGGACAATCGTAGGTGCTTATTAGTAAGTTGGAAAGTACATAAAGTCAATATTAGTAAAATTGAATTATAATATACATACAAATGTATAAGGCAATGAAGCAGTGAAGTAGATACAAACTTATAGAAGCTCTCTACATGAAAGTAATCATAATATGAGAAGGTATGTTTACCTGTTCAAATTCAAACTTTCCACTCTCTTGAGAAACATTACGATCACATCTCATATATACTGTAGATGAGTACTTATTGCTTCCTGTGGATGTAAAGACAGTTCATAACAAGCTTGTCTAATCCGACTTCACTAATTATAGAGATAAATATCGGATTTACTTGTAATTAATGCCATGACATAAATTAGTAGTGTACTTTTTAAAATATTTGCAATTCTAAATTTTGGTCAAGAAAATTTTACAGGTTGATTAAATCACAGAAAACCATATTAATGTGTACATAGAAGTAAGATGATTTAGAAGATAATTATGTGAACACTACTGACACCAAAAGAATGGCACAAAATTAGAATGTTGCTAAACAGAGTATTTAATTATTTTGAAACATATACTAACAACAAGACCTGAATATTCTACTGGGTGAGTTCCTTAATAATTTTTCCATATGATGTTCAGATGTTGATAAAACCATAACAATTAAACTTTATGGGGCTCCAATATTACCCTGTAGAGTACCTTATGATTTCCTCCATATTTCCTTGACATATTGGGTTACATCATTACATTAGTATAAACATGTGAATACATAATTAAGTTAGTGAAAATATGCTAACAAGCTATGTCTGAAATCTTATGAGGCTGCAACACCAAATTATTAAGAAACCATAGATGAGATAGTAGATCCACCTTCATCCATCATCATATATATTCAGATGAAAAGAACCTGGAGAAATTAGTGAAAGTAGTTAGCAATTGCAAAGGAACAAGTAGCGACACCCTTTATGTCCAAAAGACAAGAATATTTGGCAGTGGCATTTCTGAATTGAAATCTATAAATGATATTAAAGATAGCTGCTGCGTTACTACTACTAAACAGACTTAAATATGTGTGATTTGCTATTGAAATGTATCTTATAGCCCCTTCGTGTAAACAATTTTAACACTATTTGCTGAATACATTTTAATACTATTTGCTGACTTTAGTTTTAATTTTGTACAGTTTGGTGAATTTGAACAATAAATTACTTTTTTCTTTGTCACAATACACATATAGATATAGTATATGTACATATATTATTACATGTGCAATGTAGATAATATGATTACCAGAAGACAAACAAGTCACTTATCAGTACTCATAGCAGTTGTGACTTGGTGTTAAGTATCATACTGATTTCCTTCACATTTCCTTAACATAATTGGTTTAGATACAAGAGTGTTAGATGTGTGAAAATGCAATATTATACAACCAATTCACATGCCACCAAGCTATGAATCAAATTAAATACATAATTACGTTAAGTTAGTGAAAATGTGCTAATAAGCTCTGTCTGAAATCTTATGAGGCTGCAACACAAAATTATTAACAAACCATAGCAACAGTAGTAACCACACCTAATAATTTCAATGCATTCCTGACAAAAAGTATTTATTCACAATTACGGTCATTTCTTCTGACAGCAACAGCTACTATGGCTACACCTAAACCCTGGATAATTAATGTCAGTGGAGACCTGGAGAGCCCTATCTCAGTAAAGATTGATCCTACAAAAGAAAATCTTTCCAATCTTAAGGAAAAGCTAAAGAAACATTTGCCAATTAATGAACAGATTCTTTATTATGACAAGGTACCTCTTACAGATACCGATATTCCACTCCTTGACTACGAAGGATTAACAGACAATGCACATGTACTTCTTCGAAAAAGAACCTGGACCCTTACGATTCATGGGGATGTAACTAGAGCTATCGAAGTGGAAATAGATGCTCACAGATCTACTGTGAAAGATCTCAAGCAAAAGATCCATCAAATGATTAGAGAACAACAAGAGAGAGACAGCGACTATACATTGTACTATGGAATGACTAAACTAGAGCATAATGACAAAAATCGTCTTCATCATTATCCGTTTTTGAAAAATAATACAAGTCTTTGCCTTAAGAGAACTTGGGTGCTCAACATCGATGGTGATGTTAATTGTCAAGTAGAAATAAAGCATTCTGAGACTTGTACTGCAGACCAACTCAAAGAAAAAATCAAAAAGAAGATTGGAATACATGTCAATGAACAGACCCTGTATTACAACAACAATGAGCTGATGCACGATGAACAAAAAGACATTCGAGACTATCTTGGCATGAACAGTGACACACCTCTTCACTTGAAGAGATCGTGGGTGCTTGTTATTTGTGGGGATATAAGAAATTCTATTCCAGTGAGTATAAAAGATCCTCAAACGTGCACAGTGAATGACCTAAAGAAAAAAATCCAAGCAGAGACAAACATACCAGTCAGCGAGCAGTCCCTCTTCTATGGAGAAACAGAACTCGATGATAGCAATACAGAATGTCTTCATCAGTATGGCTTAAAAAGTGGCGTAGCTGTTCGTGTCAAAACATCAGATCTAGTTATCACAGCCAAATCTACAGACAATGATAGGGAAATCAAAGTTCCGATCCCTAGAAGTCACCTCGATTCGTGGACTGTGAAGAAGGTACGCGAATGTGTCTGCCAAAAATTTTGGTATCCAGTTGAGTCTAAGCATTACTTAATTAGCGGAGCAATTGTTCTTGAAGAAAGAAAAGATCAAAGAAAAATCACTGAATATCTCCAAAAGATTGATGGTGTTTACATAGATAGTACACTTACATTTACTCCTCTCGAAAAAGTAAGCATGGAACCCTGGGTGATCAATATCAATGGAGACCTAGACAGCCCTATCACAGTAAACATTGAAGATCCTACGACAGAAAAGTTACCTAATCTTAAGGAAAAACTAACAAATGTGCCTTTTGACGAGCAGGTTCTTTATTGTGACAACACACCTCTTACAGACACTGATACTCCACTCCATGACTATGAAGCATTCAAAAACAACGTACATATAACTCTTCGAAAAAAAATCTGGAACCTGGAGATTCTTGGAGATGTAAATAGTGCTATCCAAGTGGAAATAGATGCTCAGAGATCTACCGTGAACGATCTCAAGCAAAAGATTAGTGAACAACAAGAGAGACACAGTGAATATACATTGTACTGCGGGATGGAAAAACTTGAACATAATGACGAAAAGCATCTTCATCACTACACATTTTTGAAAAATAATGCAAGTCTTCGCCTTAACAATAATTGGACGCTCAAGATCGATAGTGAACCCAATTGTGAAGTAGAAATAAAGCATTCTGAGACTTGTACTGTGGACCAACTTAAGGAAAAGATAAAAGAGAAGACTGGAATACACGTCAATGAACAGACCCTGTATTACAACAACAATGAGCTGATGCATAATGACCAAAAAGACGTTCGAGACAATCCATACATGAAAAATGGCACAACACTTCATCTTAAACGATCGTGGGTGCTTGTTATTTGTGGGGATATAAACGATCCTATTTCCATCAAACTAAAGGACCCTAAATCATGTACGATTGATGATCTCAAGAAAGAAATCCAAGAAAAGATGAAGATACCATTTAGCGAACAGATCCTCTACTGGGGAGAGAAGTTACTTGAGCACAGCGACACAGAATATCTTCCAGACAAAGGCTTAAGTAGTGGCATAGCTATCTGTATTAAAAGATCAAACATAGTCATCACAGCTAAACGTACAGACTACGATGCTAAAGTCACAGTTTCCATCCCTAGAAGTCAGGTGGAGTCATGGACTGTGAGAAAGGTACGTGAATCCATTTGTCATAAATTTGGATTTCCAGCCGAGTGTAAACATTACATAGTGAGTGGAGGAACCGTACTTGAAGATGATAGCCAGAAAATCATTGAATATCTTTCACAAAAAGATGATGGTTCTTTTGAAGATAGTACTCTTATATTTACTCCTCTGAAAACAGTTAGCATGGCAACACCTGGAAAATCAATGGGTAAACCAATGTACGTACCAGCAGCACTATCTGCAAGTGACCTCATGACTAAAATATACACAGAGCAGCCACTTTCTACTGATACGAAAGACAATCAAGTAGATGCTTGGAAAGGCATGTGGAATTTAACTATTCAAGTATCAAACAATAAACAACCAACAGACCAACAATCAATGGTTTTTAAAGTACAAGTACCAGAGTGTGAATTGACTCCAATTTTCAAACTTCGCGAAATAATTGAAAAACATGAGAAATGCAATATCCCAGTCAACAAACAAGAGTTAAATATTAAAGGTATACTCTTACATGATTGGGATAACGAAGGTAGACCCAAGCTTCTACGCAACTATCCCGTTATTCATGATGGAGCTACTATCAATTTGACTGACGTTTCTAAAAGTATAACTGTCAAAGTGAAGCAACTATCTAGCTCGACAATGACTCCATCAAAAAGTGACCTCATTTTTCCGGTGCTGTCGACAGATCAGGTAGATCCACCGTCGTCTATTATCATATACCCTTCAGACCAAATGACACTGGAGACATTAGCAAAAGCAGTAAGCAATTGTGAAGGAACGAGTAGCAATATACTTTATATCCAAAAGAGAAGTATATTTGGCAGTGCCATTTCTGAAGTAAAGTCCATGGCTGATATTAAAGATGGATGCTGCATTACTACTCTACAGTAATATCAAGACTTTAATGCCTGATTTACTATTAAATTAATGTACATTTCTTTATGTAAACAAGTTGAAGAAACTTACTATATTAATTATAATTATGTTCACTTTAATTTTAGTTTGTTGAATTTGGACAATAAATGTACCATTTCCTTGTGATTTTAATGAAGATCTCTTTGCCACAGTATAGATATATACATAAATACCAGACAAGTACATATATTAACATGTGTAACTTATATAATATGATCAACAGAAGACAAACAAGTCATTTATCATTACTCATAACACCTGTGGCTTAGTCATTTATCAGTAGTCACAACACCTGTGCATTAGTCATATATCAGTAGTCACAACACCTGTGGCTTAGTCGTATATCAGTATTCATAACACCTGTGGCTTGGCAGAGTACCACACTGATGTCCTTTATATTTCTTTAACATACATACAACAAACTTAGAGAACTACTCCATGTCTATCTCAAATATTTTAATGTAGACATAGAAGAAGTAAGATGATTTAGAAGATAATTAAATGAATACTACTGTCATCATCACTTTAACTTTAAAAGTTTGCCACAAATTAGAATGTTGCTATTACAGACTATTTAATTATTTAAAAACATACTAACAATATGACCTGAACATTATATTGGGAGAGTTCCTTAACAATTCATCCACAATTTCTGAGATACAACAACAACATTTAACCTTATGTGGTTGCAATATTACCCTGGAGAGTACTTTATGATTTCCTCCATATTTCCTTCACTTATTGGGGTTACATAATTATGTTATTGGAAATGTATTAATAAGCTGTCTGGCTCTATTGACAAAAACAACCTTTAACCTTACAGGGCTGCAATATTACCCTAAACAATAAAATTACCATTTTCTTGTCATTTTAATGAACACTTCATGACCACTTTATAGACATGCACATAATATAGATACATACTAGATAACAGTAAGCATTGAAGATCCTACGAGAGAGAAGCTACCTAATCTTCAGAATATGCTAACGCCATACATACCTCTAACAGATAACAATACTCTACTCATAAGGCAGAGTACTGCAACAACAAGGGAAAAAACAACTAGATATATAAATACTAACAAAAAATGAGTTATTTAGTTTGCACTCAGAAATAACAAATAATTATATGCAAACCAATAAAGATATATAGAGAGAATTTAAAAGTCAATTGTTGTATTAATGATACAAATAGCAGCTTAAGTTATCAACTTGTAGCAAAATATATAATTACTATATAATTACTAACAAACAGGAAATGGAATGACAGTTAACAATATTCATTGCTTCCTTGTTAATTAACAAGCAATAATCTCCTATAAAGGGTGAGGGTGCATTTACTATTTTTCTCATAAAAATGGATGACCCTGAACCTTGGGTGTTAGTTGTTTGTGGAGACATAAATGAACATTTCTCAGTATATATTGAGGATTCTCATAATTGTACTGTGAAAAACCTCAAGGAAAACATCGAAGCAAAGACAAACATATCCTATTGGGACCAGATCCTGTATTGTGGGAAGACAGAGCTTAGTGAACTTACTAAAAACATCCGAGAATATGACGGGTTAAAAAATGGCATGCCACTCTATCTTGTGCAATCAAACTTTGTTATCAGAGTCACACGATCTAATGATGGCAGGACAGAAGAAATATCTATCCCAAGAAGTGAGTTAAAGGCATGGACTGTAAAGAAGGTGCGTGAAAGTGTTTGCCATAAGTTTAAATTTGAAATCAAATGCGATCACTACCTAATATGTGGTGCCAAAGTCATCGAACGAAAAGATGATGAAAAGAGTATTGTGGAATATCCTGCAATGGAGGAGGGCTGCATTTTTACTCCACTAAAAAACCTATACAAAGCTGATGGAAAACCTTATCACACACCACCCAACATAACAGAACAGTTTCTTAGAGATACAGTCCACATAGGTCATCTACCTTTCTTATACACAATGGCTACATGGAAGCTTAAAATTTGTGGCGATGTAGAAGTAAAGGTGGATATTGAAGACGCTGAGAATTGTAACATAGACCAACTCAAACAAAAGGTAAAAGAGAAGACCCAAATACCTGTCGTTTACCAGACCCTATACTGTGAGAAGGAAAAACTTGAACATGATGACAACAAGAGTCTTTATCAATATTCAGGATTGAAAAATGGTGCACATGTAACTCTTCGAGATCTTCGAAAAAAAGCTTGGATGCTTAACATATGTGGGGATATAAATAGCACAGTGGATATTGAAGATGCTCAGATTTGTACCATAATGCAACTCAAACAAGAGGTGGAAGTTGAGACAGGAATTCCTGTCAGTAGCCAGACTCTCTACTATAAGGAGGAAAAACTAGAGCACAATGATGAAATGAGTCTTTATGTCTATCCAGGATTAAAAAATTGTGCATGTATAACTCTTCGAGATTGTCGAAACATAACTTGGCAGCTTGAGATTCGTGGGGATGTACAAGGAGATAGCAAAGTGGATATTGAAGATGCCCAAAGTTGTACAGTAAACCAACTTAAACAAAAGGTGAAAGAGAAGACACGAATACCTGTAAACCATCAGACCCTCTACTGTGAGAACAAAAAGCTTGACCATGATGAAGAAAAGAGTCTTCATGTTTATCCACAATTAAAAAATGGCAAACATATAACCCTTCGAGATCTTCGAGAAAAAGCTTGGAAGCTTGACATTCATGGAGATGTAGAAGTACCAGTGGATATTGAAGATGCTCAGACTTGTAGCATAAAGCAACTCAAACAAAAGGTGAAAGATAAGACAGAAATTCCTGTCAGCAACCAGGTCCTCTACAATAAGGAGGAAAAACTTGAGCACAATGACCAAATGAGTCTGTATGTCTATCCAGGATTAAAAAATTGTGCACGTATAACTCTTCGACATTGTCGAAACATAACTTGGCAGCTTGAGATTTGTGGGGATGTACAAGAAGATAGCAAAGTGGATATTGAAGATGCTCAAAATTGTACAGTAAACCAACTCAAACAAAAGGTGGAAGAGAAGACAGAAATACCTGTAAACCAGCAGACCCTCTACTGTAAGAACAAAAAACTTGAGCATGATGAAGAAAAGAGTCTTTATGTCTATCCAGAATTAAATAACGGTGCACGTATAATTCTTCAAAATCTTCAACAAAACACTTGGGTTCTTAACATTTGTGGGGATGTAGATAGGACTGCAGAAGTGCATATTCAAAATGCTCAAACGTTTACCATAAACCAACTCAAAGAAAAGGTGAAAGAGAAGACACAAATACCTGTGAACAAGCATATCCTCTACTGTGATAGCAAGAAACTTGAGCATGATGAACAAAAGAGTCTTTATGACTATCCAGGATTATTAAATGGTGCACATATAACTCTTCGTGATCTTCGAAAAAAAGCTTGGAAGCTTAACATTTGTGGTGACGTAGAAATATCAGTGGATATTGAAGATGCTCACAGTTGTACTGTCAACCAACTGATTGCAAAAGTCCAACAGAAGACAGCTATACATGCTAGTAAATTTACCCTGTACTGTGGAATGACAAAGCTCAAGCACGATGACACAAATCATCTTTATGTCTATCCAGATTTGAAGAACAATGTAAGACTTACTCTCGAAAAAGCTTGGGTCCTTGTTATCTGTGGAGATATAAGAGATCCCGATCATCCCATTGCAATTAGTATAGAAGATCCTAAAACGTGTACAGTGAATGACCTTAAGGTAAAGATCCAAGAAAAGGAAAACATACCAGTCAGTGAACAGACCCTTTTCTGTGGAAAGAAAGAACTCAAGCAAGAATATTACAAGCATCTTGATCAGTATGGAGACAAAGGATTGAAAAACGGTGTTGCTGTTTGTGTTAAAAGATCAAACATTGTCATCACAGCTCAACGTACAGACAACAATGGAGAAGTCACAGCTGCATCTACAGACATTGATGCGCCCACTGTCACAGTTTCCATTCCTAGAAGTCAGTTGGGGTCGTGGACTGTGAGAAGGGTACGTGAATGTATTTGCCATAAATTTTGGTTTCCAGCTGAGGGTAAACATTACTTAATTAGTGGAGGTACTGTACTTGAAGATGATAACAAGGAAATCACGGAATATCTTGCAAAAAACGATGATGGTTCTTACAAAGATAGTACACTGATATTTACTCCTCTTAAAAAAGTAAGCATGGCTGCACCAGGAAAATCAAACGGCAAACCTATGTATGTAACAGCAGCACTATCTCTAAATGATGCCAAGACTAAACTCTACACAGACCAACCACTTCTTACAGATACAAAGAACAATCAAAGTGATGCTTGGAAAGGCATATGGACTTTGAATATACAAGTATCAAATAAACAGTCCACAGACCAACAATTAACAATTTTTGAAGTACAAGTACCAGAGTGTGGATTGACTCCAGTTTTCAAACTTCGTGAAATCATTCAAAATAAGTGTATTATAGCAGTTAACAAGCAAAAGCTAAGTATTGGAGATAAGATCTTAAATGACTGGGATGATGAGGGTAAACCCAAACTTCTATGTAACTATCCGATTATTCACGATGGAGCTACTATCAATTTAACAAAAGTTCCTCATGGACAAAAAGGAAAGATTATGAAAGTGAAGCAACCAGCTAACTCAAGACTGATTCCATCAAAAAGTGATCTTATTTTTCCAGTCCCACTAAATGAGATAGTAGATCCACCTTCATCTATCATCATATATTCAGATGAAATGACACTAGAGACATTAGTGAAAGTAGTAAGCAATTGCAAAGGAACAAGTAGCGACACCCTTTATATCCAAAAGACAAGAATATTTGGCAGTGGCATTTCTGAAGTGAAGTCTATGGATGATATTAAAGATGGCTGCTGGGTTACTACTACTAAACAGACTTAAATATGTGTGATTTGCTATTGAAATTTATCTTATAGCCCCTTTGTGTGAACAATTTTAACACTATTTGGTGACTTTAGTTTTAATTTAGTACAGTTCGCTAAATTTGAACAATAAATTACTTTTCTTTGTCATTTTAATGAATATTTCATTACCACAGTACACATATACATAAAGTAAATGTACATATATTATTACATGTGCAATGTAGATAATATGATTACCAGAAGACAAACAAGTCACTTATCACTACTCATAACATTTGTGATAAGTACTCAGTTGTGACTTGGTTAAGTACCATACTGATTTCCTTCCTATTTCCTTAACATAATTGGTTTAGATGCAAGAGTGTTAGATGTGTGAAAATGCAATATTATACAACCAATTCACATTGCTACAAATGCCACATAGCTATGAATCTAATTAAGTATCAAGTACAGTATTAGTGGTAATGTTCAAGTATGCAATTACTAACCAGCTATCATGATATGGTATCTAATGTATAAAATATATGTCTCCTCGTTATATGACACGAAGTACATGTACACCACATTACTGGACTTAACATATTGATTACATTGAACACACACACCTGCTGTCTGTCCAAATTACTATTTTAGTCACAGATGTTATAACTGAAGTTATGATATACATGGTGTTTGATAACTGAAAGAGATATCACTGTGGTATATATAATAAGGTTTCCCTATATACTACACATTTGAAGTCTTCGTTTTAGTACACAAAGTGCATTTACCATATGGAATATATATTAGGGCATCCCTATGTATTGCCCTTTGAGGGACATCTTTATTTAAGCACACAAACTGTGTAGTTTGTAGTAATTCAGCCACCACAAGAATACATGTAGTGACAGCCCTTACAGCATCCACTAGCTAATGAAATTTTAAACAGACTTTTGATTGCTCTGACAACTAACTACATGACTGATAATCAAATTATTTTTAGTAATGGGAGCAGTACAATGTTAACTACTTTGCATCATCCTATCCTTTATTAAAAGCAATGTAACACATCATGGATTGGTTAGATAAACCAGTCCCTTTTACAGTATATACTCCAGCTGGATAAAGCCAATGACTGAATTATATAATCCACCTAAGCTTTTAGGAATTTACTATTTTATCATCATGAGTAGCCACACCCAATATACTCCAATTAGCTTAATACTATTTATATGTGATGTAACAAATTGCCACACCTTTTTTGACAATCTTCCAGTTATGGCAGAGTCTTGGAAGCTTGAAATCACTGGACATGTATACAGTCCACTTAATATAGAAGACTATGATGTTGCACAGAAGAAAGTGGCTGATCTCAAGGAAGAATTGGCAAGAAAGACATCAATATCAGTTGATAACCAAATCTTATCTTGCAAAGAGACAGCTCTTGATGATGACACAGAACTACTCAATGTGTATTCACATTTGAGAGATGGGAGAGTTTTACGTGCAGTTCTACACCAAAAAATTCGGGTACTCGTGATATGTGGCGATGTTGAAAAACCAGTTACCATAAATATTCCTGATACTTGTAAACTTGAGGAACTCAAACAAAATGTAGAAGACAAGACTAGAATACCAGTTAGCGAGCAGACCCTCTACTGTGAAAAAACACCTCTCAGGAATGATGATGATGTGATAAATCTGGTAAAAAATGGCATGGCTCTTTGCCTTAAAAGATCAGACATTATCATTACAGCTCAACGTACCGATGATAATGCACAAGTGACAATTGCTATTCCTAGAAGCGAGCTTGAGAAATGGACAGTAAAAATGGTACGTGAATGCATTTGTCACAAGTTTGGATTTCCACTAGTTAGTGAGTGTAAGCATTACTTAATCAGTGGAACAACTATCCTTGAAGATGATGATCATGATACGAAAGACATTGATAAAGAAAACATCACCAAGTACCTAAAACAAGGTAGTGATGGTGCTTACCAAGATGACACAATGATATTCACTCCTCTGAAACAACTAAACTTGGCAACGCATGAAACATCAACAGGAAAATCTATCTATGTACCAGCAGGTATACCTGAAAGCAATCTTTCTAATGAAATCTACAAAGGGCGACCACTTTCTACAGATAAAAAATGTTTTCAACAGGATGCATGGAAGGGTGCATGGAATCTGATAGTCGAGAAATCATCTAGACAAACAGGTTTTATGCGTCAAAACAACACTCAAAAAGGTACTGTACCCTTGCCAAAACATGGTAGGACTCCAGTTTTTGAATTACGAGATATCATTCACAAAGAATTCTCTATCCTACCAAAAAATCAGAAGATAATGATTAGAGACACAATCCTAGAGGATTGGGACGATGAGGGTAGACCCATACTTCTACGTAATTACCCTGCTATTTATGATGGAGCTACTATCCAACTGGAGGAAATTGAAGGTAAAAGCATTGAAGTGAAGTCTGTTAGCGCAAAACTGTCTCCATCCAAAAATGGCCTCACTTTTTCAGTGCCATCAAGTGAGGAAGTATACATAGATCCACCTGCAGCCATTAACGTATATGCGACAGATGAAAAAGTACTGAAAAAGATGGTGAAGATAGTGAGCCAATGTGAAGGTAGAAGTAGCGATCATCTTTATATCGTAAAGAAAAGTATCATGTTCGGTAAAGAGACAAAGTCTGAAGTAAAGAAAATGGCTGATATTAAAGATGGATGCCACATCACCACTGACTCAAAAGCAATATAGACATTTTACTGAACCAATTAACATTGTCGTGTAATTTCTACTAATTTGAACCAAAATTTGATATTTACCAGCTGATATTTCTTTCCTCCAATATACACATACATTATTACATATACACATTATTATGTAATTAGTATGTTGGTAGTATTATATTAGTACTATGTTTTATTAGTCAGACAAAATAATTTTCTAGAAATCTGTTTTTAAATCTGTGTTAGCTTTGCTGTATCATCGTGTGTGAGAACTATAAGGGTAGAGACCTTTACTTCTCCATAACTACCCTACTATTTACAAAAATGATAACTTTATTAAACAATTAACAAAATACTCCACAAAACTACAATTAATCTCAGGAAATAACATTTGAAATGTTAAAACACTTTTAGCCATTAACGTATACGTGGCAGACGAAAAATAAAATGGAAAAGATAGTGAAAGTAGCAAACACCTTTATATCATAAAAAAGGGTCACTTGGTAAAACAAAGAAGTCTGAAATAAGAAAATGGCTGCCCTAAAGGATGGGTGCTATTGTAAACTATTACATTCACTTACATAAACTATTTCAAATGTTATTTCCTGAGATTTATTGTAATTTTGTGGTGGAGTATTTTGTTGATTGTCCAATAAATTTATCATTCATGTAAAATGTCTATAGTTACTATGGAAAATATTTATATGTCACAATCTTAAGAATCACGACTGAGTCATTTACAAATCAGTAATATTAAGGCCACAAGGATCAACAACCATGTATATGATATATACATCAGTTTGAAACTTCTGACTCCAGTTTTAACATGTACCTGAGTCAATGAGTCAGGAAGTAGATCCATTAATTTACAGTTTAAAGAATTGGAAATGGACAGGGAGTTAAAATTAATGAGCTATTACAAAGGTAGAAGTAGTAATGGAGTATTAGCATAAAGTAATATTTGGAAGGATTCAACAATGTTCTGTTCACTTTAAATCTCCTGTTAAAAGTTAGCGGTATACAGAGTATCTCTTACATATCTTAAGAGTTCATTGTAATATTAATCACAATAATGAAATTAGTGGCTATTCTTACTAGTAGCCTGACACACATTATTAATTTAAACTATTCGGTAGATTGTATTCAATATATTAACAGGAAATATCACGCATAGCTATGTGCAATCCCCACCTATCTTAATATAAGGGTCACTTTCTAAAATGGCCTCTTTAAGCTTTACAACAGTGACACCTTGGGCTCTCATTATTTGTGGTGATTTTCGAGAACCAATAATTCTAACTATCCCGGACCCTCATACTTGGACTGCGAACCAACTAAAGAATGAAGTGGAGAAGAAAACAAAAATACCTGTCAATGAGCAGACATTATATTGTGGGGAGACCCCTCTCCTAGATAATACACTACCTCTAGCCAAGTATAAAGCAATGAAAAATGGCAAAGCACTCTGTCTTGCAAGATCAAGCTATGTCATTAAAGCTGAACATCAATATCATGGTGGAATAGTAGAAGTCGCTATTCCTAGAAGCGAGTTCAACTTATGGACTTCCCACATACTACACGAATATATATGCTTTAAGTTTGGGTTTCCAGAAAATTGTAAACACTATTTATTTAGTGGAACAACTGTCATTGAAGACAATGAACAAAAAATTACACAATGTCCAGTGATAACCGAAGGCTGTACTCTCCTGTTTATTCCTCTAAAGGAACTGAACATAGCAAGCCCTATAGATAGCTCTGGAAAACTTGTGCACATACCACCAACAATATCACAAGACTTTCTCTTGAGTACATTCTATAATGAACGACCACTTCATGGTGGCTTATTCCATGAGCGAGATGCCTGGAAAGGCAGTTGGGACTTGAAGGTGATCAAAGTAGAGCCAATACATAGTGTCAGAGAGAACACTCAACATGCCACAAAAATAATACATATACCAGAACATGCCAAGACTCCAGTTTCTAAACTTCGTGAAATAATTTTTAGTGAATTTGCTGTACCAATTAATCAACAGAGAATCAAAATTGGAGATATAACTCTTGAGGATTGGGATGATGATGATAGGATCCTACTCCTACAAAACTACACTAACATTCATGATGGTGCTACAATCCACCTGGAGGTCACGGAGGAGTCAGACCGAGTAATGAATATAGTTTTGAAGGAACCATCAACATCCAGAAGTCTGTCACCATCTAAGAAAGACCTTTGTTTTCCAGATTCATCAAGCATATATCCACCAAAAAATATATATAGTAGTTACTCAAATTTGCCTAAAGATATAGTTCCACCCTCTTCCATTACAATACACAACACAGACAAAATGACATTAATGAGGCTATATAAAATAGTGAAGGAATGTGAAGACAAATATGATAGTGATAATTGTCTTGAAATTGAAGAAAAGAACCAAATCGATGATACATGGACCAAAGTGATTAGAATTGATGTTAAGGATGATTCTGCTACAGTAAAATCAATTGCCTCTATAAAAGATGGATGCCGAGTTAGCGTGCCTAGCAAAATGTAATATTTATCCACAAACAAGTTATTCATTTTCAAACTATAACTTTTATAAAAAAGGTCATTTTACATATTTGATTTTTTCATAAATTTTAAAACACAATATAATATAAATAATATTGCTTTTTAAAAATAATGTTAAAGTTCTATTTTTTGTCTAATATGTCCACATTGCATTTTGATTAATGTACTACATGTAACTGTCAACAATGGCAAATGACAAAAACCGATAACTAATACACACAAGAACCAATACATTTACTTTGCCTCTATCAAAGATATTATTAAATGAACAACAAATTCAGAGTGAAAATACAGCCTTCTTCACAATTATTTATTTTAACAAAATTAGTGATAGTATTCATAGTAACAGCAGGAAATGCTTTAAATTGCAATACAAAACTCCCCCTCTACTTTCCCAATGCAAGGGCTTCTCTTCTATCAATGGCATCCCAACCTTGGGTACTTGTCATTTGTGGTGATCTACCTGAACCTATAATTGTAACAGTGGTAGATCCTAACCAGTGGACTGTAAAACAAGTTAAAACTGAAGTGGAAAAGAAAACAAAAATACCTGTTAGTGAGCAGACAATATACTAACACCTCTTCTTGATGATACAACACCTCTAACCAATTTAAAAGGAATAAAAAATGGTGATATTCTTTGTCTCACAACATCAAACATTGTTATTAAAGTTGAACATCAAGACAGTGGCTCAATAATAGAACTTTCTATTCCAAGAAGTGAGTTTGACTTGTGGACTACCCACATGCTACATGAATGTATTTGCTTCAAGTTTGGATTTCCTATTGAGTCCAAACATTATATATTTAGTGGAGCAACACTCATTGAAAATGATATATTTGGAAGAGAAAAAATTAGAAGTATTTCTGGAATAACAAATGGTTGTACTATGATGTTCACTCCATTGAAAGAGGTTTGCATAGATAGCCCTGTGAGCCTTTACAAACGTACACACATACCACCAACAATGTCATTGGACTTTCTCTCTACTAAAATCTTTAATGAACGTCCACTTTCTACTGAGTCACACTCTTTTGAGTCTGGTTTCTGGAAAGGAAGCTGGACACTGAAGGTAGTAAGTGTTCAGCCTTTTCCATTAACAAGTAGTATACATCAAACAAGTTATACAAGTCAGTGGAATGAACAAACAAGTGTAACCAGTCAAACAAGTTTACCAGCAATGGAAATCATACATTTACCGGAGCATGCAATGACTCCAGTTTTCAAACTTCGTGAAATTATTTGTAGCAAGTTTGGTCTACCAATTAATCAACAAAAGATCAAAGTTGGTGAGATAGTTCTTGAAGATTGGGATGAGATATATAAACCTCTCCTCCTGCGTAACTATCCCACTATTTATGACAGTGTAACAATACATCTTGAGAAGTCAGATCCAGTAATGAATATCATTTTAAAGCAACCATCAAAAACGTTTAAATTGCTTCCATCTGAGAACAATCTTTACCCTCCACATTCATCAAGCAAAGATTCAGAGGGACTAATAATATTTCCCAAAAATACAAAGGACCATATAGTAGTTCCACCATCTTCAATTAACATAAACAACCCAGATAAGATGACAATTATGACTTTAGCAAAGATAGTAAGTCAGTGTCAAAATGGAATTGAATATCGACAAGGTTACCTCAATATTGAAGAAGTGAATCACACTTATGGTACATGGAGCAAGAAGACTTCGATAAACTTTGAGCACAACTATGATACAGTGAAATCGACAACTGCTTTAAAAGATGGATGTAGAGTCAACATAGACGAACACAAATTTTAAAACCATCAATCGATTTGTAAATATTTTGTGGTATGTCATTTAGATCTATAATTTCAATAATTATAATAAAAATATGGAAATCAAATAAATTCAAACAAAAAATTGTTATATATATATATTTTTTTGATGAGATTCATAGTTGATCATTTAAATGGGAGTGCCACATAAAGATATAGCACATAAAGACCTCCAAGCAGGATAATATATGAAAATATTCTACCAAACTTTAACAGCTAATTCCTTCTTTAATAAATAGCAAAACAGCATGTTTATAGAGACCTAATGACAAGCTTTATAAGTTCTATCATTATTGACAGGTCTATAAGATTTATAAACCTGATAACCTGAGAATTTAAATGCCTATAGCTCAACAGCCACTTACTATATCTTATGAAATGATAGTAGTAGGTTAGTACAAATCTCATGAGAAACAGTAAAAATCTTTCAATAAACAATTTCAATCAACTTCTATTTTAGTTTAATTTTTGTAACCGTTGTTTAATTTCTACCAAAATTTGATATTTACCAGCTGACATTTCTTCATTCCAATATAGTCATACACATAATACATTATATCATATTACAATGCACATAATATGTTGGCAGTATTATATTACTATCATAATTATTAGTTAGACAAAATAATTTCCATAAACATACATAATTTGTGGTAGCTTTACTGTGAAATTGTGTGCGAGAGCTGTAACTATGGAATTTACAGGTATAATAGGACATCCCTGTAAACTCAGTGTACATAAATGTACTTTTGGGAAATTGTTTGTTAAGTAATTAGTAATCAAAATTGTACACTTTGTTATATTTATCAATTTACTTTGTAGGCAAGTATGCAATTTAAGAAACAGTTGCAACAACCAATCTATTTTAAAATTGATATACATTCAGTATAGTAATTCCATTCTTTGAAAGTTAAGTTCGCCCAGTATGAGTAAGAATGTGCCTTAGGTATTCACAATAAACAAGTTTATTTCAGAGTTAGAACATTCTTGGATAAACAAAGTTTGGAAAATAAACATCAAGTGTAAAGTCTCATTATATTCATGAGACATAAATACTAAATACAGGGAAAACAATAGAATTCATAATAATCACATCATTATCACTTTATATAAGAAACAATTAGAACACGTGCAGTACACATGCTGTTTTGTCAAGGTTATTCATAACTAACTTTGTCTTAATGTAAACCATTGATCACAAGGGGACAACAGGTGACAGCGACATCAGCAAATTTTTCTGGTGATGATGTCACACAAATATTGTATTCATAAGCAATTCTTCAAGGAAGTCAATGACAGAACAAACTCAACTACTAATTCCGCTGCTATGGCTACACAATCAACACCTTGGTTACTAGTAATATGTGGTGATCTACCTGAAACAATTACCGTAACAATACCAGATCCTTGTCAGTGGACTGTGGTCCAACTCAAGGATGAAGTGGAAAAGAAGACAAATATACCTGTTTGTGAGCAAACATTGTATTGTGGAGAAACAATTCTCAATGGAGATTCAAAAACACTTGTCAAGTATAAAGAACTGAGAAATGGGATAGCTCTTTGCTTAGCAAGATCAAATTTCATCATCAAAGCTGAACGTCCAGATTATGGTACAACAGTGGAAGTTGTTATCCCTAAAAACGACTTTGACTCGTGGACTACAAAAATGTTACATGAAAGCATTTGCTTCAAGTTTGGAGTTCCAGATGAGTGCAAACAATATTTACTTAATGGAACAACTGTTATCGAATGCGATGAAAATAAAATAGGTGATCATGAAGAAATAACTAATGGTTGTACTTTGATATTCACTCCTTTGAAAGAAATAGTCCTAGCAAGTCCTGTAAATACAGCAGGAAAACGTATTCACGTACCTCCTATAATACCAGATGAATTTCTCTCAACTACTGTCTATAATAAACAACCACGTTTGACAGATTCAGAGGTTTGTGCATGGAAGGGAGGCTGGAGTCTAAAAATAGCGAAAGCAAAATATATTTTGAAATTACGACGAGCATCTCCAATAGTTGAATCTGTATATCTGTCAGAACATGTTTACACTCCAGTTTTCAAGCTACGAGAAATCATTCAATATCATTATAATCTAGCTATACCAGCTAAAGAGCAGAAACTAACAATTGGAGAGAAGGAACTAGTCCTTGAAGATTGGGACGATGAAGGTAGACCTTTACTCCTGTGTAACTATCCTACTATCCATGATGGTGCTACAATCAACTTGGAAAGTGATTCATCTCAAGTAATGCATCTAAATATTAAAAAAACTTCTAAAGACCGTATTCTTATCCCATCTAACAAAAATTTGAATTTCCTAATGTCACCAAGTCAACACGTGATTCCACCTTCCTCTATTAATATACTCGGTACAGACAAAATGACACTAAGCAAGCTAGTCAAAATAGTGAGCTACTGTGAAGGTAGAGACAGCGACATGCATGGAAATCATCTTTGCATTGAAAAAACAAATTCAGAAGATAAACTTGAGAAGACTTCTATCATTGTACAAGATGACCAGTCTACAGTGTATTCAAATAAAGCTTTTATAGATGGATGTACAATTAGTACTTTAGAATAACTGAATATGTAGTAACTAATAATGTTATTGTGTTATGTGTTAAATTGAATAAGATGTTCATTTGATAATATTATGACAACCTATTATACTCAGTCCATGATAAATCAGGCTATTTTAATACATCAATGTACATTACAGTATTATTCTATCCACCTTTACATGCCAGGGAGTCATGACATTATTTGAGACCACATAATATAGATATAGAAAAAAAATATCTGTATACATATATGAGTGTGTGTTTACGCACACACACACACACACGCATACAAATATATGGGTATGTTTTCTACATTATTATTGTATTACTGCATATGAATGCAGATAAAATAAGCCCCTGTGCAATGACTACCGCCTACACACGTTAACACCATTAAAAAGAATTTTAGGAATTTTTGTAATTATATTTTTGTTTTTATTCGAAAAAGGAACCAAATAGGCTTTATAAGCTCTTCTTCCACAAAAAATTGGTCTTCAAAAGATGTTACCACTCCAATTGTATAATTATTAACTGAAATTAAAAGCTCATATTCTTAACAATGCCTGACAGCTCAGTAATTATATTCATTATATTAACAGGAAATGCTACATTGTGGGAAAGATCTCTTTCTTCCTAACAATGTCTTCTTTCTTTGCTCCACCAAAGTTGGTAAATATTGAAAAAACATTACCAACATCTTGGGTATTAATAATTTGTGGTGATCTACCTGAGCCTATTACTGTAATAATCCCAGACCCTCATCAATGGACTGTCACTCAACTCAAGACTGAAGTTGAAAAGAAGACTCAAATACCTGTAAGTGAACAGACCATCTACTGTGGGAAGACACCACTCCTTGATATTATGACACCTTTGGCCAAATATGAAGGGCTAAGAAATGGTATAGCTCTTTGTCTTGCAAGATCAAACTTTGTCATCACAGCTCAACGTACAGATTATGGAACAACAGTGGAAGTTTCTATTCCAAGAAGTGAGCTGGACTTGTGGACTGTAAAAATGGTTCGTGAATTCATTTGCTTGAAATTTGGGTTTCGAATGGAGAGTAAACACTATTTAATCAGTGGACCAAACATCATTGTAAATGATGAAAGAAAAGTCACCAATTGTCCAGAAATAACAGATGGTTGTACTCTAATGTTCACTCCATTAAAAGAAATAAGCATAGCAAGTCCCAAACAAGAGCAGCAAGGAAAACGTGTACATGTACCACCAGCGATACCACTAGACTTTCTTTCAACTACAGTGTATAATGATCGAAAATATTCTACAGAATCAAAAAGCTTTCAGAGTAATGATTGGAGAGGAGGCTGGAGTATTAATGTTGTAAAAGTAAAGACTATAAACCCTATATCACAAGCTTCGCCTTTTTCTTTTACATCTGTCAGACCACAAGCAGTCCCACCGACAGGTGTAATGATTCAGCCACATACTTCAAGTTTTGGTATTATCTCAAGTCAAAAAACAAGTCTGCCACAAACAGTTCTGCCATCACCCAGACCTCAAGTATTAGGTTTCCAACCACAAGGTAGTATAGGTACATTTGGTCAAGCAGGATGGTCTGGTCAACAGGCTAGCCTGACTAGTCTGCAAAGCGACCTGGCAAAATTAAACACTAGTTCACCAGCATCAGAAAATATAACCTTACCAGAATTTGGTATGACTCCTGTTTTTAAATTACGAGATATAATTTGCAACAAATTCTCGATCTTACCTAAAAATCAAAACATAACTATTGGAGAGACAATCTTAGATGATTGGGATGAAGAGAATAAACCTCTGCTCCTACGTAACTATCCTTCTATTCATGATGGAGCTACTATTCATCTGGAGAAAACTAGAGGGCTTAGATTTCAACCAATGACCATAAAAGTAAGATCTACCTCATCGAACATACTTATTCCATCAAGCAGAAATTTAAGTTTTCCTGTTTTGCCAAGCGAGAAAATAGTTCCACCATCCTCTATTAATATACACTATCCAGACAAGATGACAAAAAGTACACTAGTGGAAATAGTGAGGCAATGTGAAAATAAAACTACCTGCCATGATTTATACATTATACAAAACTTTTTTACTCGTGAGCTTGAAAGATATGGTAACAATTGTACAATTAACCAAATGAAAGATTTACACGATGGCTGTGAAGTTAGTACTCAACAAAGATAATACCAAGAAACACCCGTACATAAATCAAGATTACATTGTAGTTAAATAAAGATGTACTGATTTGATTATTGTGTGATCACAAAATAAAATACTACATCATTAGTCCAGGTTTTACTTGTACATGTGTATGTCTTACTTTTGTACATTTCACTACAAAATTTGATTGGTTGATTTAATTGGTTATTTTTGTTGCATACAATGAGATACTAATAAGTAGTAAATAGTACTATGCCAAGTCCTGTCATTCTAATTTATTATCAGAGTTATGTATAATGAATGTCTCAGTTAGACAACAGCAACCTTCTATATGTACAATATAGCCTATTTCCTTATTTTAGACTGTTTGCATATCAGTAATAAACAAGTAAGGGGATCTGTTAATAGGGAAAGACTATGTTACTGTTCTCTATTGTTAAAACCATGTTATCAGTAATGTCTGGATAACTGTATTATGTGAATTAAAGATAGACATATCAGATAATAGATGCAATCAAAATTCTAGACCATAGTCTTAACAGGTTTTTATCAATGCTATTGAAAAGCTACAATACAACTGTACATATACACTTGATGTATTCTTTACCATATTTGGTAATACATTTGTGTACAAAGTACATGTATAAGTAATACACACTATATTGTCAGTCACATACCTTTGCCAATACTGAATGTATATACTGAATATAGCTATATGACAGCTAATGACAGTTTAAATAGAGTTTATAATAATAATGAAACAATAACAGTGATGTCATATCATAACAATACCACCTCATCCTGTACATGTAAACTTTAGTTGTTTGAGTCAAGTGAATGATGAATCATAAAGGAAAGCATTTTATTATTCAAATAACCACACTACAAGTGCTTCCATTTTTGTAAAGTAGTAGCACTTTATCCAATTTATAGAAAGGGTAACTGCATCATTTTGAACAACTCATGATTACAATAGTTTAATCAGTACAATATGCCTAACAATATCAAGCTATTTACAAAGCCAGACTTGTCTACTACCATAATTAAAGCAATTAAGAAACCAAAACATAATTTTTGTAGAGTACTGATACAACTGGAGCAAGTAGTGGATAACATTTCAACAATTATTTGTAACTAACTGATAGTTACATACCAGCAAGTTCTATTACATTGAAGAATGGTTTATTAAAAAGGTCTTACAATAATTAATTCTTCAATATTAGACAAGCTAGCAATAGCAGGGGAAAGTCATGAACAGTGTTCTGGGCAATAAATTGTGTGTGCAATTAACAGAACATTGAACACACGGTAAAAATAATATATTACTTTAACAAACTGTATCTTACATCAATGGATTACTATGGAATGTAAAGTTGATGTGAAATACTCACTGTACAATTTGTTACTTTGTAATAGTACAACATACCAACCAATTAATGAATAATTCACATTGTAGATTCCATAGTAATCCATCTGTGTAGACTACAAACTAATTTTTACAGTCGATAACACATACAATGATGTGACTACACAAGTATATGTTCAAAATTGTACACGCAAATATAAAAATAGTAATTCATTGTTATCTTGACTTGTTGACTATTAACTAAATCTATATATAATTTTGTTAATAGCGATTGTATGACTCTTTTTTATATTGATGATATTAAATTATACCAATCATGAAAGGATATTAATATAATATCAAATTGACATAAAAATTAAGCTCGGAGGAAACGAGAGCTTAATAATTATGACAATTTTCTCATATTCACATATTCTCTTTAATGGTTAGCTAAAATAAAGCATCAATAGAGTTAATATGTGTTGCTATGCAAAATGCATGGTAAGTTGGCAACACATACTAACATTCTATGGTAGTATATTCACAAACCTGTACATGTGTCACCTCCATGGAATAAAACTTGAGGACCAGTATTAGGATAGGTGATCATTTGATAAAACTTTCCCAAATTTGTTTTGATTGTATTGGAGGATGACGTCTTGTTTTCTCGTGTGATTTGAGCTCCATTGGTGCATGAGCGTCCAGGACATAAACACACTTGATATTTCACAGATTTATGCACTAAATCATTGAACTAAAAGAAACAAAGTGATGGCAAAAATTACACATTGCTATGAAGAGAAACAAAATTGAATTCAAATAAATTGCAATATACCTCGATATATTGAAAAACAACTAAATTAATACCATGTACAATAGGGCTATTCTCAATTATGTCGTCTGAATTAGGAATTACAAAATGTTCAAATTAATTATGTCTTAATTTTAGCTATTTTTGAGTCACACCCACTCAGCCTAATTTTATTTATGAAATAAACTTTTTGAGCATACAACTTTTAGTGATTATCACAGCATTATTATTAACCCTTGTTGAAATTAGAAGACAATTAATAGTAGGCTTTATGTACATGTACATGTAATTGATAGCCTAGCAGTAAAACAAATACTTAAGAACATTTAGACACTTCATATATACATAAGTTAAACACCCTATATAGTAAGGACTATATAGTATGCACTATATAGTAAGCACTATATAATACTATATAGTGCATGTTTTATATAACTGGCTTACAGACAAGGTTTTAGCAAGTGCATCAAAGTTATATTGTATGCCAGATTGAGTATCTTCAAGTACACATGATGTGGTGATTTCATTAGTGTGTTTGCAAGCAACTGAAGTACTCCAGTTAATTGTATAATGACAGTTGTCTGCCTTTGTAAGGTGAATAGAGCCTTGTGACTAAAGGAGAGAGAGAGAGAGAGAGAGAGAGAGAGAGAGAGAGTGGTGACACATTGTGCACACAGTTCATCATATATCATACATATATACAGTTATCATTCATACCACAGCAGATGAGCAATGGAGATTGACAGTAGTGCTTATATTGCCACTACCACACCCAGATCCACCAGTATATTGCAGTGTAATAATACCACTAGAGGTAACAGTAGGACCTTTAGTCATATAACCAAGATTCTGTGCAAGAGAAAAGAAAAATAAACATTATTATGTTTACCCTTTCTCATGATGCATCTAAAAAACTTTCCTACCCATTCTTACTTATACTTAAACACAAATGATCATGTTTCATTATCACTATATTACACTATACCACATACATTAATTCTCTTAATTGATGCCTATAATATTTACTAGTATTACATTCTACATGTACATGTATTTTAAAAAATAAAAACAATTCTTCTCATGCCACATCTTTTCAGAGATGAAATGTACAGTGTATATTAACATTGCTATATATGATAATCTTACTAAATACGACTTCTTAGAGACTTCAGGTTGAAGACATATCCCAGCTGGTCCGGGGAAGCAGTGTGTACCCTCGTCAATAGTGGGGTTAAGATTACGACATATACTGATATTAAATATACCTAATGATTTGCTATTACCATAAACGAAGTCGCCCTAAAAGGAAAGGAAGGCATTAATTGGAATGATGCAAATTAGAAACATATGATGCAACACAGTAATTATAATTACTGCTTTAGTTGTACCTGCCATGTTTGAGACACCAAGGGTTCTAAATCATATACAGTGTTATCAGACCCAGTTGCAAAACATCCCTAAAATGAACAGATGCATATAATGTACAGATACATATACAGTAAAATACAATATACCACAAATATTATGTTATAGTATTTTATAAAACTGTATTAAATGAAGCTACATTTGTTGAAGTTATTATGTATAAATACATTAAATTTACTTCTGATTGTCCAACACAAAGTATACTTGTTGGCCAGTCAAAATGAATTTCACATCCTGTTGTTGACACCCAATATGGACGGGAGGAGCTATTACGAACAGAACAATATATTCTTATTATGACAGACCATGTTCCTCCACTACTACAGGCTGATCCAGAAGGATAAACAATGTCGAGTGTGTGAGGTAAATGAGACACTATTGTGATCTGATGACCAGTGTAGGTTAAAGGAGACCATTGAGTACCAGAGTAATGACAGACTCCAATTTTTCCATTTTGACACTCACTTGGAGCCTAGAGTGATCAATAAAAAATATTAACTTTTATACATTAGGTACAATTATACTAAGACACGAGCAAGCATTCAGGTGCTTGTACTTATAAGCACACTTTTGGAAGTACTTTCAAGTACTTGACATACACAATCACTCGTGCTTGTATTTGTACTCAAGCACTTGTTTCTAAGAACTCTACTCTTTAAGCACAAAGAATGCCAATGTCAGATCTTTTTACTGAAGGCAGTACAATTTGTACTGCTTTTAATAAGTGCCAACTATATATATATATATATATTAGCACCATATAGTACATACATATGTATTCTACCTTTGATATTGGACCGCAAAGACCAATGATATATTGACCAGATTTATCCATCACATGTGTATTATTACTCAAGGAAGTTAAATTAAATTTAGTTCCATCAAAAGGGTCTTGTATGGTACAACCCACATCCAATATCTTTGTTGAGGGAATAGGGAGTGGACAGGCATGTATGCTCGACCAGGAAATGACAAATTCACATGAGTTTGTGGGTAAGATAGGATGAGAAAGGTCATCAAAATTAGGATATGTGAGAGATGGCTGAGACTGGAGGAGAGAGAGAGAGAGAGAGAGAGAGAGAGAGAGAGAGAGAGAGAGAGAGAGAGAGAGAGAGAGAGAGAGAGAGAGAGAGAGAGAGAGAGAGAGAGAGAGAGAGAGAGAGAGAGAGAGAGAGAGAGAGAGAGAGAGAGAGAGAGAGAGAGAGAGAGAGAGAGAGAGAGAGAGAGTGATGCTATAATGAACATATGATATAACACAACTTACACTAGCTGTAGTATCACTGCAGGTTAACATTATCTTTGTAGTGTAAGATTTTCCATTGCTACAGTGATCACCACCAGTGTACGTTATAATAACAGCATTACCTCCTGTATCCAAAACAGGAGGATGATAAGAGCTCGGACGACCTAGATTGATTACACTACTAAATGAGATAAAAAGAAAAGAGAAGAAAAGTTGGAAAAAGAAATATATGTGTTAAATTCAAGTTAATGTATATCTTACCTTCCATTAACAAGACAAGCTCCAGCTACACTAGAACACTTATTAAATCCTTTAGTTGAATACTGATTATCCGATGATATTGGTTTACACACAGAGAAATATATTGTAACTGGTCCTACAGTAATAGGCCAGGTAGAAACAGTTGTGAACCAGCCTAAATTAGGAAAGTTTGGTAGACTACATTGTATTCCTATATTTTGGGACTTCTCATAGACCAAGCGAGTGTATATAACAAATGTATATTCACATTCAACTTCAGGAAAGATTTCAAGGGAGTCGGGACGAGGGTCGTATTCAAAGAAGATCACAGATCTACGTGGTTTATTTGTGCGTGTGCAATTGTCTCCATTTTCATAGATCATTTGAACCTGTATAAGAAATACAAACAGATGGTTATCCATTATATAGGACATCTCTATAATGAGGACATCATTTCATACTATTTTCTTATTTTAACATTAAGCCATTCAAGAGAATATTTAAACTACACAAAATGAATATGTTTGTACAAGCAAATGCACACGTTTCCTTCAATGGAGGTCTGGGCCTCTATCTCTTTCCCAAGAGTTTTGACTAGGTTTCTAAATGGGGAAGACTTTTATTTCTAGCAGCAACAATTAATCTAACAACACTTGCACTAAACAGTCTCACAGCAACTTGTGAGGATATTTCTTTAGACAGTCAATAGTTATAAGCTGAAAGAAACGAAAAAGACTTGGACTTGAACATTTTGAAGCATAAAAAATGGAAACAACACAAGCATTTATAGCTAGAATGTCAGTAGGCCTCAATTTGAGACTAGATCTCTATTTGGAAGGTGCCTCTACTTAAGGAAATATGTTATATATTTTTTACCTTGCCATCGATTAACTTTAGAGAGCCTCCATTGGTTCTAGCTAATACAAATGTTCTATTATTGCTGAGTGATTTTTGACATATTGCAATGTTGTTATCAGTTCTACTACCACAGGGAACGTTGTGACCACCCAATCCTAGAGTATACTTGTATCTGTGGATTAACAGTTAAATGATGGATGAAAAAAACAGTTGATGGATTAATAGATCAATGTCTTTACGAATGATTGGATAAAGTGAATGGATGAAAAGGAGGATCAACAATTGAATAAATAAATTATTGGATTATCAAATGAGATATACTTACATGGTCTTAGTATCTGTATTGGCCGCATCTCCTGATAATTTTGGTGCTAATTGAGTAAGATTATAAACCTGTCCAGTTCTATTATTAGCAATAATCCAAGAAGACGAGATACCATTTTGCGAGCAAGCGTAAATGGTATTCCATGTGAACTCAGCACGACATGGATCAGTGAAAGAAACTAACACAGGGTAACCCTAAATAGGATTAATAAATAAACTAACATAGGGTAACCCTAAAAAGCATTATCATAGATTACTGTATAGTACTTTTAACAATAAAAATCAACTGTTCTTTTTTCAGATTGCAACTTTTTCTATACAAATATCTTTGCACATTGAACAATATGATGTGTGGATAAACTTTACCAGTAAAATAATGTAATTATTGTACATTACAAGCATCCTATTAAGCAACAGCAGAATAAAAGAAGTTATGGAGGGTTGTCAATTTATTAACTATACATTTCTGTTAAATATCTTTACATGCGTAACTTAGAATATTGACATTGTAATGTATCTAACTTACAGGATCAGCTTTGGAATTGCACATAAAGTTTATTACAGTCACTTTACGAAATCCACCAGAGCAACTTTCTCCATTATGATATGTCAACTGGACCTGGCCATTACCAACGACAACCAAATCCCCTGTCATGTAACCATATACTGTTCCATTATTAGTGCCACTTCCAGGAGCAACAAGACACGCCCCTACACCAGATTTGTCTGTACAAGATTGGTCATTACTGATAGGTTGACACACCCCCAAAACAAATCGACCATGATCTGTATTAACATACCAATTACGAGTTTGCATAAGTGGGCGGAGATCATAAGCACCACCCCCAGCAATGCACTCAATTTTGGCTGGGAGGCAAGCCAACGGAGTGTGCCATATAAAGAGATAATGACAATGAGAAGACTCGGAATCAAAAACGGGAGAACCATAAAAATTATCACCAAATTTACGATCACAAACAAAGTCAATTTCAGTCATTCGGTGATCATTATTGCTACAGCTTTGTCCACCATTATAAATTAATTTCAGACTTTCTTGAACATAAGTCAACGTCATAGTACTATAGACACCAGAGTTATGAGTGTGATTAAGACTATCAATCTGACACACAGCAGTATCTCCTTTGTCGCTAGCACAGCGGCTATCAGATGCCAGCAGTGCTCCACATAGTGCTAGTGTGTAATGGGTGTTGCCAACTGTATCGTGTATGTTATAAATTGATTGGTGACTTTTTAGTTGATCAATGTTAAATGTATAGCCAGTAGTTGTATCTGTGATTTTGCATTCTTTAGTGGTTTGATTTCTGACAGGACAGGCTACTCTTGTCAACCAACGAAAGATGTGATAACATGGATTGGCTAAGTCACCTCCACTAACATGTTGTGGACCATTCTAGGAAAGAGAGAGAGAGGGGGGGGGGGAGGGAGAGGGAGAGGGAGAGACGGAGAGAGAGAGAGAGGGAGGGGGGAGGAGGGAGAGAGGGGGGGGGGGAGGGAAAGAGAAAGAGAGAATAAATAAGCAAGTAAATTCTTTCTATAATATTATACGCAACATACTTACCCCAATAGGAGCAGATTTATTACAAACAAATTTAATATCAGTATAGACAGTACCACAATGACCATTGTTACCACCACTCAGTTTATAAGTATAGGATAATACCAAATCGACATGTTCGTTAGTTGATGAATTAGTAGGTTTCTTTAATGATGAGGTAGAGGCATAGCCCAAATCTTGAGAAGTGCTACCACTAACTCGACAGACAGCAGAGAGAGGATTACAATGGCCAATACCTTGAGAAAAAAGAATTAAGTAAACCAATATACCATGTTACCAAATGGAGTGACACATGGAATATGTATAACTAGTCACATACATGTATTTAATAATCAATTGCATTTAAAAGAAATAGAACTGTTATATATGATATAGGTGACAAATTTATTCATAATAAGAGGCGTGTTTCCATGGTGAATTAATGAATATTAATGATGATTATTGTTTAACAATATAGGTGCTGACACTTAATAGCTGCAATGGCAAATTCAAAAGAATTAGCTTAATCCTGCAAATATTAAATGTGACATTATTTAATATTTTAATGAATTATTTCACACATTCTTTGGAAAGCAAGGCAATCAGATTTCATGGAATAACATTACATAATTTGGTGTCTATATGCTGACATTCTTCAACTTGACTATATAAACAATCACACAGGCCATTTCTTTAGTAGTTTTCTAGTCTTGACAAAGGAAATAATGGCCTTCAGATTTACTCTACGCTATTTAAGACCTTTGCCCATTTTAAATGTCCACAGCAATGCCATGTATGAAGAACGAAGAAGAAGAACTACAAATAAACTATTGGAAACTGACCAGTTTCGATATACTAATGACAGTAGTTGTGTTACTTCAGCAGCTGTGACAAAAACTGGACATTTTCCCACACCACTTATCAGATTCTACATGGTATGTCTTGCACATCAAGCAAAACTTGGCCGTAAATTGTACTCTCTCGAGCACCCTTTTATTGAATATCAAGAATCAACTAAAAGGGTTGATGATGAATCTTGCACTTGGTTGCATGGCAATCGAGGTGTGACATACCAGTTTGGAGATTCTCAACTCACATTAAGTAATGGTAGGTGGTATATCAACAATGAATGGAACAGATTACAAATGAAAAGATACTTGGCAATTCAAAAATTGATGAAAAATACACGAAAAGCAGTTGACATTTTACAAATCTTCGACATTTTAGTTACTATTGGAATTAGACCATTGGGTTTGAGTGGATTTAATATGATTCGAAGATGTACAGAGAACATAATTGATATTTTAACAATAGTGGACATTTTGTTAACTATTTATAGTAACACATACAATTGGTTTTTATGGTGAGTCAAATCTATTATGTTATAGATAAGGTACACCATATATTTCGTTCAAGATGACTTTATGAGAATAATGTCAAAGTGAAAGTCCTAGTATCAATCTACCAATGCGGACATTTCTTGTGTCCAATAAAATGGCAAACGTATTAATATACATGTACATATGATATATAGTGTGCAAAGTTTGTTCAACTTAATGTATATTGACACAAAGTGAAACAAAGTATCTTCACAAAAGGAAGACTGTCATGCATAGCACAGCTACAATACAATTATAATATCCACATTCACAGATAAATAGATAAATATATATATATAATGTATATGCTACTTATAGTTTTATATACATATTTTTTGATTAATAATAATATTGTAGTTGAGAAATCAAATAACGTAACTTGTTAAGAGACAGGATGGCTGCTGATAAAGATATACATATAGATGTAGCAATAGAGAATTCATGAATAATATTAACCAACAAAGTATTATGCTGATTATAAAAAAAAATAATTGCGGCGCTGGATTGATAATCCATTCTTAGAATGACACCCCTGCACTTTTTCTAATAAATAACATTAATCATTTTTATTAGGAAATGCAGTAGCTTGGAAGTTATGAAAGCTATTAAGCTTAATGGAACAACAGAACAACAGTCCACACAATGCAAAACATGCTGACAAGTCTTTTATTTGACTATATAAAATACTACAAACATCACTTATTTTTGTAGCTTCCCTATCATCACTACAAAAACAATGACCAGTAGACTACTGTTCTATCATTTAAGGCCTTCGTATATTAGTAGTGTCTGTGGCAATGCTCTCTGTAAACACATCAGGCATTTGATGACTGCTGAAGTATTTGGAACAATCCAGATTCAACCTCAATGCTACCTAAACTTCAATTTATATGTTTTGTTTGCAGTTCTAACAACGGATGAATATTTTGATACGCCATTTATAAGGTCCCATAGAGTAAGTCTTGCTCACAAAGCAAAACTATGGCCTAAAATGTACGGAATTGAGTATCAATTTATAGAAAATCAAGGATTGGTATGCCAGCTTGGAGATTTTCAAACGAATGGTCAACATCATCAAAACAATCAGTCATTGCACACGAGAGGATTTTACACAATGGGTGATTTGGAAAAAAAAATTGGGAACACTTTGGTTGATATTTACCAAAATATATACAATTGGTTTTTATGGTGAGCCAATACATTTTCACATCAAATATGAGGATCATATAACAAATATTGATCAAGTATTACTGACATGTATTAAAAACAGTATAATTAATAATATCACCATATATTTTGACTCAATAATTATTGCCGTTTATTGTTTGATTAATATGTTATGTACTGCTTTGTGTATTGATAATCTATTTTCAAGATACTTTGCGTTTTGACATTAATGTATTAACGTAGTCATTGTGGAACTTTAGTCAAGAAATAAAATGGCAAACGTATTAATATAAATGTACATATGATATATAGTGTGCAGAGTTTGTTCAACTTAATATATATTGACACAAAGTGAAACAGTATCTTCACAAAAGGAAGACTGTCATGCATAGCACAGCTACAATACAATTATAATATCCACATTCACAGATAAATAGATAAATATATATATATAATGTATATGTTACTTATAGTTTTATATACATATTTTTTGATTAATAATATATTGTAGTTGAGACATCAAATAACGTAACTTGTTAAGAGACAGGATGGCTGCTGATAAAGATATACATATAGATGTAGCAATAGAGAATTCATGAATAATATTAACCAACAAAGTATTATGCTGATTATAAAAAAATAATTGCGACGCTGGATTGATAATCCATTCTTAGAATGACACCCCTACACTTTTTCTAATAAATAACGTTAATCATTTTTATTAGGAGATGAGGTAGCTTTGAAGTTATGAAAGCTATTAAGCTTATTGGAATAACAGTCCATGTAATGCAAAACATGCTGACAAGTCTTTTATTTGACTATATAAAATATTACAAACACCACTATTTTGTATCTTCTCAATCATCACTACAAAAACAATGACTGGTATGCCAGTTTGGAGATTTTCAATTGAATGGTCATTGTCAAAACAATCACTCATTGCACACGAGAGGATCTCGCACAATGTGTGATTTGGGGACAATTGGGAACACTGGTTGATATTTACCAAAACATCTATAATTGATTTTTATGGTGAGCCAATACATTTTCACATCAAATGTGAGGATCATATAACAGATATGGATCAAGTATTAATAGTATGTATTAAAAATAGTATTATTAATATCACCAAATATTCTGCCTCAATAATTTTTGTTATTGTATTGCTTGAATAAATATGTCATGTGATAAATATGTCATTTGATTAATGTCATGTGATAAATATGTCATTTGATTAATGTCATGTGATTAATATGCCTTATGATTAATGTCATGTCATTAATATGTCATTTGATTAATGTCATGTGATTAATATGCCTTATGATTAATGTCATGTGATTAATATGTCATTTGATTAACGTCATGTGATTAATATGCTTGATTAACATGTCATACAATTAATATGTCATGTACTATTTGTGTATTGCTGTATTGTGTATCTGTTCTCGAGATACTTTGCACTTTGACATTAGTGTATTAACATAGTCATCATGGAACTTTAGTCAAGAAATGACAGTGCTTTCAAGAGGTATCTTACAAAGTTAACTTAATGTTATTATTATGTATATAATATAATAGTACTGCTTGTTTAAGTTAATATCAGACGTTGTTTTTTTCTTTTTTTACTTTTTTTAATACTAATGAATCTTTCTTTGAATAATACTGATTAGTCACATCCAATGTTAAATCATACAAAGGGAATATAAGAGCAAATTTAACACATAAGTCAATATGTACTGGCAGTCACAATGCACAGACTAATTATTTCATCACTTCCAAAATTGATGCTATATTAGCTCCTCCTTTTTTTGACAACTTGAACAACAGAAAAGGGTCTAGAAGCAAGCTAGACATTTCATTCTATTGGAAGGAGTGGAGTATTACCACAAACCTTACAACTGTTCATATGGTTATCATATGTTAATACAACTGCCTCATATGTATAATCATGACTTATTTTCCTTTATATTTGTTTTATTTTGCTGTTCTTTAAATTGAAGGGTTACATCTTTATATCTATAAAAAGAAAATGGCAGCAGTACTATGTCAAGTTAGATTCCTACAAGAATTTGATGGCATAGTTATGTGCAGGAACTCCTGCAGATGTAAGCAAACATTGGTGCTAAAACGTTTTGACAAATTTACCAAGGTAGACATTTTGTGTAAGCTATGACAAGCCCTTCAAAGACAATTTAATTTCTGACTACTGCTAATTTCCATTTGTCCACAAGTCTTTGAGGCATGGTATTAACAATTTATAACCACAGCTGTAAACATTACAGTATTGTCCCATATTACACACATTCCACGGTATATAGGTCTACAACTTCTAGATCCTCCTTTACTCCTCAGATCTTCAAAAAGAAGAAGGGGAAGCTAGCTAGACTAGGTCATACCTATGGAAAGCAATTTTAAAATCTCCTAGCACACAACACACACATGTTTCGAACACCTGTAAAAAAATTCTAAATATTTTAAACTTTACAAAAACAATAATGATGGATGACGTTCCATTAATAAGACAATTTGTCAACTTTATTGACTTAAGCTTTACAGTATGAAACACATTTGTCTTTTCATGTATCATGTGACATGATGTGTATGAATGACACCTAATACCATGGGTATCCATTTCATCTAACCGTAATACATATATACACACACATAAATTCTAAACATGTAGATGTATCATGTGTGTGTGCATGTTTATCACTAAAACACAAACCAATACGATGCCTGCCATATAGCAGGTAGTTTGGTAGGAAAAAATATTGGCAAATCAATAGAAAATAGTATTTGAAAAATCAAACCGCTATATGATCCTTATTAATTGACAGTGATTAGATTATAATTATTAAATTACCTTGCAAATTAAGTGGTCGACAGACATTAATCAGATAAACTGATCCATCAGCTCCCTCTGCTTGCCAATTACCCTCGGTCTTTTCCAACTCTAACAAATCATAACTATTACCATTAGGAGAGAAAAATACACACTCTGATGAACGATAGGCAGGAGGACAGGCTAGCTTTGTTCTTATTTCAACTAAGTACTCACAATGACGTATTTCAGTGACATTTTCAACACTTGCTTTATGAGCATTGGGATCACAGAGAAAGACAACTGTCGTTTGTCTCTTGGATTTATCATGGCAAGCATCTCCATTTGTATATACCAATTTTAACGTACTGTCTTGGTATATTAAAGCACTACTTGGAGTTCCAGCTGATTTGTGAACTGTCTGGCCAGAGGCATGTTGACAAATTGCAGAGTTATTAGCACAGCTACCACCGTACGTGTTTAAAGGAATAGCTGAACAAACTCGTATTGTGTATTGAAAATTCTTTTTAGTGTCGTTAAACTCGAATGACTGTTTTGACAATGAGGTGAGATTAAATTTGAAACCAGTCGCTGGCTCTGTGACAATACAATCAGAACCAAACACAATACCTTGAGGGCAAGCAGCAAATGTATACCAATGAAATTCCGTTATATTAGCAGTGAATTGACTAACAAAAACAGGTGAGGTTAACAAAGTACCAGTTTGACATATATATTGTATTAGAGCTGATTTACCTGAGGCAGCAGGTACAGTAGATACAGACACGACACTATTATCAACAGTATGTATAGTACCAGCATTGTTTAAGTTAAATGAGCCAAGAGGAATACCATTACCAGTCTTCAAAACTTTACAAATACTGTTATGCTCGCAGGACATAGGAGCCTTTCGTTGGTTACAATATTGTGATGCACTCCCAGTTCCTGTCATGGTGGATACTTCACCACATGGATTAATAAGATAACAAGCTGTATCGCCTGAAGTTGTGACAGCTGCATATGTCGGTGTGACATCCTCCGTAAGAAGACCGAGATTATAGTTAACTCCCTTGAGAGCGAACTTACATTTTGATCCAGTTATAATTCCACAAGCTTGATCAGTAATCCATTCAAAATTATAAATACAATGTTCTTCAGCTACAAATGAGACACAGCTATCAGTATCATTACAATTTTTATTCAGATTTTTAGGACAAATGAACGAAATGATAGAAGATCGAGGAAGTGAGTTATGACAGACATCTCCCATTATATATGTCAGTGTTAATGTGTTATCTATATATCGAAGCTTGCCATCTCCTTGTCCAAGAGAATGACATATAGAGTTACTGGTGTCAGTCTGAGTCACATGTACAGGACTGTGGCTACTGGATATACCACAGGCAGAGTTTATACCAGATTTGGCACAAGGATGGAGTACATATTTGTAATGAGTGTTTGGTGGGTTTACTTTGGCATCTCCTACCTGATTTAAATCAAAGCTGATATCATAAGGTGTAGTCAAATGACAAGTATTTGATTGGATTGTGGACACGTCACAAGCAGTCATTGTATACCAAAGAAAAGTGATTCCACATAATTTGGGATCTAGAAATTCAATACGAGGACCAAGAGCCTGTATATATGAGACATAAAATATATATATGTTATACATGTACAGTGTATACAATACATGATTTTTTAGGATGTTTGAGGAGGGCATTTCGCCATTGGTTTGCCCTCCCCCCATGAAAATTTTTCCTAAAAAAAAATCATGCAATAGTTCTCTTTATGTTAGAATTATAAAAAGGAGTATATAGTTTAATGGCACACATGTGCAGTCATAAACATGTAAGTACATGTTACTGTATGAACATATATAAGCAGTGTGTATGCAATGAATGATCCATATATGTACAAATGTTGTACTCACCTCATCTCCTGTCGGACATTTAAATCGTATCTTGACAAAAGGAGAGGTATTATCACAATAAGTTGAAGTAATACCAGGTGCTGTTATAGGATAAGTTACCACAATATCGCCACTTTCATAATGAGGTGTGGCTTGAGTTAGTGAAGACTTTTGAAGTGTTGCTATGGGAACAGGTGAATTCCATCCTCCAGGTAAAGTCAGCTTTGAATCATTGTGGTACATACATACCATAGAGCCATCACAAGGACCATTTGTAGACATTGGACGACACACACTAACATTTAAAACGAGACTAGGATAACTGGTTGTAGTTGCTATATAACCACGTTTTTGTATAAGTCCTGAGAGATCAACAAAGGTAGCTTGTAAACCATTGTTATTATTATGATTAACTAAATAACATTTAGTTTCATTTTCTACTAATAGATTACTGCCTGGTTTACAAACAGCTGATGTCAGCCAAAGAATTTCCACTGATCTCGTATGGGGATCTCCTTCAATAACCTCAGGCACACCCTGCATGAATATAAGAAAATCAATATAATTATATAATAAGATAGAGAAACAGTTATGCTGTATAACAAATCACTCATAAAGGACATTCCAATGAAGGACACATTCTATATTTATAATGTTCATTCCTGTCCTGTTCTAATAGTTCAGTGTATCGTTTAGCTTCAATAGTTAATGATACTCACAAGTGTCCTTTTTAAAAACATTTACTATATGTACACGCAAGACAAAGAGTAGTAATGAATTAATATACCCTTCACACATACTGTCAAGGTAATGTGTTATATTATTACTTCATTCATCTTTTAATTGTATTATACTATGCTCAAGTACACGAACAACTCAATGAATAGATAGAACACAACTAACTTGATAATATAATTCCCTTTACAAAAATAACTCTGTCTAAAACTTTATCTATATTTGTGGTTCTGTCATTCACCTAACCACTCTACATCTTTCATTCAAATATCCACAAATCCATCCATCTATCAATCCATTTATCCATCCACCTGTCCAATCATTCATCAATCTTACCAGTGTAGTTCCACAGACTAATGTAATGGTCACATTGCCAATACCAAATTCACTAATAGCTGAACTACCATAATCATACGCCAGACTTAGAATGCGATTCTCAACCTTAAAGCGACATGTATTATTATCACCTAAAAAGGAAAGAGTAGAAAGGAGATTTAAGATATGAAAACTATAAACAAAGAGAAGAGATTGTTATAGAATTATATGAAAGAGAGCTCTTACCTAGTGGGTAAAATGAATTGAGATCATCACTATAACAAATATGATCACCATTACAATGATGACCAGTCAAACGTGAGCAGATACTAAAGTTAAAGAATCTAGGAATGGTGTCAACATTACTAAGATCAGTACTATGATATGAAACAGTTTGCCACATTCTGTGGGAGCAAGAGAGAGAGAAAAAGAGAGTCATACGTTCATTCAGCCAGTCAGCAAACATAGTACACAATACATTTCTATTTAACTTATTATTTTAAATACTATCATACCCTTTTAGTGGTGACAGGCTGATGTTGAACCCACTAATAGGGTACATACCAGAACAATCATTTGGACATGGTGACCAAGAACTGACTCCATCTACATTACTAAAGGTTCCTATCACTCCAAAAAGCACGATAGCTACCGTCAACATCCTAGCAGTAGCTGTAAGAGAACGTCAATAGGCTTTAGAATAAGAATAGCCTATCTTCTGCCAGCTTTGTTTGCTGATAAGCACGTGAGTGTAAGTTCCTCCTATTAGCACATATTATTACTACGATTAATTGTCTAGCAAATATATTCATTCCTCAGACAGGAAACGATACTTAGGCGTATATAGCTAATATTATTATTAGAGTAACTGAGAGTTATAACAATTTAAATTAAAACAAAGAAATTTTATTATTAAATGAACAAACTGAAACCTAAAATTGATGATTTTTAAAGCAAAAAGTCCTATCTTTATTCTTTTCAAATTTAGCCTAAATTGTATGTTTTCATAATCCAAACATCTTCTTAAGAAACTCATTCAAAAATATTCCATCAGGATCTAATTTCTTTCTGATCTCAAGAAACTTCTTCAATTTAGGGTACAGCCTATGAGCCTCTTCTGGAGACATATTAAAGGCCTTTCCCCAGTGAGGTCTACCTTTGTATTTGCGGGTAGCATTAAAGAACCCATCACTGTATAAATTATAATAGTATTCATTGGGATTGTAAAAAAGTTGAGTTATATGACACGAATCTCGTTTATAGTTCATACTTAGCCAGTAAGCATCTCCTTGAACAAAACGTACCTACACAAAAGAATGAAGTTATTACACTATTAATTCAAACAGATTTATTATAACTGACTAGTTACAGAATTGACCAACTTAATCTCATTCTGTGACTACATTGTCATGGCAGGGAACATTCTAGAGCTGCAGAAGCTGTTGACTAATTTATTCTGTATATACATCATGTGATAATAGCATAGGTTTAGAATTATGTCAGTATAAACAACTTATTGTCAAGACATCATTTAATTTTAATCCAATTCCTCTACTTTTAACCACATCACGGTCGCACTATTGTTATCATACCTCAACAATATGATTCAATGGAATATTGAACTTTTCCTTCACTTCTATAAGATCATTAATAGCATCAACACAGTCATCCACATGTACAGCAATCTCAGATTCTCTGTGATAGGGGTCAACGTAATGAGGTATTGGCAAGATTTTAAAGCTTTCATCCACACGCTCATATGAGTAAAAAACGTCAATATTATTAAAGAGTATTTGCATGCCTGAATTAGCTGTAAAAGTAAAAATCGACCATAGCCACTGTAGGCACTCATATAAACGTATCTATAATGGTAAAGAAAACATTTAAAAACACATGCAGTCATATAATAAATTAAGTATAAATAATAATGTTTGGCGTGAGTCTTAGTAACCTTCCAATATCTTTATTAACATTCAAGAACACTTATTACTAATTATGTGTCCAAGGTAAAAAAAGGCTTTTACTTCTGTGTGGCTTTTAAGCATATAACCAACACATTTTACCTTAATATCAGTTAGAGGTTGAGGGATAGGATCACGAGGTGACTCTACAGTTCTATTAGCTGAATATACAGTACAGGTCTTAGAATTGACTTCTATCCAAAACTTGACATATTCTGTTGGAAGTATTAGATTGGCAATATTGTCCAGACAATAAGAGAGAGGATATGAAGCACGATATTCTATTAAATTAAATGCATCATCAAATTGAAAAGTGACCTCAGTTATGATACCAAGCAGACCCAGACTGACACCAACGGCATCGAAAATGTCCGGGTCTGAGTCTGAAGTCAGGGTAAGAACCTAAGGAAAAACAAGATATTGCGTAAACAGTATATGACCATCTATTTGTTCTTATGAATTTATTTGCTAGATAATAAACACACCTCACCAGTACCAGTAACAATTTCTAATTCTATTATAAATGTTGATAAACATCCAAAATCAAAACCAGTCCCATGAGTGCCTACAAAAATCAAATTTAAAATCAATTTATATACAACAATATAATATACTTTACCAGTGGCTATTGCCCCACCCACAGTTTGATTAAGAATTGATGGTAGTACTAGCAAAGCCAGTTTATGTTCATTAATAGCTTCAACAAGTTCCCACAATCTTGTACCAGCACGTACAGTGACTACAAAAAATATAATACAACACAATCTTTAAATGTAAGGTAGGAAAAAGTAGATAAGAGTTAGTGCATTTTCTTGTCAATCATGGCAAATAGTACATAATCATAAGTTATCTGGTTTCGTCCTTGACTACCTATAACACTACTAATAAACCTGATATACATCAAATACAACATTTCATAAATAATATATACTAATATCTCCTAATAAGGAAACACATATAAAATGTTTTGCAAGCTATTCAGTAAGTCCAAGAAAAGGATTTACTCTATTATATCAGTAACATGAGTCCTTAATAAGAGGGTATAGGATTAAGATAATTAACTATGGCATACCAAATTTATTCTCTACATTTGTACTGACTATTCCACGATAGTTATGTAATGAGATGTAGATGTCATTTGATACAGCCATTTCATTCCAACTGTGACCAGATCCCAATGCACGAACAGTCTTTCCATTTTCACGAGCTTTTTGTATAATATCCTGTATCTCATCTAATGATGATGGAGTATGGACCTTATCAGGATCATAATATATAATACTCTCTATTGGAGAATAAAATAATTATTAATGAAGAACTAAATGTAGATAATGGCCCTGAAAACTTAGGTCTGAAGCCATATGAAGGTGTGGCTGATTAATGTCTGCAACACACTTCAGATGATTGGTTACTCACTTACCATGATTTGTTATTGGAGGTCCTTGTCGATGACGTTCTACTATTTGCGTCAATATATACCCAAGAAGAACGAGAGAAGAAGATAACAACCACAATTTGGACACCATTTTTAATTAATAAAGTTTAAATGAATTTTAATAAGTATTGTTAAGTAAAAATCACTAAAGACATGTGATAACATTTAACAATTATAGTGGTGAGTTTAAAATACAAGACAAGGACAGTGATATAAAATTGTTAATTTTCATTAAAATTTACTTTTATCTACTATATCTGTAAAAAGTAATTTGTTAAAGCACTGGACTTGGTTGCCTTGAAACCACTGCCAACAATTGATAGAAAAAGGAAAATATATGTAAATATTGGCACAATTAACAGTAGAAATTCATTTTTCCTTAACAGAAACAATTTAGAGCTCTCTTGGTCATTGTTTACCTTATGACACTATTATCAACAGGCTGATGTTAAACCCACTAACAGAGTACATACTAGAACAATCATCTCAACATGGTGACCAAGAACTGACTCTATCTACATTACTAAACTGTCAACATCTTTGCAGTAGCTATAAGAGAATGTCAGTAGGGCTTACAATGAAAATAGTCCATTTTCTGCCAGCTTTGTTTGCTGATAAGCACATGAGTGTAAGTTCCTCCTATTACTATGATGTATAATTATGTCTAGCATATAATATTCCTTCTTCAGACAAGAAACCAATACTTAAGTGCGTATAGCTAATATTATTATTAGAGTTAACAATTCAAATTAAAACAATAAAATTTTATTATTAAACGAACTAACTGAAACCAAAAATTGATGATTTCAAATTTAGCCTAAATTGTATGTTTCATAATCCAAACGTCTTCTTAAGAAACTCATTCAAAAATATTCCATCAGGATCTAATTTCTTTCTGATCTCAAGAAACTTCTTCAATTTAGGGTACAGCCTATGAGCCTCTTCTGGAGACATATTAAAGGCCTTTCCCCAGTGAGGTCTACCTTTGTATTTGCGAGTAGCATTAAAGAACCCATCACTGTATAAATTATAATAGTATTCATTGGGATTGTAAAAAAGTTGAGTTATATAACATGAGTCTCGCTTATAGTTCATACTTAGCCAGTAAGCATCTCCTTGAACAAAACTTACCTACACAAAATAATGAAATTATTACACTATTAATTCAAACAGATTTATTACAACTGACTAGTTACAGAATTGAGCAACTTAATCATCTCATTCTGTGACTACATTGTCATGGGACGATTCTCAAACTGTAGAAGCTATTGACTAACTTATTTTTGTATATACGTCATGTGATAATATCACAGTCTCACTATTGCTATCATACCTCAACAATATGATTCAATGGAATATTGAACTTTTCCTTTACTTCTATAAGATCATTAATAGCATCAACACAGTCATCCACATGTACAGCAATCTCAGTCTGTCTGTGATAGGAGTCAATGTAATGAGTTATTGGCAAGATTTTAAAGCTTTCATCAACACGGTCATATGAGTAAAAAACGTCAACATTATTAAAGAGTATTTGCATGCCCGAATTAGCTGTAAAAGTAAAAACTGACCATAGCCACTGTAGGTACTCATAGAAACGTATCTATAATGGTAAAGAAAACATTTAAAAACACATGCAGTCATATAATAAATTAAGTACAATTAATATATTTCTACCATGTTTGGAGTGAACTAATCAGTAATAATTTGTAAATTTCATGTAAGGTAACCTTTGAGAGGTTGATAAGTATAGCTTGGAAGATTGATAACTGTTTTAGTATAAGAGTCTTAGTAACTATCTAAATTCATTATTAACAATCAAGAACACTTATTACTAATTATGTGTCCAAGGTAAAAAAAGGCTTTTACTTCTGTGTGGCTTTTAAGCATATAACCAACACATTTTACCTCAATATCAGTGATAAGTTGAGGGATAGGATCACGAGGTGACTCTACAGTTCTATTAGCTGAATATACAGCACAGGTCTTAGTATTGACTTCTATCCAAAACTTGACATATTCTGTTGGAAGTATTAGATTGGCAATATTGTCCAGACAATAAGAGAGAGGATATGAAGTACGATATTCTATTAAATTAAATGCATCATCAAATTGAAAAGTGACCTCAGTAATGATACCAAGCAGACCCAGACTGACACCAACGGCATCGAAAATGTCCGGGTCTGAGTCTGAAGTCAGGGTAAGAACCTAAGGAAAAACAAGATATTGCGTAAACAATATATGACCATCTATTTGTTCTTATGAATTTATTTGCTAGATAATAAACATACCTCACCAGTACCAGTAACAATTTCTAATTCTATTATAAATGTTGATAAACTTCCAAAATCAAAACCAGTCCCATGAGTACCTACAAAAATCAAATTTACAATCAATTTATATACAACAATAATTATAATATATCTTACCAGTGGCTATTGCCCCACCCACAGTTTGATTAAGAATTGATGGTAGTACTAGCAAAGCCAGTTTATGTTCATTAATAGCTTCAACAAGTTCCCACAATCTTGTACCAGCACGTACAGTGACTACAAAAATATGGTACAACACAATCTTTAAATGTAAGGTAGGAAAAAATAGATAGAGTTAGTACATTTCTTGTCAATCATGGCAAATAGTACAGCACAAGTAAATCATAAGTTATCTGGTTTTCTTCTTGACTACCTATAACACTACCAATAAACCTGATATACATCAAATACAACATTTCATAAATAACATATACTAATACCTCTTAATAAGGAGATATATATATATAATGTTTTGCAAGCTATTCAAAGTCCAAGAAAAGGAAATACTCTATTATATCAGTAACATGAGTCCTTAATAAGAGGGTATAGGATTAAGATAATTAACTATGGCATACCAAATTTATTCTCTACATTTGTACTAACAATTCCACGATAGTTATGTAATGAGATGTAGATGTCATTTGATACAGCCATTTCATTCCAACTGTGACCAGATCCCAATGCACGAACAGTCTTTCCATTTTCACGAGCTTTTTGTATAATATCCTGTATCTCATCTAATGATGATGGCGCCTGGACTTTATCAGGATCATAATATACAATACTCTCTATCGGAGAATAAAATAATTATTAGTGAAGAACTAAATGTAGATAATGGCTGATAACTTAGGTCTAAAGCCATATGGAGGTGCGGCTGATTGGCTTACCATAATTTGTTATTGGAGGTCCTTGTCGATGACGTTCTACTGTTTGCGTCAATATATACCCAAGAAGAACGAGAGAAGAAGATAACAACCACAAGACAGCCATTAGCCGGAGAAAGTTATCCAAAATTTTAACCCCTTCTTTTTTGTTCTTATTGAATTCTCTCACGTCAGCAGAGGTTTTATCTTTAATAGAGGACTTCCTCTAACTATCTCTGATCTACATTCGCCAAATACTGTTGATGTTTCAGGAGATTCCAGTTCGATGATGGAGCAGCGACCAGGGCAATTGGAATCATTAGCTGCTTTGTTTATTGGTTTGAGTACACAAGAGTTGCCACATGAAGAGAACACTCTTCAAAATCAGATAACTGTTGTAGAAGTAAAAGAATATAGTGAGATATGACTAGTTCAAAGTTTGCCTTAGTAAGTTCTGCTATTACTATGTGTTACTTACTCTATATTGGTATAGACTGTTCATATGTTTATTAGAACTACTGCAATAATTGGACATTGACTACTGGCAGGTAAGTATTATCTATTCATACATCTATCTAATGTACCACATAGCTATCTACAATATCTATCCATCAATTCGTCTATCAACTATAACTTTTATCATCTGTTGGTATTCATCACCTTGGTTTTATCAATGAGTGTCCTTATAGTGGGTTTAGTAGTACTTGGTATGAGTATAAGATTAGAATATAGAACAAGCATCCTGAAATTATGGAAGCCGAGGACAGATATTCCAACATAGAATATACGACCAAAATCAGGAACCCAACTCAACTGGAAACATCTCACTGATGCTTGATTCTTAGAGACAGTTCGTGGTGCTCATACTTTGTGTTTTATTAATAACAAGAAAAACTTAGAAATGGGACATATACAAAGAATGGAATAAGGAATAAGAAATTGAAAGTTATCAAGGTTGTTAATTGGAATTTTTAAAATACGCAAAGATGCACAGAAAAAATAGGAAATAGGAATTGGAATGTCCATCCTCGGCTTTCATATGAAATAGAGTTTCCTTGAATCTTAATTCCATGGCATCCTTTCTTCTTTTCTATAGGCTTGATGTATTGACTGGAACAAACAGTTCTTCAATTATACCTCTCCTCATAGTCAACAGTCTCCATTATGTTGCTAATAGTCAGCGAAGCCCACAACTGTTTGGTTAGCTCTTAGTATAACAAGAATCTTAGCTGCTCCTTGGCTGGATGAACCCTTAGTCCAGATAAAAAGTAAGCACTTGTATATGTAAGAAGTGGTATGGTCTAGTTCATGTATGGACTGGAGGGTAAAGGATATATATCTAAAAAAATAAGGTTTAAAAGTGTCTATAATGAAGACATGCTTTTAAGATGTGACCCTCTCTCTAGTCTGTAGTGGAGGCTTTGGGATATTAGCATGGACTGGATCAGGACATTGAGGAGAGTTCAATAAAGAGGATGTTCTTAGTTTAGAATATGTTATTATGAGAATAAAATGTGATTACGCCATTAATAAGATATGGTTTTTAATAAATAAGAAGAGATTACTGGTATTAAAACTAGACCACCAAATAAACATTGTAAGATTCTCTTTTTTCAGAATATCTGTGGAATCTTTATCAAACCAGTTCTACAGACCAAGACAAACCAGTTATCCTAGTTTAACCTGATATATCTGCACTTTTAAAATGAATCACATTTTCCACATAATCTATTTTTTGCATACTATTGCATTATCTAAAACAAATTTGGATTAGGATGAGGATATTCCATGTTTTATTAAATTTATGCTTAAAAATGTTCATCAAGCATCTGGATACAAAGCTAAGGCAATGAATTATAATTGTTTAATTGATTTTAGGTGTGCATTTTAATTGTAGTTTGTTGATATCCTACTACCCACTATTATGTTTGTTATTCTTTTAAAAAAAGAATAATTTCATTTGGTAATAGTTATGTAATAGACACAGACAAGTATCAAACAAGTTGGACTCAAACCCATACTAATAGACTCATTCTGATACTGTATAGCAGAGTCCTTTACATCACTTGGTGAGCCATGGAACTCAGTTGTATGTTCAATTTTTAAAAGAAGTGTGTAGACGCTGAACCCTAAACTTCTTAAATAGTTAAAAATTAAATTATAAATAAAGATTAATTGTTCTTTTAAAAAAGAATTTGTTTGCTAATAGTTGTATAGTAAACACAGACACTGAAACAAGTTGGACCCAAACCCATACTAATAGACTCATTCTGATACTGCATATCAGAGCCTTTACATCACTTGGTGAGCCATGGAACTCAGTTGTATGCTCAATTTTGTATTTAAGATTACGTGATAATAATGGCACAAATTTAATGCTATAAATTTTTTATCTTAACAATTAAAAAAGTGTAATTTCGTTTGCTAATAGTATCAAACAAGTTGGACTCAAACCCATACTAATAGACTCATTTCGATACTGTATAGCAGAGTCCTTTACATCACTTGGTGAGCCATGGAACTCAGTTGTATGCTCAATTTTGAAAAAAGTGTAATAAAATTTGTGTGTAGACACTGAACCCTAAACTTCTTAAATAGTTTTTAAAAAATTAAACGATAAATAAAGATTAATTTTGACAATTAAAAGAAAAAAATATCTGAGAAGAACTTGATTAAAAACACTGAAATAGAAATTAAACGACATTGATTAGGCGGGAAAAATATCATCAGCACGTGTACACAACTAGTAAAAGAACGCGTGACCATGATTATGGCGGGAAAATCTCAATTGTTACACGCGACTAACAAGCAAAAAGCTTTAATAGATTTTTAATTAATTTTGCTAAAAAATGTTCTTGATTAAAATTAATGTAAAAAATGGAGATACAAACTAAATTAACAATAGTGATTGACGTTGATATAATTATAATATATTATAATAATACTAACTATAGTTGTAAAAGATAGAATTCAGTGATTATAGTATACGGCAGCAATGATAAGTAAACTGATTGTTGTATTAGAGTTTCAAAAGAAATTGAATTCTAAACTAATAGATTTTTAATAAAAAAAATTAAAGGTATAAAAATAATTGTTAAATAAAGTTAAAATTGACAAATTTAGTGAAAAATGTTATTTTAAGAAAATTAATACATATAACAAACTATAAAAAATAACAAACTATAAAAAAACAAGAAAAAATGACAACAAAATAAAAAAAATAAAAAATAGTTAAAGAGTCTCTGTAGTTGAAGAGTGTTCAAGAAGCCAAAAATAAAAAACAGTCTCTGTAGTTGAAGAGTACCCAAGAAGTCCAGTGAAGGTCTCCAATCCAACAATTATAGGAAAGAGATGATGGAGAGTTCCCAAGAGTCCAGTCAGTCCACAAGTTGAGAACATAGAGGGAGAAAAAGAGAAGAATAACAACTGGATTACTAAAGAATGGATGAGGAGTGAATGGATGGAGAGACAGCTCACCTTTTTCACCAGTGCTGCTCCTGCAGGGAAAGAAAGAGAGAGTAGTTATGTACTGATGGTGACAATGAGTAGATAGAGAGTGAAGAGAGACAGAGGAAGTGAAAAAGGACCACCAACACACACGCACCCTAGAAGATCAGAGCTTCCCCCCGCCACCTGGCGGCCTCGGATGTTTAAAAAAAAATTTTTTTTGAGGCCGCCAGGCGGCAGGGGGAAGATGATGAATAGGGTTTGTATGGGCTGAATAGCCCAAAAAAAATAAAAATAAAAATAAAAGAAAAGGAAAGAAGGCTTGAAAGAAGAAGACAGAAGAGACCAGGCAGGAGAGCGACTCATCTTTTACATCCCAAGAACTGAGAACAGTCAAAACACCAGAGAACAGTCTTAAACATCAGAGAACATCAGAGAACAGTCAACAACATCAGAGAACATCAGACAACTTGTGGTAACATCCAATTGAGTCCTGTAGAAACGAAGAGAAAAGTCAACTGATTGATATAAACAAAAATAAAAAGATAAAAATAAAAATAATAATTAAATAAAAAAGAACAGAAAAGAAAAGAAAATGAAAAGGATGATCCAGCGAAGAGGAGGGATCCAACGAAGTGACGAACAAAGAGACGAGTCGGTAAGAGGGTCGAAGTGGAGAACGAAGAGATGAGTCGTGAAGAGAGGCGAAGTGGAGAACGAAGAGATGAGTCGTAGCGACGAAGACCCACGGGGGTCTGTGAACTAACAAGGCTTGCAAATGGAGTCTTTTTAATATCATCAAGACATCTCTGTCACGCTTCATTATGACAAACACAAGGCACAAACTCGTGACAATTTGGCGGGAAATAATAGCAGGCTCCAACCACGCGTGACCAACATTAATTGATTTTTAATTGATCTGATCAATAATTAATTAATTAAAATTCTTCTAAATACATACAGTACACTACCTAGCTCCAAAATTGTTAACAACAAGTATGATAGCTTCATCTTTGTAATGTAATGTCACAAATAATGTTGACTGAAACAAACGATTATAGTTAAACCAGAATTATATAACTTAAGTGACAGTTTTTGATCAGCATTAATACCAGTCACCAGCTGACGATACTATGTAGTCTTTTTAACCAATTGTATTGACCAGCTTTGTTGGTTAGCTTGTAATTCTATGACCCAGTCCACTGAACAACTAAAAAAAAACAAAGAATATTAATTGACATCTTTCTCTCAATGACATCCAAGTTACATGAAATATCTGTATACATGAATGTTACTGTTATAGAGACTCTAGGTCCAGTTTTGCCGCCATACCAGGTATGTCTTGATCTATTTCCTCCTTTGTAACTGGCTTCTCAGTGCCATGTCCAAATGGACACAAAAAGAATGGCATTAGCTAAATATCATTTATTTATCATTTTTATCTTTACAATAACGTGTCTCCTTCACATTTACCTCCTTTTAATTTTTAGGAATATATTAAGGAAGCATGTTCATGCAGGATGAAACAGGTTATGGATTGGTTACTGTATTGGGTCTCCAGACATACCTTCTCTTTGTGCTTTAGCTATTATCAGGTCAATAATTCCTCTGTGTATTTTATTGTATACATCTTCACACAATAAAGTATATCTTCTAATATGGAAATAAGATTCTGTTAATATCAATGGAAAACTACCTCATCAGAACAAGCATTATTATGTGTGATTTTATTACATAATGTATTATGAATAAATCATTATTAACGAATGATTACGTGACATTTGGTCTCTTTTCCATCATTGCTATGTATAATAGCTTGAAGTGTGTCATCTTCTAAATCATATAACTGGTACATTTAGTATTTGAATACATGGATTAAGACTTAGATAGAAGTCTATATCTGTAGTCTTACCCTAATACTAGCTTTCTTTGAGATGTCCCAGTTCCAGAGAGAGAGAGAGAGAGAAAGAGAAAGAGAGAGAGAGAGAGAGAGAGAGAGAGAGAGAGAGAGAGAGAGAGAGAGAGGGAGGGAGGGAGGGAGGGAGGGAGGGAGGGAGGGAGGGAGAGAGAGAGAGAGGGAGGGAGGGAGGGAGGGAGGGAGGGAGGGAGGGAGGGAGGGAGAGAGAGAGAGAGAGAGAGAGAGAGAGAGAGAGAGGAGGGAGGGAGGGAGGGAGAGGGAGGGAGGGAGGGAGGGAGGGAGGGAGGAGAGAGAGAGAGAGAGAGAGAGAGAGAGAGAGAGAGGGAGAGAGGGAGGGAGAGAGAGAGTCAGTCAGTCATCATTACTTTTGTTCAAGGAGACATCTTTTTAAATTCTTCAACTTTCTTAATAATTTTAACCTTCAACAACAGCAAAACAAATTGAACACTAGTTGTTTATAGCTATTAAACTATTACTCACAGTTCCTGAAATAATATCTTGTATAAAACTTTTCAAACTAGCAGTACTAGACATTTGACAACATGTTAAATGACTCATCAACTTTACAATAGTAAGTGGTGGAGGTACGTCTTCACTGGTAGTTGGTGCATCAGCTGGTTGACTGGATTGAGACACTACAAATAAATGAAACAGATAATAAAGACATATATATAGCAGACATTAGGAGTATAAAACAAGTTTAGTCCTTGTGTGTGATAGCATTAAATATAAGATTATTAATAAGTGGTAATCTTAGGTCTATACTTGAGGAATTAGCAAAAGCTGTGATGTAGCAATATGGAAAACTAAGAAATTTCAATGATCATGCAGTAACACTTGTTGCCATAGTAACACTGTGATGCACCAAGATTGTTGTATGCATCAGTGGTAACAAATTGTATATGTATTCATATCATATATATATGAAAGTGGCATATGATAATAAAATTAAAAAAATAACATGTAGACCACCTGATATACTATGTCCCTGTTGTCAGGACAGATAATTAAACCCTGATGCAAATATCATGAAGATGATCAAACAACAACAAAGACTGTGTTGTGTACCTTTTTGTATATTCTGTGATTACTATAGTTGAATCAACAATGGATTGTGAGTCATATTCTGAGTAGTCATAGGAGGAAGACAAGATGACAAACTGATACAATAACAGATCCTTCAACAGCAGATTTCAACTGAAGCAATCTTAGAAGAGATAAAACTAGATGAGATAATTGATAATCCTATCATTAAATGCCTTTTTAACAATGCTGGCTCCTTTAATTTCTCCTTTTAGTAAGAAGAAACAAAGAAGAAAACAACAACTACAGCAACTATATCAAAACCAACTTGATCGCATATCAATATTTATATTTAATATATTAAATATTATATTAATATTTTAAAGGTAACATTTACAAAAAAGATGCAAACGGTTTGGAGAGTGTTTTAAAGATGATAATGATAGTTCTGAAACTGTTGAATGGATACAGTGAGTGTGATTACTATCTATTATGAATGTACCTTACATGTACTGTTCCAAAACTAAACGCAATACCTGATAAGTACATTTGTCAATTCTGTAATACTGAGCATGACACTAAATTGTCTGGTTGTGTCAAAATATTTGTTTTATTGTGTTCATTTCATATTACTAATGTAAAATATCATTATGTCACTTCTTTATGTTACAAAAAATAAAAAAAATCCTTACCTAAACATTCTTCTTCATTATCTTTTGTTCCTTCTATCTAACTTTACAACAGCTCCTTTAACTCCTCCAGACATAGCAACTTCTGCTGACGTTAGAGAATGCAATAAAAACTTTAAAAGAAGGTGTTAAAATTTTGGATAACTATCTCCAGCTATATATATATATCGCACTCCGTTTTTGCTCACGTGATTGTACAGATGTGTGATGTGAGCAAAAAGGGGTTAAAATGTGGATAGCTCTCTCCGGCTAATGCTGTCCATTTTGTCCAACCCACAACTTGGACACCATTTTTAATTAATAAAGTTTAAATGAATTTTAATAAGTATGGTTAAGTAAAAATCACTAAAGACATGTGATAACATTTAACAGTTATAGTGGTGAGTTTAAAATACAAGACAAGGACAGTGATATAAAATTGTTAATTTTCATTAAAATTTGCTTTGAGGTCCACATATTAACAGATTGAATATAGTTCATTTAATGTCGTCATCATCTATTTCATCACATGATTCTAAAGGTAAAAGAGAAAAAAAATTAACTCCGAGTTTAACTCTTTCTCTCTCTCTCTCTCTCTCTCCCTCCCTCCCTCTCCCTCTCTCCCTCTCTCCCCCCCCCCCCCCCCCCCCCCCCCTCTCTCTCTCTCTCTATCTCTCTCTCTCTCTCTCTCTCTCTCCCTCCATCCCTCTCCATTAACTTACCTACTGATCCTCCTCTTATTGTTGTTACAGACTGTTTCTGGTCATCTGACTCATCTAATCTTGCTTCACTTGACTCTGTCATTACATCAATCCATCTACACATATACACATCATTTTACAACAACATTTTATTATAGTTATTGCTATAGTATTAAGTGGTATCTACTATTTGTGGCAAATTTTCAAATATGGCAAGTAGAAGTTTAACAAGTAATACTAAGTAACCTCATCAATTGAATTAGTTCAAATGTACTAACATGCTTGGTCTACCTTATATACACTGGACTTACCTCATCATTTCATCTGCTGTATCTGTAAAAAAGTAATATGTCCTAGAGCCAGATTTAGTTGCCTTGAAACCACTGCAGAAAATTGATAGAAAAAGAAAGTATATGTAAATATCAGCACAATTAACTGTAGAAACTCATTTTGCTTAACAGAAACAATTTAGAGCTCTCTTGTTCATTATTTAAATTAAAGATTTTCACATTTTATTTCTATAGTATATTATATTAATAGATTGACATAGCATACTTCTTTTTCTTTATATCATGTGACTTTTCTATTTTGTATCCATGTAGATCTATGATTCCCAAAGCTTGAATGTCCTAGTGAGGAGAGAGAGAGAGAGAGAGAGAGAGAGAGAGAGAGAGAGAAATAGTATAATGACAAAATGTTTCATAGAATTATAACAGCTTACAAAAGTAGTCTTATAGTAGTAAATTTTGCAGTCTTTTAATACAAACCATCTTCTTCTCCAGTTTTTTGGAGTCAAACCAGAACCTCCTACAAAAGACAACAGTAGCAAATCATTTTCAACTCATCAACAATCACCTAATAACTTACCAAGTTTGTTTACCCATCCTTCATAGTCTGGGTCTTTAAGTTGAAAACAAGGAACTAACAGCGCTGGGTCAGTCTTCTTGCCTGACCCACGTAGCTTGTTGTCTCTTGTAAATGAGATTGGCTGAAAAAGGAGAAGAGATATTTAAATGAAGGCTATTACATTATGTCTAGTACTTACTTCTGCTGTACTGGAAACAGTGATTTGTTTGATAGCTAAAGAATGTGGAAAGGAGAAGGAAAGAAAGAAAGAAGAGATAGAGGGAAGGAGAGAAGGTAAAGACAGAGGGAGACAGGAAGAAGGAAAAGCATAGTACCGAATTTAACAGTAAACAACATAATATATTGCAGCTATATAAGGATACTTTAATGGGAAGACCCTATTATGTACAAATTTGTAAACATGGCTTCCATGATTTAATAATACAACTATTACTAATAGAGTTAGAGGCATTGTTGACGTGTTGCAGGTATGTAACATGTTGGGATCTGTTTACTGACAATATCTCATTTCTAAGGAAGCTAATAATGAGTATTGCAATAAAGATATATGATAGATAGACAGGTATAGATCAAACTATTTTGAAAATCTCAGAGAACAATGGAATTATCTTATTAAATAGAAACACAACAAGTGTCCTGCTATAGTTTGTAAGTTACCCATGTATGTACAAACCACACTATATCTGACGTTAACTAAATAACACAGACATGAGTTATACTGTTAATAAGTCTGAGTAAACAGATATGGAGAAATTAGGATAAATATTAACGATAATGAACAGTGTTAATAGAACACATGTTTGTCACTTGGTATGTAATAAGACCTTACTTCAAATGAAGTAACACAAGAAACCTCAAACTAACAGTGAATATGTAGAAATACTGGGATAGCATGACGTGTCTTCTTGTCTTTTCTTTAATTTTTAGTTCTTCCTTTATTTTCCCTCTTTCTAGTATAACACTAAATTCTATCAAGCATTATCCTAATTATAAACTTGTTGAGTATTAGGTTCAACACCCATACCATTCAACAACCCTTTCACATATTTCAAATCAACAAACCTGTAACATGGCAAGCTGAAAAATGCATACCTAGCACTCATCATACTTGTACACTACAGACCATTAAGCAATAAATGTCAATAATTATAGTTAGTACATGTTGGCGTTTGTTTAGAGAAGTTTGTTATAGAACTACTTAAGGTAATGTTGCACCTTTAGCAATAACTCATTGACACATTCCTTTCAGATTATAACATTATAGTGGTGAATGGATAGTCACTAAACACATACATGTGTGAGAGACAACACTGAAAGCCAACATCATCATCACACACACACATACACACATACATACACAACATCCAATAGGTGTTATTAGCACTAGTAAAATGCATATATATATATATATATATATATATATATATATATATACATATACAATTACATCATATTAATTTATTTATGTTGAAGGATCATAGGTATTGCTTATTTCAAAACACCACCTGCATGCAATAGTATAACAACTAAAATGTTTTGTATAGAGGTAAACATGTTTGGGCATTTAAGTTTTAGTACACCTCTCATTTCCTTTATAATTACAGTGAATTTATATACAGTATTGATTTAATCTGTAAACTATGCATAGTAAGTAGGTTTTTGCTGGCCACCTCTTGGGAAAAAGGATGCCCAGTTATGTTTAATGATATATCATTGCACACTTCCAAGACATGGTGGTATATAATCTGTCATATGTGATTACTTTAGCAAAGGATATTTGGACAAAGTAATAACAGAAAGAATGCTAACAGGTAAACAAAACTTTCAGTTAACTATGGAGCCATGAACATGTTAAAAGTCCCTTTCTTTATTTTGTTATGACTCCTTTACATGTTCTGATATTAAAAGGGAAATAGACTCAAGATTATTGAAACAAGACAGAAGTACTTAGATAATAGTATATATTGTATTTGATGCTTACCTTTTCCTTCAATCATAACATCAGTTGGATCTGAAAATATTGCTTTGCCTTGTTCTATTTCACCACCTACATTAGTGCCTGAGAGAGAGAGAGAGAGAGAGAGAGAGTCATTTAGTTGCAACACCAACTACAGAAAGTAATGTAGAAACCAACAGTTGTTCAAAATACACAATCACATCAAATTACAAATGAGAAGTTGAAACTTTAAATTCATAACCTTTACCCTCTACCTCACAGATTGACATAGTGTTAATTTGACACATAATGTATATGTACCAACAACAATGAGTACAGCAGGTACATAGAGGATGCAGAATCATCTGTCTTTTAAAAAATAAAATCTATTGGCTTTATATCTTAGTCCTATTTATGTTGTTGTCTAGTTGTCCTACCTCCTACAATATATGGAGAAGAAAACTTTGGTCTTTTAGAAGGAGAGGTTTTTGTTGAAGAAAGTGACATAGTTTAGTTTGTTTGAGACAAAAGTTGTACAAGGAAGATAAGACAACAAGTATTTCAAGTGAAAGTAGATTATCTTATTAAAGGAAAGGAGTGATATTGATAGTGCTAGTTCAAACTACTTTTCAGGAAAGGAGACAGTTTGATTACAGCTAAAATAATAGATTTTATATCTCAGCTATGTTAGCAAAGAAAGTGGTCAGTCTTCTTTACAAGTGAGAGGAGAATTATGTAGACTGTTGATATCAAGACAATACAAAGTTGAAGACACACAGGATACCAAAAATTATATATCTCTTAGTAGAATACAGAGTTTGAAGAGTCAGTATTGGAATCTGTTTATACAGCTTGTTCAGGTAAGGGACACAATTGTTAAGTCTTCTTTCGTGTAAGAGCAACACTGAGCTTTTCAAAGCTAAAACTCTACAACTTGACTAAACACACTAAAAAAGTCAGACTAGTAAACTGTTATATATAACACTTGTATTATGTTTATATAAGGTTACCAATTATAAGAAACCATATAACTGCAAATACTATCTGATGTCATTATGACTCATCACTATACCATATAAGGAAGTGTGATATGTACTCAAGCAGGATGTAATCAGCAGGTGTCCAATGAATGCACTTAATATTGTTGTGTCTGTGTGTGAATGAATATATAGCACTTAATGTAACTATGGTAACATATATATATGTATGTCTGTCACACAATGAATTTAATTCTTAAGTAGATTAAGAAATTAAATGAAATGCTTACCAAAGATGATGAACAGGAAGGCAATCGATTTGTTGTCATACAGAATCTTACAAAATGTAACAGCAAAAATGAATATTTTTAGCAGGGACTATTTCACATCATTCGAAACAGAGACACACATATGGACATTCTCTGTTTTACTCCATACATCAAATATTATTACCTCAGTACTCTAGTGCATTTCCTAATACCTCTATAGATAGTTTCTAATTAAAAGTAGCAAATGTTAAAATGCTTCTACATGTGTCAGACGATGTTACAACGAGATAAGTGAATTTATACAACATGTTAACAATGAACTATACCTTTTGTTAATAAATCCAAAACAATATGGACATGTTACAAGCAACGGTGTTAATTGCTTAGCACTCTAAGTAGCAATGACGTCCAAAAATACAGAGGACAAATAGGTCCAAAACACAGAGGACAATTGACTCACAAATGTAGCTAGTATAACCTAAGCTTAACAACCCATTACAAGCCTACATGCATGAATGCAGGTACATGTATGAAGACATGCATACATATAGTTGACTTCATGCAGACGTAGGACAATTACTGATAGAGTAGAGATGCTCCATTAAACGTGGAGGATGGTATACAGTTTGTTTAAGATTTGATACTCAATAACTTTGAAAATTTCTGGTAGTTCGAAATTTTGTTTACTGTTTTATTGGAGACATCATAGAACAGATTAAATTTCTTAACAACGTATTTTATAATGTATTTCAAATGTAAGCAATAATTTATCACTTACATGTACATTAATTAAAAAACAGTACTATTGTAATACTGTCGTTAATATGTATGTTTTGAAAGATCAATTTGCTATATACACTTGAGTATATTAATTAATTAGTAAATGAATAATCAAATTAAGTAAATAAACTCTCAGTACATGTGATCATACTCTGTTTCCAATGAAAATGACTGTGGTTTAGTGGGAGTTTAATATTGACGATGTAATGAACCTAACTTGGACGTGGTATTGTAGTTGCAAAGTTTTAGTGAGCTATATACTGAAGCTTTTTTATGATTCTTTGCAGCTGTTTCTTTTTAGTCTATCTTCTTTTACTATTGATAGTATTTTTTTATAATTTCTGAACTCTTCTTTAAAAGTTGGAGAACAGTTGTATAAGGGTTTGTCAGTAATATACACATTATGCACAATGTCAGTCATGGTGGAATGCAAAGAACACCATTCACTTTATATGACATTTCTGATTTGCGACTTTCTTAGATAGCTAGCAGTCTGTTTTTAATAAAATTTGCAGACTTGCAATGCGTTTTCATTGGTGCAAACCATTTCTCTCTAGCTCATTATTACCCAGAGTTATAGCCACAAGTTAGTGTTCATTTTTAACTTAACAGAGTATACATACAGTAGACATGTACATATTTACATGCACATGCGTACATGTACATGTACCATAGACTTACTGGATGGCGATGTCGATGGAGAAAGGATTAGTGGGCTTGTTGGAGTTACAGGAGTAGCACCTCTTACAGAACTCTTAGTGGTATGACCAGAAGGATTTGATAAAGAGCTAGAACGCTCTTTCTCTTTAATCTTTGACTATAAGATCAACAAATAAGTGAATGAAGTAAAAGCATTCTTTGTCTCTTGCTCTATTACTTTTTTTCGTACACTTCCTGGTTTCTTCCCCTTTGATCCACTAGAATTACTAGCACCTACAAAATGTCCATTTATTATATTATAAATAAAGAAACTTATGTTATCTACAACTAATAACAAGGCATACAAAATACCTGTAGTTTCTTCTGTAGCCTAACAGACAGACAGACAGACAGAGAAAGAGAGAGAGAGAGAGAGAGAGAGAGAGAGAGAGAGAGAGAGAGAGAGAGAGAGAGAGAGAGTTGTAAGTTAATTATATTGTAAATGTTATAATACCTGTATAGGAACTCGATGAACAACACCT